>JAMXBD010000928.1:0-562139 GCA_024138025.1 Combretum micranthum | reverse complement strand
ACCACTCAGATTTCATCATGTAATTCTAACATGTTAACTAAAAGCGCAAAAAGGAAGTGAAAATTTACGACAACATTCAACACCAGTCACTTGAGCACTATAATGTGAGAGATATGAGGAAAAAAAATTGTCAAAATTTTGGTACCATGAAGTTTTCTATACATGCTTAACTGATGGGAAATTTAATATCACCAACATCCATTGCCATACTCCACATATAACACAGGTAAGGTAGGCCTCGTGTAAAGGAAGACCAGAGATATTGGGAACTAGGGATGTGAACAGAGATCTTGAAATTTCATGGCAGCCTTTAATGGAGTTCTTAGACTAGTTGGCCATAGTAGGGGAAATCTTGGAGTTTTAGGTAGTCCTAAAGACAAAAGAGTGCAACTTGTAGCAATCATGTTGCATGGTAAGGCCATAGTGTGGTGGTAGCAAAGAAGTTAACTAAGAATAGGCTGGGAAAGTAAAAAATTACATCATGGGAGAAGATGAAGAAGCACCCATGAGCAGTATTTTTGACATATAATTTCTAATGCATCATGTACTAGAGGCTGCAAAACCTAAAGTAGGGTAACAGGTCAGATGATTACATTTTTGAGTTTTATCAGTTGATAGCTAGAAATAAAATATAAGAACCAGGTATCCTATGAATGCTTTTTGATTGCATAAATAAGGGAAAGAGTGATAAAGTTTTCTACATATATTTGTTGATGTTTATGGCTTTGAAATGCAACTCTAAGCATCCTAATCTTTCATTAGGTCATTGTTGCTACTCTTAAAAATGTTCTTTTATACAACAAAGTGCAAACTAGTTCAACTCTTTTGTTTATAGCTTTAACAAAAGACACAACCACCTTGCTATTTATCCATTCATAAAATAGCAACTCATCGCATTAGATGTTGTTATATATTTGATGAGGTGGAAGAATTGGCTAATGAAAATGTGGAAAATTGGGATAGAATTAGGTCAGTAATATTTTTGTACTATCTATGCTTTTTGAATTTTTGCGTTTTAGGACACTATTTTGATGGAAAACGAGCCAAAAAGCAAAACCACATTTATGCTATTTTAGAAAATATTTAATACTATCATAGCTTTTGATTGAAAAGTCTTTTTAATGTGCCATTTGTGGTATTTATTTCATCCTTTTAATTATTTTGTGTATAAGTTTTTTAGGAACTTTCATTGCTTTGGCAAATTTCGAGTCTTTCATATATTATGTATGCCTTAGGGCGATAATGGATGTCATTCAATTGATTATTAATATTATTTTGAGCCACCTTTATTGCTCTTTTCTGCAGCTTTTTGAATTATTTGATTAATTTCGAATTTTAGAAGCTCGTATCGTTTTGGTATTCTTAGAATTAATAGGAGTATAGAAGATTTCTATCGAAGTATTTGCAGAAGGTCATAATTTTATTTTTGCCTTTGTGCAAGTTTCGTTGCATCAATATTTCATTGACTTTTCTTAGCATCAACTTTGTATATTCTCCTACGTATGTCGGTCACAGTGAAAGTTCAGCCTAAGATAAGGAAGGAAAGCACAACATCTAATGGTTTCATTCCCTGGTTGCCGCAGATGAAGTATGGATGTACGCGCTTAGGTGTCAAATGAGAAGTTCCTTAATTTTGTTTTCATTTTCCTTGCTTGGAGGAACGGATCTGCTACACCAAATCATACCTCTTTGTAAATTTGGTATTTATATGAGGTGTCTTATGCTCTTTATGATACTTAGCAATCCTTGTCCTAGAGCTAGAAATAAAAGCACCAATATGGACCAACTCAAAGTCTCCATCTTGAGCTGCCAAACCATCATTTAAATTTGCATTTTTTTCCCCTCTTTTTCTTTATTATTCTTGATGTTTTGTTAATTGCATTGATTTCAAATGATTTTGTAATATGATGACATATATTTACACATTATGGTAAGCTCAAAGGCATATTATTTATTTTTAGTTCGCCATTCTTGTAAATCTACCAGGGATATGTAGGGATAATGTTTGCTATTTATTTATCTTATTTAAAATTATCAATTTGAAACCCATAATGTGAGTTTCAATGTATCGCAAATCGAAATTTATAATCTATATATTTTTTAATTAAAATAGATCATTCTATTTTTTTTTTTTTTTTTGTGAAATAAACTTTCTATGTAGTTAGTCCAATTGTTATGACAATGTCGCAATGTTTAATCTTAAGGGATAACGCCTTTGGAGACCCATCCTAGGATATTAGGTTAGAAGTTCCTAAATTAGGAGAATTAAATTAGGACTGCAAAGGAACTAAGCGAGCCGAGTCGAGCTTTTGAAGACTCGGCTTGGCTCGTTTAAAAATTGTCAAACTTGATCTCAAGTCGAGTTTCTTATTGAGCTTGTAATCTAGACTTGAGCTTGTTTGTTTAGCTAAATGAGTTTTATTTTAAGCTTGATCTAAGTCGAACTTTTTATCAACCCTACCATGCTTTTATTGAGTTTGAAGTTTAAGCTCGAACTCAACTAGTTTAGATAGCCAATTTTCTGTTTTTTTTTTTTTCATTCCTAAAATTGACAAATAAGAGCCACTAAATATATGTTTTATATATATTAAATAGAAATTAATTTTTATTTTTTAATTATATATTAATATATCATAATATGAAACTCACAAATCTACAAACGAGTTTATTCATGAGCCTATAAATGAGCCTACTTACGAGCTTATTCATGAGTTTAAATGAGTTTTTTTATGAGCCAGCATGTGAGCATGAATCAAAGTTTAAGCTTGACTTGTTTAGATATATGAGTTTCATCTTAAGCTTAATATCAGCTCGTTTACAAATCGAGTCCAAGCCAAGCCAAACTCGAGTAGCTTGCGAGCAATTTGGCTTATTTATAGCCTTAATCTATACCCATTGTTACATTATATCCCTTTTTTTTTTTCTTCTACATTAACCAATTGAGGGGGAATAACAAGGGAATATTTCCGTTCACTTTTATTCTTCATCTTCAAACAAAGTTGAAAAGTTATAGTTCTATTGATTTTCTTTCTGTATTGATTTTTCTCCATCTCTACTTTATCTGAAAGTTGTCAAACACAATGCTTCAGTAAAATTTGAGAACTTGCTTTGTGATATAAGTGACCCAGATGACACATATGTGAACAAAAGGAAGTTGTCCAAAAAGAAGAGGAAGAGATGCTGCTGGCCTTGGAAAATGCGTCGCCGGCGTTGGAGCCAACCTACATTTATTGCTAATAGTTTTGTCTTTTGATTTTTCAAACCATCAGTATTAATTATCGGTTGCTAGTTTTTATTTCCAATGTTAATTGTCAACTTAGGTTACACAATCTTTTTGTATTTATTATTTACTTTTTAGGATTTTGTCTTTTAGAATTCCTTAGGTAATATTATAAATAAGCCTTTAGGCTTGTCTTTATAATTAAGAACATTTGATATACTTTTTAAATCTTATTGAGAGAGTTTTCTCTGTGAAATTACAATTGTTTAGCAATTGTGTGATGAAGTTCACGTTTTGAAATCAATCATTGAATTGGTTTCTGTTATTTAATGCTTTCGCGCTATGTCAGATTAGTATCAAAACAAGGTGAGTTCTTGCAAAGATGACAATTAACGTTAGTGTTGACGACGGTCATGTCTTTGACGATGTTTGAGATGTAGAAGTCCTAAGAGCCAAATCCTTGGGTTAAAGGGGGTGTTAGGTCGCATGGATCAGAGATTCCGGTGTATGAGTAGCTTTGATGATCTGATCGAGCGATCTAATACCAACAGGAACATGAATGGTTATAGAGACGACTAAGGGCAGAGTATACTTGCGGCGATCCTGTTGTTAGACATGTTGCCACGAATCGTGGAGGTTAATATAGAGGTAAGATTTTTAACTTTGATGATTATTATGAATATGATTCTGAGGTGGAAGTTGAGTTTTTTTTCAAAGAAAGAGAACCACGGAGGAGAGGTAGTGATGGTGGTAGGGGATACCAAAGGTGGTATTATAGGTATGATCAAAGAGACTATGACAATTTCCACCAAAACATGGAAATTCCATATTTTATGGATAATTAAGGATTAATAATTTTATTAATTGGATTTAAGATTGAGCAGATCTTTGAATACATAGAGATCCCTAAAGAAAAGAGGGTAAAGCTGATAGCGTGCCAATTGAAAGGTTATGCTTTTGCTTGGTGGGAGAGATTACAAAAAAAGTTAAGTCATGAAAGAAAAGCACCTGTAAGAACATGGCCTAGGATGAAGATTTTATTGGAAGATGAATTTCTTAATCTTAATTATGAGGAAATTAAGTTTCAATAGGAACAAAGATGTCATCAAGAACATAATAATTTGAAAGAGAAAGAAGGTCTTACTCCAAAAGAAAATGGGAAAGAAAACATTGAAGAGACTCCTAAAGAGACCTCATTTGAATTTTCAGAAACCGTCCCTCCTAAAGTAGAAGAAAAACTTGTTGATGAAAAGGTTGAACATCTACCAATTATTTCCACTAAACTTAATAAAAAGGGATCTATTCCTGATGTACTGCCTAGAATTGTCATAAGAGATACTGAGACTCCTGAAGTCATTGAAAGTAAACTTGTGGAAATATCAATGCCAAGAGTAGTGAAGGAGATATTGGAGGAGTTGAAGGTGTGTTTCCTCAAGACTTGTTAGAGGGATTACCACCTATGAGAGACATCCAACATTAGATTGATTTGGTGTCAGGGGCAAGTTTACCTAGCCTACCACACTACAGGATGAGTCTCAATGAGATTGAGGTTTTATAGGAAAAGGAGCAGGAGTTCTTGTAGAAGTTCCTTTCAAATTGAAACATAAATTTGGAGTGCAGGACAAAGTAGCTAATATCTTGAATAAAAGAGCTGAGGTATTCCCTTTCTACCCAAAAGATACATCTTTATGTCCAGAAGAGAACTCATGATCGAGTTCTTCTCAGGTGGGAGAGAATGACGTAGGTAACCTAGATGACACATGTGTGAACAAGAGGAAGTTGTCCAAAAAGAAGAGGAAGAGATGACATTGGCCTTGGAAGATGCACCATTGGCATTGGAGCCGGCCTACATTTATTGCTAATAGTTTTGTCTTTTGATTTTTCAAACCATCAGTATTAATTATCGGTTACTAGTTTTTGTTTCCAATGTTAATTGTCAACTTAGGTTACACAATTTATTTGTATTTATTATTTACTTTTTAGGATTTTGTCTTTTAGAATTTCTTAGGTAATAGTATAAATAAGCCTTTAAACTTGTCTTTGTAATTAAGAATCTTTGATATACTTTTTAAATCCTATTAAAAGAATTTTCTCTATAAAATTGCAATTGTTTAGCAATGTAATTAAGTTCATGTTTTGAAATCAATCGTTAAATTGATTTATATTATTTGCTTTTGCGCTGCGTTAGGAAAAGGGAAAATAAAAAGAACATAAAGTTATAATAAAGTTGCATAAAATGGCTATTTCTCAAACAAACTACAATAATTTTAAACATTTACAGGATGATTAATGTAATTCAACTGTTCTTATTTAATCAAATGAACAGTATGATGATTATTCAAGACTTCCATGAGCCGACATGAGGAAGTCCGGTTGCAAAAGAATAGCCATGAGATGATTGATGAATTTTCTTGCAAGAAAAAGCAAAAAGGCGATTGACAATAAAAGTGCATGTGGAACTCACTGCAATCTTCAATAGGATCTATTGTACATGAGCTTATCATCTGCTTTCATCTTCAAGCTTTATGTAAGCCTCAACCAACACTGTAAGCAAAATCTCAAGTGAATGCACAGTTAGGATAATTTTTCCGTTCAGACAATTGATTCGAACTCGTTTAAGAGCATTAGAAAAATGAGACTCATGGTGATTGAACTTAATGTTAGACCATAGGCGGGAATTTAATTTACCACTTTAGCTGTAGCAGAGCCCGCCGCAGGGCAATTAACTCGGTGGTTATGATGATGGACCGTCCAAGCCTCGCTTCAAGACTCTTTGCAAGTTCTTCCTTGACCTGCCAGGCTGACTACTTTTAATTCCTTTCTGTGCCCCAAAACTTGGGTCTGTGAGTTCCTGGCAGTCTCTAATGTCCAATTCTTCAAGATAGGGCATTGCATTTTCCTTTATGATCAAAGATTCCAGATTGCCCAGCTTCCACAGCTTTAGAATGCGGAGTTGAGGAAAATTCATTTGGCACATTTCATGTGTTTTCCATCGAAGGAAAAGGCATATAACCTGAGATCTATCAAACGTTCCAGCATCCCCACGACTTCCATAATGTCGGTAGGGAGAAAAGACATTGACTAGGTGAGAGAGACAAAAATTCATTCATGCCCTTCAGGTGGAGTTTTGAAGGCAGGCCTAGCAGATCTTTTGATTCCAACCTGAGAGACTGAAGTGTGGCAGGCCATTTATGCGGCTTATCACTTCTTTTACCATGTGGACGCATGTCACAGACAGCTTTATGATGCCTGTCAATGTGCTCAATACTTCTAAGATGGGGCTGTTGGCTTCGAAACGTAAGCCACATAACTTTTGAAGTTGTTTATCTTTGGCAGCTTGCTAGATGGTGACTGATTTGGGGAGTTCATCGAGGATCGTCCATCTCAGTCCCAGATATTTAAGTCCACAAAAAACTTTCCTAGATCTTTTGGAAAACTGGTGTGTAAACACCTCTGGATCAAGCAATTCAAGCTTACCATTTTCTCCCCTTAGAATTTAGAAAGATATCGAACTCTCCTTTCTGAATCTGAACTTCTTGGTATTGAACTCTCCTATGCAAATCGGTTTGACTATGTCCGTGTTGAATTTGGTTGCTTCTGTGTTTCCGAAGATATCCTAGTCTGCCAATGTTCTGGCTTTATCAAGCACAATCCGCTCGGCACAACTGTGGCTCTGGTCGAGCTATCTACAGTAAGTCTTTAAGAAAACGGTTTCCAAGGCCTCCTGAAGAAGGAAATCATAGATAAATCCAGGCATGTGAAACGTGGTGCATTTCAAACGAGGAAATGAACTGAAATATGTTACAACGAAGACATGAAGTAGGATTAAGCTCGAATATAAGCTATAATCCAATGGAAAATGAAAATTAATCAAGAACATAAATTAATCCAACTTGAATTCAAGTTGGTTTTGCTTGAATGCACTATCAATTGCCTCAGATGCAAGTCCAATTGGGAGAACAATGTGCATTTGATTTCTAATTGATTTTGGTGTAATACAATGGTATATATATCTGTAACAGAAAGCTCCAAGAGAAGATGATAGTGGTTTATGGCAAACGTGGTTGCCAGGTCATCATTAGTTATGAAAGTGATATAACGTAATATCATGCTGCTAGTGGTACTACTGAGGCATTAATATATTGGAACCTTATTTACAAAATGCAAATAGGTAATGGGTTCACAGCCCAATATTTTCCGGCCTGTGAGTTTGGCCTTTTAGCAACTTTGCCCATTCAAACTCAAACATCAGAATTCCTCTGTTTGATGTCAAGTGCCCTTATAGCGCATGCGACAGGTCTTGGCGAACCCCTGTCCTTTATCACGGGAGACTACATGAATCATGTTCCTACGCACAATTCTTGAAAGATTTCTTCGCATCTTGAATACCTCTGTTTGATGTCGGCATGGGAACTCTGCCCACAGACAACTGCCTTTTTTGAGATTCCAGCATGGGTTTCTCTTCTTCACAGAAAGCTATCGGCAGGACATGCCCTTAGGAGTCTCTGATAGGGTCCTCATATTGCAGCAAGTCAGCAAGCAACAAGGGAAGATGAGTCAAGCAAAGGAGAAACAAAGGAGAAGTTAGAAACAGAGAAGAGACAGCAAGAGAAACAGGAACTAGGGTTCGTGGAAACAGAAGACATGCATTCAAAGAAGCTTCTGACAGATAGAAACGTGCTGAAAACAAATTCAAATAAGTGAAGAAGAAGTCATGGGCTAAGCTTGAGTCATGGGCTGTGGCCCATCTCAGTGGACCGGTTATGCCAAGATAACTAGTAAATAGTCTAGTTAGTTACTTAGTAATTAGTAATTAAAAAGAAACAGAGTTTGTTAGCAAATTATTCTCTAGTTACAGAGTTTGTTAAACCCACGTGGGGGACAATCATCATTTCTTTTTCACACTATTTGTTACGATTACAACATTATATATAGGCCTATTGTAATACAAGAATCATCAGAAATATATTACAACATTTTCTTCTTCAAGTTCGTATTCGAACAATCCTGCTGCATTCGGCTGGAATCATTCTGTCTGCGTAATTTTTTTCCTTTACAATATCCTTTTCGCTTCCGTATTGCATTTGGTATCAGAGCCATTTGCAGCACACCCATGGAAACCCGTGAACACAAACGTATTGAGGAGGCAATGAAGGCTGTCCTGAAGGAGCAAGCGGATCGTCACGAGCTGGCCATGAAGGAACAATCTGATCGCCAAGATGACTGGGTGGGTAAAGATGTTCTCCGAAACTCTGAAAACACAACAAGCAATTCTTGAGAAGCAAAATCAAACAATTGAATCATTGAAGCAACACCTCACGAACAAGACAACCATTATGGAAAAACAGCATTAACTCCAGGGAGTGGTAAAAGTTCTGATGCAACTATGCTGGGTAACAACAGTAATTCTCTCAATGTTACTACATACCAGGTACCAACTCGAAATACTCGCATTGAATTTCCTGTTTTTGATGGTGAGAGCTTTAGAACTTGGGTAGCTAGGGCTGAGCAATTCTTCATTTTAGATGAAACTCCAGAAGATCTTAAGGTGAAAATTGCAACCATGCATCTAGCTGATAAGCCTTATGAATGGTATAATGCTTTTGTGAAAAGTCGAAGGGATATTAATGCTTTAACATGGGAAGAATTTATCAGAACCTTAAATGCACGATTTAATGACAAAGGATTTGAAGACCCTATGTCAGAACTTAAGGAACAGCAAATAAGGTCCTTACAAGATTACAATGATGAATTTTTGCATCTATCTACTCAAGTTCAACTAACCGAACCTCATCTGGTTAGCTTTTACCTTAGTGGTCTCAAACCTGAAATACAGTATCCAATCCGTATGTTTCAGCCCAAATCACTACCCCAAGCTTATACCCTTGCAAAGCTACAAGCAGCTACTCTTTTATCTTCGAAACAGAATTTGAAAACCTTTAAAAACCAAACACACACTCCTTTCCAAAATGTCAGATATACAGCACCATATTACTCCTCACCTGGTAAATCAAACACTTCCCAACCCTTAACCACCTCCACACACAGCCGTACCCCACCCCAACAACAAAACCACCAGACCTATCCTACCACCCACCAGACCTACCCTACCTCTAACAGGCCTGTCAAGAAACTTACCCAAGAAGAACTTGAGGAGAAAAGACGCAAGAAAATTTGCTTTTGGTGCGATGAACCATTTGGTCCAGGCCATCGTTGTAAAACCAAAAGGCTTAATTTGCTAGTATTGGAACAGGAAAATGAGAATGAGGTGGAGGAAACTGTGGAAGATTTGGGTTTAGATTTATCACAGTTGCATCTCAATTCCTTGAAAAATGAAGGTAGCAATAAGGAGCATTGTATGCGTGTGAAAGGAAGTTACAAGAAGAACAACCTTAACATATTAATTGATACAGGGAGTTCTGCTAATTTCATGAATGAGAAGATAGCCATGGGAGTGGACTGCTTACAGTCCGAGGTTATTCCAGTTTCGGTGATATTGGCTGATGGAACTAAGATTCAAAGTACCAAAATGATGAGATCATTCGAATGGCAGATGCAGGGAACACATTTTCAGGCCGATTTCTATTCTATTCCCTTGAGCTCATATGATCTAATTCTGGGAATGCCATGGCTAGTTTCATTAGGCACTGTGATATGGAATTTTAAAGACTTATGGATGAGTTTTGAATGGCAGGGCAAGAATTGTACCTTGACTGGACTACTGGAGGAGCTTAAGGTTATCTCTGGACATAATCTAAATACCTTACTGGAAACACCCTCTTCCACTATGGAAGTACAATGTTGGGTAGTTACCAGCATTGATTCTGTTGAGAGAAACACCAATGATAAATTACATCCTTTGATCATGGATCTTCTAGAAGAATTTTATGACCTATTTGAGGAACCTATGGGACTTCCCCCTGATCGAGCATGCAATCACAGAATCCATTTGATTGAGGATGCTGCACCAATCAACTTGAGACCCTACAGGTATTCTATGATATAGAAAACCGTCCTAGAAAACATGGTCAAGGAATTATTATTGAGTGGAATGATTAAACCTAGCCATAGCCCATTTGCTTCACCTGTGGTTTTAGTAAAAAAGAAGGATAATTCTTGGTGGATGTGTGTGGACTACAGAGAGCTTAATAAAAATACAGTGAAGGATAGATTCCCTATTCCTATCATTGAAGATCTTTTTGATGAACTTTATGGAGCCAACTATTTCAGTAAATTAGATTTAAGATCAGGTTACCATCAGGTATTGATGCATCCTGAAGACACCTACAAAACCGCTTTTTGCACCCATGATGGGCATTACGAATTCCTTGTTATGCCATTTGGCTTAACAAATGCCCCATCCACCTTTCAAGGGTTAATGAATGATATCTTCAGACCTTACTTGCGAAAGTTTGTTTTGGTGTTTTTTGATGATATACTAGTTTATAGTGCTAGTATAGAGGAGCATGAGAGTCATTTAAGAGTAGTTTTCAGTACACTAAGGAAGGAACAACTTTTTTGAAGGAAGAAAGTGTAAATTTGGTGTTCAACAAGTGGACTACCTTGGACACATCATCACAAAAAAAGGAGTAGCCACTGACCCAAAGAAAATTGAGGCTGTAGAACAATGGCCAATTCCACACACTTTGAAACAGCTACGAGGTTTTTTAGGGTTGGCAGGTACTATAGGCGATTTATACAGGGATTTAGAGTCATAGCTCGACCATTGACTCAATTACTCAAGAAGGATCAGTTCAAGTGGAGCAAAGAGGCACAGGAATCATTTGAGCAATTAAAAAGGGCACTGGTACATTCACCAGTATTAAGTTTACCCGATTACTCCAAGGTGTTTGTTATAGAAACAGATGCAAGTGGAGATGGTATTGGGGCTGTATTGATGCAGGACAAACATCCTATTGCCTATATCAGTAAGTCATTAGCACCAAAACATAAAGGAATGTCTGTGTATGAGAAAGAACTGTTAGCTTTGGTGTATGCTATTGAAAAATGGCGTCACTATCTGCTTGGGAGACACTTTGTGATCAAAACTGATCATCAAAGTCTCAAATTTCTATTAGAGCAACGTCTAGTTACCCCAAGCCAGCAAAAGTGGTTAACTAAGTTATTGGGACTCGATTATGAGATTGAATTTAAGAGTGGCAGCACCAACACAGCAGCTGATTCACTCTCTAGACGAAGCAATGCATGCTTAAATCATTTACAATTACAAGGTGCTATTCCAGAAATCTTGGAAGAAATTAAAGCTAGCTGGTTCCTTGATGGGGGATATTCTACAATCATCCAAAAACTACAAAAAGAGGAATTAGTAGGACATTTCACATGGGAGCAAGGAATGCTAAGGAGAAGAGGAAGACTTGTGGTTGGACCTTCTCTTATCCTTCGAGAAAAGCTATTGAAGTTGTATCATGGAGGAGTTCTAGGGGGTCATTCTGGAGCACATGCTACTTATCAGAGGCTCTCCACTGTTTTTTATTGGCCTAAACAGGAAAGGGAAGTAAGAGAATTTATTCGAAAGTGTGAAGTATGCCAACGCTTTAAGTTCGAAAATGTGGCCACCCCTGGCCTCCTATCACCACTTAATATTCCTCAAGGGTATTGGCAGAGTGTTAGCATGGATTTCATTGAAGGACTTCCTAAATCAGAGGGAAAAGATGTTATCCTTGTGGTGGTTGACAGACTCAGTAAATATGGACATTTCATCGCCCTATCCCACCCTTATAATGCAATCACAGTAGCTCGAATTTACCTTGATAATGTGTACAAGCTACATGGTATGCCTGAAACCATTATTTGTGATCGTGATCCTATTTTTACAAGTCTATTCTGGAAGGAACTCTTCAAATTACAAGCTGTGGAGTTCAATATGACCACTGCCTACCATCCTCAAACGGATGGTCAGACAGAGGTTGTTAACAAGTGTGTAGAAACATACTTGAGATGTGTATCGGGTGAGAGACCTAAGTGTTGGAATCAGTTCCTTCCTTTAGCTGAGTGGTGGTACAACACGAATTTTCATTCAAGTACCAAAACCACTCCGTTTGAGGCTTTGTATGGTTATCCACCACCATTGCATGTCCCATATGTACCAGGTGACTCTCGAAATGCGATGGTGGATTCTATACTGACCAATAGAGAAGACAGGCTTAAACTTCTTAAGTTTCACTTAAGAAGAGCCCAGCAACGTATGAAACAAATGGAAGACTCGAAGAGGACAGACAGGACATTCAACATAGGAGATTTCGTACTACTCAAACTCCAACCTTACCGGCAGCACTCACTAAAAAGTTCTAGGATCCACAAATTACTTCCTAAATACTACGGTCCTTTTAAAGTAATTGACAAGATTGGGTCAGTAGTTTACCGTCTAGATCTTCCACCGGAAGCCGAGATCCACCCCATCTTCCATGTCTCTCAGCTTAAGAAGTTCCACGGAAGCAGATCCGACAGCTCCGCAACATTACCTACAATAACACAAACAGAAGAGTTAACTCCAGAATCAATTATAGCAAGAAAAATGGTCAAAAGAGGAAATCACGCTGAGACCATGGTACTTATCTCCTGGAGTGGCCGGAACTCAGAAGAAGCTACTTGGGAATTCCTCGAGGAGCTCAAACTTCGTTACCCTAACCACCCCTTGTGGTCAAGGGTTCTTAAAGTAGAGGGGAATGCAGCAAGTCAGCAAGCAACAAGGGAAGATGAGTCAAACAAAGGAGAAACAAAGGAGAAGTTAGAAACAGAGGAAGAGACAGCAAGAGAACAGGAACTAGGGTTCGTGGAAACAGAAGACATGCATTCAAAGAAGCTTCTGACAGATAGAAACGTGCTGAAAACAAATTCAAATAAGTGAAGAAGAAGTCATGGGCTAAGCCTTGAAGTCATGGGCTGTGGCCCATCTCAGTGGACCGGTTATGCCAAGATAACTAGTAAATAGTCTAGTTAGTTACTTAGTAATTAGTAATTAAAAAGAAACAGAGTTTGTTAGCAAAATATTCTCTAGTTACAGAGTTTGTTAAACCCACGTGGGGGACAATCATCATTTCTGTTTTTCACACTATTTGTTACGATTACAACATTATATATAGGCCTATTGTAATACAAGAATCATCAGAAATATATTACAACATTTTCTTCTTCAAGTTCGTATTCGAACAATCCTGCTGCATTCGGCTGGAATCATTCTGTCTGCGTCATTTTTTTTTCCTTTACAATATCCTTTTCTGCTTCCGTATTGCACATATTCCCTAGGAAACTGACATGCATGCATTATGCAGCTCCTCATCAAGTGACTGAGACCGTTATAACCTTAAGACACACTTTACGACACTGTGTCATCGTCCACGACCGAGGATTTCTCAGCTAGGCGATCTATGATTGCTTCAAACTGGTTGTTATCTCGCGTCACAGAGAGAAGTCCACCTAGCAGCTGAATACCTGCAGGACAAAGGCTTCTCCAACTTAAAATCCTTTGCATGATGTGTGGTCGAGCCTCACTTTCGTTCAGCCATGGCAACAACAGTTGCTTCCGGTCATTTTCAGTCAAAGGATCAAACACAATAGGGTGGTCAACCCATGGATCAACGATCTTAGGCAGTTGCACATCTCGAGTTGTGATGATTCTGCTGCCGCTTCTGGAATCTAGAGGACACTTTCTGTCTCAGTATATTGGCCAGGTTTGTTGGCATGAAGGACTTCTAGAAATTAGGAGTTTATGGCTGGTCAATGAAATCATTAATTAGGAGTTTATGACTGGTCAATGAATATCATTAATTAGGAGTTTATGGCTGCATTATAGGATCAATGATATCATTGGAAACAAAATCAATTGTCATTATAGCAAATTTGTATACCAAAATGGAGAGCTTGATTATGTATAAATATCCATATATGTAGAAAAGAAAAAATATATATAAAAAAACCTAGAATATTTCTTTCTTATTGAAAACATGGTATCAGAGAAAGTTTGCAATTCCCATCCTCCTCTATACAGACAAACTGAAGCAAAAAATCTGCAACCGATATGGCTGGTGAAGATTTGCATACCAAAAACCTTTAAAATCTTTTCTTCATCTATCTTGTCAGAACTCACTACCAGAATGATGGAAATCCTATCTAAGAATTCCGATCAAAAATGGATAGCCGCTATCCAATAGGAATTAAATTGGATGGGATCAACTATGGACTGTGGTTTCAAGTGGTGGAGATGAACATCTCTAGCAAAGACAATTGGGTCATATAAATGGTGATGTGCCCTAACCTACAATAATTAGATCTAACCTTCCGAAAATGGCGTTGATGATGCCATAATAAAAGGATGGCTCATTAACTCCGTGGACCCATCATTGATTGGGAATTTCATCAGATTTGCTATGGCAAAAATGGTATGGGATGCCATAACAACAACTTATTTTAATGGGAGTGACGTCTCCTAAGTGTATGACCTTCGATGCAAAGCATCACTACTAAAGCAAGTAGGTGGTTCATTGGAAAAATATTACAATAGTCTACAAGGATTATGGAGAGAGATTGACTTTCGAAGGCCAAATCCCATGTAGTGCCAAGCTGATATTCAACTTTATAACAACATGTTGCAAGAAGATCGAGTTTACATATTCTTGGACAGCCTGGATGACCGACTAGACAACATTCGTAGAGATATTCTGTAGATACAACCATTCCCCAAAATGGAGCAGGCTTATGCCCATGTTTGATGAGAAGCGGTGCGACAAGCAGTCATGATAGGAACTTCGACTAAAGAATCATCAGGTTTCGTATTTATGTTAAAGGGTTTGAGGATTATAACTCCTTCAATAGCTTCCTCTCATAATGGAAAATCAAATTTCTCTTCTAAAAAGAATGCATTTGATGGACTAAAATGCTCTCATTGTACAAGGACTAAACATACCCGGGAGACCTATTTTAAAATCCATGGGTATCCTAGATGGTGGTATGAATTACAGTCAAAGAAAAAGCGCAATGTTGAAGGAACCAATGACATAGGCAATAATGAACAAATAACTAGAGGTCAAGGTTCAGTTGCCATCAGTGATATGACTTTTTCCTTAATTCCAGCTCAAGCTCACAATGTCAGCACCACTAACATTTATAAACTAGTCATAGGTATGAATCTACATGAATTTAAAATAGACAATGCTCATGGCCAATGGATCCTTGACTCAAGAGCCTCTGACCATATGACCTATGATGAAAATGATATCTCCCAAAGATCCAAGCCTAGAAGAACCAACATTACAAGTGCTAATGGAAAAATTTCCCAGTAACAGGGGCTGGTATAGTAATAGTGGCACCTAATATGCCATTATCTAATACTCTTCTTGTTCCATCTCTTTCTCATAAATTAGTGTCTATGAGTTAACTTACCAAAGATTTGAATTAAGTTGCAATTATTTATTATAATCTTTTCCTTCTTCAAGATATTCTAACAAAGGAGATTATTGGGTGTGGTATTGAGAAGGGGGGACTATACTATTTGATGGATGTAAAAATCGATAAAGCATGTCACACCGCTCATCAGAATATGTCCAAGGAGGAGCAAGTTTGGCTTTGGCATCGTTAGATGGGTCATCCGTCATTTGGATATTTGAAAAATGTTCTTCTAGATTTATTTTTAGATAAAGCAATTTCTCAATTTAAATGTGAAACCTGTATTTTTGTGAAAAGCCATCGGGCCACTTATCCTTTGAGTTTTAACAAAAGTACCATTCCTTTTTCCTTAATCCATACTGATGTGTGGGGACTATCCCCGAAACCTAATATGCATGGCTATCGATGGTTTGTGATTTTTGTTGTTGATTGCACACGGATGACGAGGTTGTATTTGTTGAAACAGGATGTGAGGTTTTCAATTCTTCAGTCCTTTTATAACATGGTTTGTATACAATACTCCACCAAATTACAGGTTCTTCGTTTCGATTAATGGCGTAGAATATGTCAACACACAATTTAATGACTTTTTTGTCAACATGGAATGATTCATGAGAAATCATGTTCGCATACTCCCAGTAGAATGGAGTGGCGAATGGAAAAATGGAGATATTTTTGAGACTGCTAGAGCTTTTCTTATTGGGGTTAATATGACTGGGTTATTGGGCAGAGGCAATTATGCATGCAGTTTATATTATCAATAGGATGACAACGAAAGTTCTTGAAATGAAAACTCCTCTTCAAGCATTATCTCATTTTGTAACATTACCCTCAATCTTTATGATGCCACCACGCGTGTTTGGGTCTATTGTATTTGTTCATGTCCAAAATGATCAACGCACAAAAATCGATCATCGTGCCATGAGGTGCATTTTCTTAGGCTATGGCCTACACCAAAAAGGATATCGCTGCTTCGATCCCACTCATAGGCGAACATATGTTACTATGGATGCCACACTTTTTGAAACTGAAATGTTCTTTACTACTAAGCTCTCCACTTCACCTCGTCAGGGGGAGAATTCTAGTGAAGAGATGAATTGGATGAGATATAAGTGGCCAAGCTTTAATGAATATGACATTCAGAATGAGTGAGAGGAAACTTCCTTAGTTAGAGGCACCTTCCTCAAATGATGACGTGCTCTCTTCTTCGCTAATAACCACTAGTTCATCTCCTGAGAATATCACTGAGGTAAGTTCTCCATCAACCCTATATTAATCATCAACCCTCTAATGACATAGATACAGTTGCTTCTATCCCTGGCTATAAGATTACCTTACAGGCATAATTGTAGTGTGCCCCCAAGACGATACTCTCCTAAGATGGAAGAACGACGATCCAAATATCCTATTACCAATTACATGTCCACTGGATTACAATTTGAATCTTTGAAAAGCTTTGCAAATGGTCTCTCATCTCATCACATTCCCACTAATGCAGAAGAGGCATTATAGGACCCTAGATTGACCCAAGCCATGAAGGAAGAGATGGAGGTCTTGTTGAAAAATAAAACATGGATTCTTGCTACGTTACCAGAGGAGAAGAAGACAGTAAGGTACGAATGAGTGTTTTCAGTTCAATACAAAGTAGATGGATCTTTTGAAAGGTACAAAGCTAGAGTGGTTGCCAAGGGTTACACATAAGAATATGGAGTCGATTATCAAGAAACCTTCTCTCTAGTGGCAAAATTGAACACAATCAGAGTTTTATTGTCCCTTGCAGCAAATCTTGACTGACCTTTACATCAATTTGATGTAAAAAAATGTCTTTCTCCATGGTGACCTTGAAGAAGAGATTTATATGGATATCCCTCCTGGATATGTGGCAAACTCTGACAATAAGGTTGTTTGCAAGTTATAGAGAACTTTATATGGGTTAAAACAGTCACCTCGAGCTTGGTTTGGAAGATTGAGTGTCGCAATGAAGAAATATGGCTATCGATATAGTAACTCTAACCACACTTTATTCTTGAAACACCAACAAGACAAGACTACAGCTCTAATCGTCTATGTTGACATATATATGAGATAACAAACTTCAATCTCAGTTGGAATCAGAATTTGAGATGAAGAATTTGGGAGGACTCAAATACTTCTTAGGGATTAAAGTTACTAGATCCAATCAAGGGATATATATTTCTTACCGGAAATATGTGCTGGATTTATTAACTAAAGTCGGGTTATTGGACTGCAAACCAGCAAAATCATCGACTTGGAGAATACTCAAATCAAGCGCCAACAGACAAAGGAAGATACCAAAGGCTAGTTGCTAACTTGATCTATTTATCTCATACCCGACCTGATATTGCTCATGCAGTTAGTGTAGTTAGCCAATTCATGCATTGCCCTAGCAAAGATCATATGAATGCGGTCATTCAGATTCTTCGATATCTAAAATCATCGCCTGGTAAAGGCATTTTGTTCTCTAAGAATGGTCATCTGAATATTAAAGGGTATACAGATGCGGACAGATAGAAAGTCAACTTCAAGCAATTTCACATTTGTCGGTGGGAATCTTATTACATGGAGAAGTAAGAAGTAGAAGGTGGTGGCATTATCAAGTGCGGAAGCATAATTTAGAGGAATAGCAAAAGGGTTATGTGAACTTCTTTGGCTTAGAAATTTGTTGTCTGAGATTAGATTTCCTCCTAAATGCGAGATGGATTTATTTTGTGATAACAAAGTAGCTATTGATATTTCTCATAATCCGGTGTAGCATGATCGAACTAAGCATGTGGAGGTTGATCGACACTTCATCGAACAAAATCTTGAAGAAAAGACAATCCGGTTTTCCTTTGTGAAATCAAAAGACCAATTAGCAGATATCCTAACTAAAGTACTATGTAGCAAGAATTTTCATAACTCACTTAGCAAGTTGGGCATGATAGAAATCTATGCACCAACTTTAGGGGGAGTGTTGGTGTGAAGGATTCTTAAAAATTAGGAGTTTATGGCTGGTCAATGAATATCATCGATTAGGAGTTTATGGCTATATTATAAGGTCAATGAATATCATTAGAAACAAAATCAATCGTCATTATAACAAATTTGTATACGAAAAATAGAAGAGCTTGATTATGTATAAACACCCATGTATGTAGAAAAGAAAATATATATAAAAAAACCTAGAATATTTATTTATTATTGAAAATAAGGATATCCCCAACAAAAGACCTATCCTGAACACAAATCCAAGCTCTATAGGCACATCCGCGTGTAGAGTTGGAGGAGCTTTTATAATTATTTTCATTTCTATCTTGCCAGCTTCTTTGTTGCCTATTAATATTAACCTTCGAATGGAAGGCCTACTTAAGATTTTGAGTAGAAAATCTATTCTATTCACATGATTCATAAATATCACGTAAGGAACGTACCTTCCTTATTGGACTTTCTGATTCTAGATAAAATTCTTATGTGCCTTGTGGTGCTGAAGTGCCAAGAGTATCAGGATCTGAATTGGATTGAGGATTTGGTTGCATAACATTAGATCCTGGAGGCAAAATTCTTTCAAAATATGTTGGGCACAAAATTATATTTGATATTGGAAGTTAATCCAAAAAGCACAAAGCTGGTATTATTGCAAAAGGATATTCTAAACAACCAGGAGTTAATTTCAATAACATTTGCACCATTGATCGCATGGAAAACAATCAGAGTTGTCCTTGCATTAGCAACTCAATTAATAATTACCAATATATCAACTAGTTATTAATCAGCATTTTTAAATTGAGAATTGCAAGAAGAGGTATATGTACAACAGCCTGGATATATTATCAAAGGAAAAAAGACAAGGTGTATCGCCTACATAAGATGTTATTGGATTGAAGCTAGCATCGCGAGCATGAAATAGCAAAATTGATAGCTATTTCCAGAATGGATCCGTAACCTCGAGAAAAGGATTGGCTTTGTTACCAAAACTATGTTGGGTTCAAAAATATATAAAATAGATTTGATGTTAAAAATATAATTTACTTTTATTTTATCTGTTTAATGGCGGTTGCATAGCTTCATTTTGAAGCAAAAATGTTGGCCTAGAGCTCTCTAGCTACGCGGTGAAAGATTTACTTTGATTAAGGATATGAGCTATCCATTATCAATTGTTTAGTGTCCATTTGTGGTACAATTTGACTAGTCAAACATGTTTGAGCTTCTCTAGCAACTTCTTCACGGCCTGGAACATTTTTATTTCTTTTGGACAATTTTGTAACCACTTGAACTTGTTTATTTATTATTTTTTTTTTTGTTTTCTTCAACCGTCATTGCAATGTATAAAAGGACCATACGTCCTTCATTGGCTGTACAACATTTTTGAATACATGAAAAATATATATATGCTCCTTTCCATTTATATTTTTTTGGTCTTATGATTAACCTCCAATATCAAATATAATTTTGCGCCCAACAGACTCCTGACATAAAATCCAAGCTCTGTGGCAAACAGCGCTTCACATCCAATTCTACCATCACTCCTTGGCAGAGCAGGTCTTGCCATGGCTTTGTTGTCGAAAATAAAAATTACCCGCCGGTAGTCATCGTTATCTTGACAATCCTGGGGAATCAGCTTAAGTAGGAGGTTGTCCTCGCACATTTTGCTTTGCAGAGTCTCCGACACGGCCACCTCCTTGAATTACCATTGCCTTGCACGTCTGTCGTCTCCAATTTCCATCGCCGCAATACTTTTCCGGTGCTGTATTGCCTATTGTGTTCGACAAGATTGGCTGGTAGATCAGTAAAAAAAAAAAAAAAAAAAAAAAAAAAAAAAAAAAAAAAGCGATTAATCTTTTGACTTGTGCGATGAAGTCATTGGCCATTTTGTACAATATCAATACACGCTAGAGTGATTAAAGATGTTGTCACAACCGGGAAGTTGCGTCGATGTGGTCCGCCGTGGATAACATTTATAGCTCACTTAGGTTAATAGCAATTTTATTCCTCTTTATAATATTTCTCTATTATTAAGAATGGTGAAATTAACATTTCATTTATAAACTTATAAAAGACGAATTGACGGTGAAGTTGATTTTATTTTTCCAAAACTATCTATATTGAAATTTACATATTACAATCTGGTCATTTTATAACAAAACATCCATACATACATATATAATACTTCACAATATATATATTTACATATATATTGTTAATGTGATCTATTGTATTATTTGAATATATATAGATATATAATAGATGTATGAGTGTTTATATAGTTATATGGTAATATAACAAATGTATAGCATATATATAAACATTATGATCACGCCCTCTTCTTGCAAAACTTATATCTATTTAGTATGTAAAGTATATGTATTATATAGATTTTGTTATATATTATCTTATATTATTAAGTTGTTGTTTCTTATACTATAATATAGCGAATATGCACTTTATACATGACATATATGTTGTTGTGTATGCTTTATTGTATATTGCAATATATGTGTATCCTATGTGCGTGTGTTGTTATATCATTATACATGTATATATATTAATATGTGTTATACTATAAAGCTTATGTATATACTAGTGTGTTTGTTTTTCTTATTATAATATATTACACTGATTTTTCTAATATGTCATTTAGGTATTTACGTGTAATATATTATCTATAATAGTCTTTTAAACTTTCATACTAAAAGGATCGGCCTAAATATCTATGATGAGGCTATCGAGACGCAAAAGCCATGGCAGGCCTCAGGATTGTGGTGTGGGTATGAGGTATATCTTCTAAGACATTTTTGAACAAGTATAAACTATTTTATCTTTAATGTTCATTCTTGCCATGAAGTTTTCTTGTATGGCATAAAGATCCTATACGTCAAAACAAAACAAGAGAGTAATATTAAATTTGATGCCTATGATATTTCATTCTTGCCATGAAGTTTTCTTCTCATCTTGAATTGTTGATGAGGCTCTTTGGATTCTTTAATTGAATCTCCCTCATATCTGTCATCATTAGAACTTCCATGTTAGAGTATATGATTCACCTCCCCTTTACTTATCTTTATTGACATTAAGTAAAGGGTATTCCTCTTCTTTCCTTTTTCCATAATGAGAGATCCCTTGGTGAGCTTCCAGTTTCCTTCACCAAAGTAGCTTCTATAGCCATCATCATCAAGCTTTTCTGTAGAAATAAGGTTAAGGCGAATATCTGTAACATATATGACATATTTGAGAACGAGCCTGCAAGGCTGCAACCTGTGTTAGTCTTTAAAACTATTTTTCTAATGCCAACAAACTTGGATTTACAATCACTTCCCATCCAACATTATCAAATTTTCTAGTAGTATAGGTTGAGAAGGACTCACCATGTGAAATCACATGGAAGGAGGCACCGGAATCAATAACCCAGTCATCATCATGACTTGAAAAGCTAACACACTTCTCATCCCAGGCAATGATGATGTCATCATCATCTGTTGCTGCTGCAACTATAGTGTCTTCATCCTTTTCATCACCTTTACCTTTCTCTTTCTTCCAGAGTCTGCACTCTTGTTTCATGTGACCTAGCTTATCACAATAGTAGCATTTTAAATTTTTCTTTCCTCTTAACTTGGACATTCCCGTGGATTTCAAAGATCCATCATCTTCATCAGATGATCTTCTATACCTGCTTTTACCATTCCTTCCTGGCTTATTATTAACAAGTACCCTAGAATCAGATCTTGTGTCCAGATACTTCCTCTTAGCCTCTTCATTCATTAGGCGATCCTTCAGCATTACAAGGGTAAGCTTTCCTCTGGGGTAGAGTTACTAACAAAACACAACTAGTGTCTCCCAACTGTAATAACAAGGAGCTTAGCAACAATAGTGCTTGGATCTCATCTTCAAACACTAGTTTTAAGGCAGACAATTGATTCACTAGCCCTTGAAAATCATTCAAGTGCTTCATCATATTGGATCTTTCCCTATATTTCAGATTTACAACTTTCCTAATCAAGGAGGTTTTATTCAAGGTCGTTTGCCTCTCATACATGGATTCCAACTTCCTCCATAGGACATTCGCTCTCATTTCCTAGGCAATATGGTGATACACATTGTGATCCACCAATTATCGGATATAACCGACAGTTTTCCTATGCATGATTGTCCAATCAACATTAGATTTGTCCTATGGCTTTGCAGAATCACCACCTAAAGGCAAATATAGATCTTTGCAATATAGCAAATCCTCCATCATAGATTTTCATATAGAGTAATTTGTTGAATTTAGCTTGACCTAATGATTTTGCCATGTCAGCACTGCAACAAAACCTTAATTTTCTTTTTGAAACCTTATGCTCTGATACCATTTGTTATGAAAAGATCAAACTTTTTTCCTCTTACCAAACCTATAATAAATAGATAATAATAAACAGAAGCAAATAAATCGAATCAACATCAATATTTACGTAGAAAACCCCAAATAAGGGAAAAACCAGGGGACCAGTAGCGCTCAAACCTTCCACTAAAAACAATATAATGGGATTGTAATTTTTCTTCACTAGATAACACTAGTGGATCTCTCAGATCTTCACCATAACTAGTAGATTTCAACAACATAGTTTTTTTTTTTCACTAGATCCGTCTAGTGGATCTCACAATTCTTCACTAAAGCTGATGGATTACAACAAGAACAAGATTTCCTTCATCTAGAGTTTCTCACTCTAGGGTTTCCTCACTTTTATCTCTTTCTCTCTCTAGAACTCTCTATCTATGCTTGAGAAGAGGCACACACTTGTTCCTTACGAACCATAGGACAATAAGGAAAATATATATGCAACAACACAAAGAAAACCAATGGACACTTAAGATTAGCACAGGGATAATCAAAGGTGGTGGCGTTGAAATGGCATTGTTATGGAACTAACATACGTCTGCTCAATGCTGATGGTGTTCCCCTTAACGCAGGTGGCATAGCCCCCTAATGCCGACAGCATTCACACCAGCGTTGACACTCCTGTTCGGTCGATATGAATTCTGTAAATTCCAACGTTGGCTAATGTTTGATCAAGGCCGGCGATGATTCTTCCCAATTGTAGGTGTAGAACAAAATCATCCTTTGTTTTGCACAAAAATCGTTATATCAAACTCCTCTTCCAAGTATATCATATATACTTAAGATATTTGATTCAAAGTCCTCTAAATATATATAACCATATATTTAGGATCTCCTTGTTCAAAGCGTACTGGTCCATTCTTACTTTGATTCCAAAGTCTTCTAAATATATATCCGACATATATTTAGGCTTCCTTTGGTTATAGACCCATATGAGTATACCTGTAACACATGAATTTAAACAACTACATTTTCAAAATTTCGAATTTATCTTAAACCAAGAACCAAAATTTTGAAAATTAAAAAAAAATTTAAAAATCGAAATAAGTTAAGTGGAATTCCATAATGATTCGTGTGAATGAGAAGTTTTATAAGAAAAGTCAAAACAATGCCGTTAACAGTTTTGATTTTGCAAAATTATGATTTTACCCAAAAGCGATAACTTACGTAAATTAAAATTTTAAATTTTAAATAAATTATGCTTACTTGATATGTTTAATCATTATTAGCCCAAGAGGTTAATTAAAACCTAAATCGTAAAAACTAACTAAGATCAATGTATGCAAAAGATTTAGATTCACAAGATCATGCTATATGGCAAAAACCTTAAAAGGAGGTCTTTTTCCCTTATCTAAAACCCTAGGACCCTACCTTACTAGACCTCATATAAATATCCCTCTTTTTACTGCCTTTACCCTTTTGGGAAGTCTCCTAAAACCCTAAGGTGAGCTACTTTAAACCTAGTCTCTAATTAATGTTCGTTAATTTAAATTAAAGGGGGATTAATATTAACTAGTTGAGATTATTCATTTGCCACTAGGGATTTTAGAATGAAGGTATCCTAGAAGGAGAGAATGGATCACAATCTTCACAAAATTCACAATAAGGTAAAAGCATGAGATTTCAAGGTGTTTTTGAGTGTTTTATTGCTATGTACACATGAAAACTCACTTGGGTATGTTGGTTCGTATTATGAGTTGTAAGAAATTGGGTGTTGGAGTGGTTTTAAAGTTTAGAATCTTCATTTAGTTAAAATAAGGAAAGAACTATACTTTAAAGTAAGGTAAGATTTTGAGACTAATTATTTCGTTAAGGAATTTCAATCAAAGGGAGATAAAACTATCCTGATGTTGTAAACTGGAGAATAAACATAACTCTGGGTTGGGTTTTGTTATTAGTTGATGTTAGCATTATAAAATGATGAAGTCCTCCACAAGCATATTAGAAAACTGCAGAAAAGCCATGAAGAAATTTAAGGTACCATCAAATCATGATTCTACACCACTGACATTGATTTGATTTTCCTTATGTACAAAACCAAAAACATTAACACTGGCTTCTAGAGAATGTATGCCACTAGCTTACTTCAACATTTTCTCCAGTGTTTGAAAATTTTCCACATACACCGGCTCTTGGAAATTCAATGTCGTCGGCATTGGATCAATTCATACCATGCACAGTAAGAAAATCATTAAGGCCGTTGCTATTTGAATGCAATGCTGCCAGTGTTTTGTGGCCGATGGTGTACATTTGGTAACTGCTGGTGTACGTCGTGATGAATCAAACTCCCAGATTTGTTCTACAAATTCTTGACACTATTGCTTTGAAAAATTCAATTCCATTTCCTTCATATGAAATATCAGATCTATAAAATCAAATATAGTTCCAAACCCTAAGGAGATATAATGAGTGGCTAAATTTGTATTTTCTAGCCAAGGGATTATTGCAAGTTCAGTTCATCAATGATTGTGAAATCTAAACAAATTGTTTTGTTTTGTTCTTTGTTTTGAATATTTATATATCTTCTGTTTGATTTGTCAATGTTATCTTGTTTGATTGATGCAAATTAGGACCTGTTTGTTTGATTAGGAAGGTAATCTCTACTAAATAGAATATCAAATTTGTAATTGTTTGATTATTCTAATATCTATGGTACAATAACATGATTGATTATGAGATAGATGATTGATTGTGTTATGAAGATATATAATCTAGTTTAAATAGATCATGCTATTGATTTGTTGACTTGAATTGTTGATCTCTCTTGTTCTTAATGCTGTTGATAATCTAAACCCTAATAGTTTGTTTAGGATTATTTAATCAATAAGAGAAATAATAAAAGAGCTTATTTTGATTTCCAGTAAAATAGGAGAGATAGGTCTAGCGTTAACAACCATAATCAGTTTATCTAAGATAAAGAATGGAAATTTTTGTATCAATAGTCAATCTTGTGAATTGAGATGTGATAATACCTTTGGTTAGGAATTCTTTCATTGATTCATACTTTGTGATTTGTTTGTTTTAGGTATAATTAGTTTTCTTTGAATTTCACAACCCTCACCCACCTCACCCCCCTCCCTTTCTTTTTCATTTCTTATTCTGATCTCTGAATAGAAATAGACTTCACTAATCTCTATGGATCAACCCTCCTTACTGCTATATACAAATTATATAAATTTTGAGAGTAGGATAATATATTTGTTGGATTCAGCACTTATTAAAGATATCGAAATTCCATTTATGGAGGACTATTTTAATTAAGAGCTTTCAACATGGTCAAGTAAGTTAATTTTTCGCTTTTTCATATTCTTGTTTGTGCTTATAAAGTATAGCACTAGAATAGGACAAAGATAAAAAAATGGAATTGCATGTGGGTTATCATGGGATGATGCTTGTGTTTCACTATGATTGATGAATGAATGTTTAAGTGCTTCGAAACTTGAATTGTTGATTAATATTTTCGTTACCTTATTATGTTGGTATGTGTGCAACTATCTTGATAAACACCTTAAACAGATAATTAATATGTTTGGCACAAACTAATAAAATGGTCATGCTTTATATATTATCGAGTCACATATTATTTCACTACTACTCTTATGCATAAGACTAGAAATGTAAGGCACCTATCTCTAGCATGAGGAATTAAGTCATTTGGGGGATATGGCCTTATGGAGGAGCCATGCTAGTTCTATAGCTTTGGGTATGGAGCTCGGGGACTAGTAGTGGCAGTTGTTTGGAACTTAGAGTTAGATGGTCGGAAGAACCCCTTTATTCAAAGCATTTGCTAACCTTCAATATGGAGGGTATAAATCCATTTTACATATGGTTTTCGGTTAATCATATGTATTTGTTTGATTATATGGGTGATGTATCTCACATATTTGCAAACAACCTTGTTTGTTATTTATTGTGAGTACATTATGCGAGAATTTATCTCACTAAGCTAGTTATGTTTATACCCCAATAAATTTTTGTTGTAGAAAGAATACATGTGGCTTTATCCCTAAGGTGTCTTCTCTCAAGTATTTTGATGTTTTCTTTAAGGAATTTTTAACAGAAGTTTACCAGAACATTTTTTTACTAGATGATTTTGAGGAGTAGACTTTTATAAAAATCTCTTTTCATAGCAATAGCAGTTTAAGATAGATAAGCTACTCTTAGAAAGACATGGTAATATGTAATATTTAAGTTTGATGAGGGTATTTCCGTATGATGATGTAAGATTTTAAAATTTTAAAGGTTATGTATTATGATTATAAATTCTTGTATGCTATTCTATTGTTATCCTCTTAAAATGCATTACTCTAACGACATCTCCTAGCTATCATGAAAGCATGCCTTGCGTACAATATAAAAGCTTTTGTGTTACTAAGAAAGTTACTCCTAAGCTTTAATATTGTATGCGATGATCTACCACGTTTAGACTACCCCTTGGGGCGTGATAGCTTAAGTGTCAACAAAATTAGATAGCTTTATTCTACACACTCAAAAATAGATACATTAGATATCTTTTAAACTTTTTGTTATAACCAAAACTTATTTAAAAGAACTTAACATATATAGTAGTAGTAGTAGTAGTAGTAGTATAGTAGTAGTAGTATAGTAGTCGTAGTAGTAGTAGTAGTATTTTGTTATGATTATATAAGCTTCATATCATGGTATTTATTTAAGTGAAGAAAGAAAATGATATTATGATATAAATTATAAATTATACCTAGAAGCTTCTAACATGACTATTTAATAAGCAATTATTAATAAAATGAAGGAACAAAAAAGAGAACAAAATACATGTATATATATACATGAACTTCGGTTCATAAGATGCAGGAAGAAAAAATAACTAATTTAGAGAATCTAAGTTCATTATTGAAAAGTATGCAAGAAGAGCTTTCCAACGCCTATTTATATGCTAAAACAAAATTAAAATGAATACATTACATCTTGTTTAAGATTAAGTGGTTATAATTAGAATTTAAAGTCATTTAGCATACTTTTTTCTAGTAATTTAAATTGTATATAGAGAAAATTGATTAAATGGAAGAAATAACAGAAAAATAGTTTTCGTAAGCTTCAAAATGACTATGTAATTGATAGAATAAGACTAGAAAAACGTGAAAACAATACGTTTAGTAAAAGCTAA
This sequence comes from Combretum micranthum, assembly GCA_024138025.1. NCBI lineage: Eukaryota > Viridiplantae > Streptophyta > Magnoliopsida > Myrtales > Combretaceae > Combretum > Combretum micranthum. The sequence goes on along the minus strand of JAMXBD010000928.1, from coordinate 534,002 downwards.
ATTTAGGACACATAAACACAAATAGGAATATATGTTCAATTATCACTATATTCTTCTTCTTCTTCTTTTAGGAGAAATAGATCAATTTTCTGAGCTCTGAGATGATTACTACGATGAGTAATAAAAAATGAATAAGTGAGTAGTTTAGATCTATCTCCATTTATGTCTATAGTATAGTGACACTAAATGTAAAGATAATGAAAACGATATTGAATGTGGGGATATGGGGCTGTGTGTTGTTTGATGGTTTTATTGTTTGCTAAGTTATTATATTAAGTGAAACTCCTTACTTGTTAATATTTGTTTTGATATCCTTATTGAGTGTTTGTGGATTAAGTGATCACCTTAACAATCAGACCTACAATTATCTGACCTTATAATAAACTATCATGCATTGCATGAATTGCATACTTGCATTATTTTTAAGGTTCCGTTCTATGTGTTAACACTTCGAATTTATGGATTCACCTGGTACTTGTAGATGTAAATTTCTTAATTTTACATAGGGTTCCTAGTATAGGATCTACTTGGCACCCAAAGGAACATTGCCTATGGTATCGATGTGCAGCTAGTTATCACTTAGTAGAGTATCTAAGTTCCAAGGGTAAGTTGAGATGATTTAAATTGTTTTAAAGTGTTAAGTATATGCATGCATATATTCTTCATTTCCTTGGTTCTTTGTCTCTCCTAGGCACAGTTAACCTGAGGCTGGATCCTGATAACCCCAGAATTCCAGTTATTTAAACTTTTATGTATTTATATGGTTGAGTGTTACATTAGACATGCTTGTTAATCAAAGTTACATGTTATTGCTTGATGTGAGATATAATCTATTTACTTCATTGAGTTGTGGTTTTACTTATCCCTTGTAGAAATTTCTAGTTCTAAGGACATCCTTGGATCGTGTCATCCAAGACTTTTGTGCGGGTATAGGTTATAAAGCCATAGATTAGGGTCTGGAGAGAAAGCTTAAAGAATAGAATAGGATTTATTATTTTTTAATTATATTTTGTCAAGTAGTAACTAATAGTGATGCAGGATACTATTTAATTTGCTATATAGCTTATATATATATGTATTTCTTATCAAAGCAATCTCGATCTTATTTTTATGTTACGTTCCTTAGAGTAATTTAGTAGATTAAATCATTGTGATCTGCATTGATGTTCCACTAAGTAAATCCTGTGGCTAATTGGATTCGTAATAATTTGACACTACTAAAGTACCCCCTTGGGGTTTGATGTATTGTTTGGTATTAGAGCAGTTTTAAGCATAAGGAAAATGAATACATGTAAGACCACTAAGGAAGTCACAGGAGTAGACAATAAAATGTAAAAACATAAACAAATCAATTTAAGATAATTAGGAGAGCATAATCCTAAAAAGAAATAAACTTACGATATATAAATGGAAATTCTAATAAAGATGGCTATGGAAAATAAGTCAGGTTTTAAAATGAAGTAGATTTAAGATAATCACTTACCTGTTATTTAAGTTTTTGTAGATGGACAAAGATGTTGGTTTAGTTAGGTGGAACTCCTTCGCTGTGCTTGAAGATGAAAACTTAAGTGAATATAAGAGATGACTATGCAAGCTACTGGACGATTTAGCTGTGAGTGGTATGGCAAGGGATTTGGATGAGGTATTTGTAGTGTGGAAATTGAGAATAACATCCTTCTATAAGGAATTGCTTGAGGTCATAGAATGAATTTTGCCAAATCTGGGTACTCCAGTCGAGATCATTTATAGATTAATGAGGTATGCAAAAGTTAAGGGAGGGAGTTTGGAAATTAATGATGTAGTATTTATGGTAGGAAGTGGGTCAAGAAAGCCCCACCCACTTGACTATCAAATTTGGTCTCCTATAGATCTTTATCATATATATTCTCATGATAGAAGGCTAGATAATGTGGGAGCTATGGATTTGGATCCATTCAATGATTAGAACATCATTAATCATGTGAAGGCAACACATTTCCCACCCTTGACTAGGGAAAGTATTGTAGTACAATCCCCCATCATTTCTAATATGCATTATATGCCACCTTATTTACCTCCTGCTATGCCACCTAAATTGCCATCTATTGTGTCATCAAATATGCCACCTATTATACAACCTTTCATGCGATTTGGTATGCCACTTGTCATAGCACATTATATGCCATTTGACATGCCACCTTATATACCCTCTAATATACCACCTATTGTGCCACCTAATATACCACTTATTTATACTGCTTTCCTTTAATGATTATGTGTATCAGATTGCACAGTCAGTTGAGTTGAACGCATAGGTACCCAGAGTGACTAGTGGTATAGGATATATAGGTATGATAAATGCATCTCTAGTTAGGAATCAAGATGAGCCTATGAGAGTCTAATCAGGAGTTGATGAGGAGGATAATTGAGGATTATATGACTAGTGCTGAGATGACTTATAGGCGTTTGTATGAGAGACCTCCATCTGCACTCGGTAGGTGTGGAGGTTGGTTAACTTGGGAGGAGGGAGCACCTGCCTACCTAGATTATCAAAGTTCAACTCCTACTATGCTTGAGCTCGTGACTCGTGATTTATTTCTTATTCAAGCACTTGAGCCATCTAGGCCTAAACCATGGACATGAGGATTAGATGAGAGTACTAGGGAGATTGATTATATGGAAGCGTCTAGTGATGAAGAGTGTTCACAGATGGACCCTAAAGATAAAGGGAAGAGACTTATGTTTCCTAGCCCATGATTGATTATGATGTGATGATGTGGTTTTAAAGGGTTGGATTAGTGTGTTCAAGGTAGTCTCATGGTATTTTACCTATGTGTACGTATATGTGTTTGATATAATATGATGGATAATGGATGGTAGCTATCACTGGTTTCAGGTGTCTTCATTTTATAGGTTTTTGATTGAAGACACACACTATATTCATGTTTTATTTTACATACAAATGTAAATATGATGCTAGTCATACAATTTCATGATGTTTATAAGGCTTATAGTTAGAAGCCTCAATGTAAAAAGTCTAATATGTAATTATATACTAGAGATGCAATTTGGTAATGATGTATATTATGAGTAGATGAATCATGTTTTGTGAAATATTTATATGTGATACAAGTTGTTGAAATTGTATTTCGAATTACATGTATTTTCAGTTAATGGTTTATGCTTAATAAGAACATAAATATAAAAATATGGAACTAAATGATTTAAACTTATGATAAATAAAATAGATCGAGAAGAACTAGAGGTAGACCTACTCGAAATGAACCAAGACCCGAAGAACAAACATAGGCCTTTAGACCAATTGAACTAGGGAGGAATGAACACTAGAATGTGCCTCCTCCACTTGATTAGATGGAACCCATTTTATTGGCCATACAACAATAGCATGCTTTGATCTTACAAGCTCTTGAAGGTGGACAAATACCCAGAACAGTACCAATACTCCTAAAGAGGCACTTGCAATGCCTCAAGTTGTACCTTAGGCATCTTGAAGACCTACCCCTTTAGTGCAACAACTTGTTATGGTTAAAGAGGTGGAACAATCTGCCAACTTAGCCATAGGAGTGCAAGCATCACTATAAGTTGGACATGAAATACCACCACATCCACCTCTGATGCCAAGAACATAGAAAAATATGTCACTAGAGTTCATCAAATGAAATAGATATTTTCAGGGACTCCCGAGAAAACTAGAAGAGGCAGAAGATTGTTCAACCTAAATTGACTACTCATTTGGTGCTCTCTAAGTACAAAAAAACTTAATGGTACCATATAGGTCATATTTACTAAGGTTAAGGGCAAAGATATGGTGGGACTCAAAGCAAAGGACCTTATGCCAACTAATTACATGGGAATTCATAAAGGAATTTCTTGAGTTGTTTAAGGACAAAATATAGTATATATTTAATGAATTTGACACAAGGGAGCAAGAACATAGATGAATATGAGCATGAGCTTAATTGACTACTCCAATTTGCACTTGATGCATACAAAGATAGCGATGAACTGAAGAGGTACGTTTTTATGGCTGGATTAGAGCCATATTTCCAAAGGAGACTCATTGAATTTAAGATTACTGATTTTTCTGCCTTAGTAGAGAAGACAAGGCCATGGGTTGTTGAACGAGCAAAGAAGCATGAAGTAAAGTGATACAAAAAGAGAGGACAAATTATTGGAAAAAGAACATATGATAATTCTAGAACTAGTTCACATACTAAGAAGGTCAAAGATTTTAAGACATCTGGAACTCTAAAAGAGAAAGCATCAAGAAAATTAATTTGGTTTGCTGGAAATGTAAAAGAGCTCATTATCCGAGAGATTATCCTCTACTCCTAAACAAATGCTATTATTGTGGTGACTTTAGACATATTATAAATGCTTACCCAAAGAGAACAGGAGCCACCTGTTTTATTTGTAAGAAGATAGGACACTTGTTGAGAAAATGTTCCCAGTGAAACCTAAATTCCAGAGTGGGTACAACACAATCTAAAGGGACAAGAGGAGTTGTGACACAGAAAAATGGAAATAATGGCAATAATAACAACAAAAGTAAATCCACAAATACGAGAAGGATGTCTGCAATGCATGGCATGCCAATGAACTTTTTTATTACTTAAAGTTTGGTTTTGACAATTTTTGTATCTGAACAAAGTTTTTACGAACTTTTTTTATACATGAAGCAAGTTCAATTAAGTATAGAAAAAGTCCACAAAAAACTTAGTTTATGAACCAAAATTGTTAAAACCAAACTTCATGTATGAAAAATATTCGCAAAAACTTTGTTCATGTGTCAAATTATTTAAAACAAAGCTTTAGATATCTAATTAAACTTTTCGCAAAAGTTTTGGGTACTATTTTTTACATTGTCGTATTGTTTAATTATTAGAAAAATATACTTAATGCAGTTAATACCTGTATACCATACTTCTATGTAATCACTACGCTTTTCTATTTTAACTGTTAAATTACGAGTGGATTGACCTACTTTGGCTATACATTCTTCAGGTACCAAAGAAGAGTTTGGTAACACTATTGTAGAATTGTCTTCGCAGCATCAAAGATCAAAGACAAAGTAACAATACGTATGTTAAAAAGAGCTTTTGTGCTAATTTATAAAAGATAGAAATAAAATTAAAACAAAATTACCTATTACCAAAAAATAAATGAATTAATTAAATGGATGGAAATATTGGGAAGAAATTGAAGAGAACATGATAATAACAATCTTGCTTACACAGAAAGCCAGCCACAGTTGATAATGGAGATGAAATCAAGAACAAAACATAGAAAAGTTACCGTGGCAGTTGGGAATGGAAAATGAAAAATAAGACATGGAAAAGATACGTGATGATTACAAAATTTAAATAGCAAAAGTAAGATAGATAATAGTATTGAAGTAAGTGGATTGAAAAAGAACGTGGGTAAATATGTAAGGAGAAGAGAGATAGTGTGTGGAGATATAAGATAAAGAAACTACCATACTAATTTTTAACACGAACAAAGTAACCGCCATAGTGCCATATTATTAGATAAGTATTTCATGCTTCAAGAGGAAGAAGCTAGTATATTTTTATATAACTCATTAGGAAAGTCAAAAGAAAAACTCTAGTGTCACATTTGACAGCATGTTCATTTGGAATAAAACAGATTGGATTAGAAGAAGTGGAATCAATTAAAATGAAGTAACAAAATAATAAATTCATTCTTTTGTTTTGGTACATCATAAAAAGGAATGAATGGAATGGAATGTCACCACTTACTTGATTATGTCCAAGAAATACATGATTACACACTTCCCCCTATGTATCCCCTATACTAACCTTATAGATTAATATATTAATATTAGTATGTGACATTCTCATTTTAATTCTTGCCTATACCCCGTTTACTAACTGGTGGCTTTACTTTGCTGCTTGCTTGTATGTTGCCACAGACTTAGAGGCCCCTTGTTGGCTATAGCTAAGCTGGATTGAAGCTTGCGTAGCGGTAGGAACCGCACCATCTTAGTGTGGTAGCGACTTATTAAAAATATTGTTGATATTAAATACCGTTAATAAATACGTGGTAAAATAAAAAGTTATGAACTAATGAACAATTTCACCTTGACATTTTCTCAAATCGTAGATCGGGAATTACTAAAACTTGTGATTTCGATTTTTAAAAATACTTTTAAATAGAATGAAATTTAAAATTAAAATTCTGTTTTAGATCCATTCCTACTTATCAAATATAAGATATAGATTAGAGGTCCAGTAATCAAACATACTATATATAATAGGCTGATGTGATTATCGAATTTCCATTTTACTATTTCATTGATTTTAGCATTTAAGTATAGCCTATAGGTATTTCCATATTTTATATTAATTAGGATAAGATTTAGATGTTATAAAATTATGAAATTTTATTAGTCACAATATAAGTAGGAAAAATAACGAGTAGGATTGTAATAACTATCTCCGGTTATAATTTTTTAATTTTTTTTATTTTAAATTTGTATGATTGATAGATGCCAAGACCTCTTGTGGATTTCTTTTTTTTTTTTTTCGAAAACCCTCTTATCTATTTCAATAGAATAAATAATTAAATGTGTAAAGAAAAATTTCCAAAAATAAAAATTGCAAAAATCAGAGAATCTGGAAAATATTTCTAGATTTACCGCTGTTAAAATCAGAACTTCAAGTCCCATTTTAAATTAAATATTCTAATATCTATATATATATATATATATATATGTAGTTAAGTGATGTAGTAGTAGGCAGACTTAGAGCAGGGAAACAAGCCCTTACTGCTACACCACATGTTGAACACGTCATATGGTGACTGATCGGGATTATAATTCGCAAGCTTAATACAAAATGAAATCAGAACTTCACATCTCGATTTCTAATTCTGTATTTTTGGAATTTTTATTTCAGACTTTCAGATTTTTATATTTTCTTTTTTATTTCTGCAATTTTTTTTCCCTAAATATAGAAGAGACCAAGATGAATGAAACTAAATCAAATAAGAAAAAAGAGCACATATAAAACAAGGATGACGGTAAAGAAGAGTAATAAAAAATAACAAAAAAAAAAAAAAAAAATGAAAGTAAAAAACCAGCACATTCCAAACAACAATGCAATAAAAATAAAAGAAAAGGGCAATAAGCTGCCTCATGACTTTTATCCTAAACTAATTCGCGGAGGGTAGTGGTGGTTGATGAGATTGAGATTGATGCCTTCTTCCAGCTGTCCATATACATCATCTCCTCTGGAGGTATATCCTCCGGAATCTGTCTATTCTCCAGGATTTCCATGATTTCTTCGGTTTTCCCCAAATAGTTTGAGAATCACGAGCGGCCTCTCTCCTTTTTTCTGTAGAAATGAGATCCGCGCACATTCCTCAAGAAGAGGTTTTAGATTTAAAAAGGCAAGCTCCCAAAATCCGAGATGGTACAGCACAACCTGTGGAAGATTTACCGTAGAGTCATCATCATTCCAATCATTCTCGTAATCTTGCAATATCATCTCACACGTTCCATACAAATAATGTGCTCCCACTGATTTATCTACCCTCTCTATTTCTTCGAAGAGGGATCTCGCAAATTTTCCAATTGACTCAAGAGTTCCTTTTGCAGTTTCTTCCCCTTTAAAGTCTACAGGAGTCCAGTCCATCCAAAACCTCACATATCTGTAACATCTAATCTCAGCCACAACCAAGTTGCACAAACCCTAAAATAAGCGAAATCATATTTATTGTTAAAACTGTCTTTGCAATAGAGTTAGGAATTGAAGCTAAGGAAATTGATGGAATTCGGGAAGGAAATTAGGGTTTCAATTATTTGGGAAAGAGAAGTCTGTCAAGGAAGAAGAAGTGAAGCAGTAACTAAAAGTAAAGTGTTAATGTCAAAGCTAGCACGTGAAGATCCAGAAAGCAGAAGTGGCAGCCAGCACGTGAAGATGCAGACAAATGGGACACGTGATGTGACAGAAGTTAATGACGTTCGGAAACGGAATTGATATTCGGGCAAGCAGAGTTATTTCGGATCGGGTCATGGATTCAAATAAACAAATACAATTAGTTATTAAATAGTTTTATAATGTAATGTTTATTTTACAGAATATGTGATGTGGCATAACAACCCATCATCTTTTGCACGTGATAGGATCTTACAGATATTATTGTTACAACATCAAAACCATCTCTGTATATATATCATCATTGGTGAGATGAAAATATCAGAAAAAACAATTATCAATACATTCTTGCTCTAAACTTGTATTCAAGTTAAGCTGTATTCGGCTAAATTCCCTAATTTTCCCTTCTTCATTGGCCCACCATATAGCAAATTGGTATCAGAGCTTCACCACGATGGAGACGCGCGAATCCAAGAGAATGGAGGAAGCTATGAAAGCTGTGTTCAAGGAACAATTGGATCGTCAAGAAACTGCACTCATGGAACAAACCAAGCGTCAGGATGAATGGATCAAAATGTTTTCAGAAACTTTACAGAATCAACAAAAAATAATTGAGAAACAGAATCAAACGATTGAATCATTTAAACAACAAATAATGGGTAAAGGAGTGGTGCTTAATCAATCCGCAACCAAAGATATCACAGATCTGGAAAGCATTTCAACAAATGGAGCTAATCAAGGTATGAGAAACTCCAGTAATAATCCTCAAATTATCAGTTGCCAACTAGGAGTACTAAAATTGAATTTCCAGCATTCAATGGTGAAGGTTTTAGAACTTGGGTATCTAGAGCTGAACAATTCTTTAATTTAGATGATACACCTGATGATCTTAAGGTTAAGATTGCCACTATGCACTTTGATGATAAACCTTATGAGTGGTACAATGCATTTATCAAAACTAGATCTGAAACCACCCCCTTAACATGGGATGAATTCACAAAAATCTTAAATGCTCGATTTAATGAAAGAGGGTTTGAAGACCCAATGTCTGAATTGAAGGAACTACAACAGGTTGGTTCCTTACAAGATTATACTGATGAGTTTTTGTACCTATCTACACAAGTTCAATTGTCCGAGCTACATCTTGTCAGTTGCTATCTTAGTGGATTGAAACCAGAACTTCAGTATCCCATTCGGATGTTCCAACCAAAATCCATTACACAAGCATTAACCTTAGCCAAATTACAGGAGGCCACTCTATTATCCTCAAAACACAATATGAAATCTTTCAAAGTCAATTCTCTGCTAATCAACAGATTGTTCGCCACAGTTCAGCTCAATATTCCACAACACTTCACAATTCTCAAATAGACCAAACACAACCATAAACACTACCCTAAGCCCAAACACTACTCTAAACTCGAGCACAAAACCCTCCATTACCACCAAACCCAGCTTTAATACACATAACCGATCCACTAGGCGACTGACACCTGAGGAGCTTGAGGAAAAAAGAAGAAAGAAAATCTGTTTTTGGTGTGATGAGTCTTTTGGTCCTGGTCATCGTTGTAAAAGCAAAAGGTTGAACTTATTGGTGGTAGAACCAGATGAGGATACTAGTCTGGATGAAGGAATTGAAGAGTGTGTCAATGAGTTGGGAGTTGATTTATCTCAACTACAGCTGAATGCAGTAGGAGGAGAGGGTGATACTATGGAGCATTGCATGCGGGTTATAGGCAGTCATAAGATGAAGAATGTGAACATATTGATTGACACAGGAAGCTCATCCAATTTTATGGATGCTAACTTGGCCAAGAAGCTCAACTGCTCTCAATCAAACCCCTTCAATATCAGTTATACTAGCTGATGGAAGTAGGTTACAGAGTAACCAAATGGTGCGGAACTTTCAGTGGAAAATGCAAGGAATTGTTTTTCAGTCCGATTTTCATATTATTCCTTTGAACTCATGTGAGTTGATTTTAGGAATGCCATGGCTCATTTCATTGGGAACAGTAAATTGGAATTTCAAAACACTGAGTATGACTTTTGTTTGGCAAGGACAGAACTGCACTTTAAGAGGAGCACGAGAGAAATTAAAAGCCATATCAGGAGCTGCATTAAACTCCTTACTAAGTTCAACCACTAAAGGGATGGAAATTCAATGTTGGATAATTTCCAACACAGGGGACTCATCAAAACATCATTCACAATCTCTACATCCACACATGATAGACTTATTGGAGGAATTTCATGATCTTTTTGAAGAACCAGCAGCTCTACCACCTGACAGATCTTGTAATCATCGAATTCACTTAACTGAGGGCTCTCAACCAGTGAATTTAAGACCTTATAGACACTCAGCCATACAGAAGACAGTACTGGAAGACATGATCAAGGAGATGTTGCACAGTGGAGTTATAAGACCAAGCCATAGTCCTTATGCTTCACCAGTAGTTTTGGTAAAGAAAAAAGACAATTCTTGGCGGATGTGCGTTGATTATAGAGAGCTTAACAGACAGACAGTGAAAGACAGGTTTCCCATTCCTATAGTTGAAGATTTGTTTGATGAGCTCAATGGGGCTAAATGCTTCAGCAAACTAGACTGAGATCGGGTTACCATCAAGTATTGATGCACCCTAAGATGTTTACAAAACAGCTTTTAGAACACATGATGGGCACTACGAATTTCTTGTTATGCCGTTTGGTTTAACAAATGCACCATCCACTTTTCAGGTCTAATGAATGAAGTTTTTCGACCCTATTTGCGTAAATTTGTATTGGTATTTTTTGATGATATACTCATCTACAGTACCAATATAGAAACGCACATGGATCATTTGAGAACAGTCTTTGGTATCTTGAGGAAGGAACAGTTATTCCTTAAAAGAAGCAAATGTGTATTTTGTGTTCAACAAATTGATTATTTGGGACACATTATAACACAAGAAGGAGTAACTACCGACCCTAGGAAGATTGAAGCTGTGGAACAGTGGCCAATTCCAAAAAATTTGCGACAACTTAGAGGATTTCTGGGTTTGGCAGGTTACTATAGACGGTTCATACATGGCTTTGGCACCATTGCTCGTCCATTAACTCAGTTACTAAAGAAAGATCAATTTCATTGGGGAAAGGAAGCTCAAGATGCATTTGAAAGGTTGAAGAAAATGCTGGTGAATTCACCAGTTTTAAGGTTACCAGATTACACCAAAAAGTTTGTTATTGAGACTGATGCTAGTGGAGATGGGATAGGAGCTGTTTTGATGCAAGAAAAACACCCCATTGCTTTCATTAGTAAAACATTAGCTCAAAGACAGAGGGGCATGTCAACATATGAGAAAGAACTCTTAGCTTTGGTCTATGCCATTGATAAATGGCGTCATTACTTGATTGGAAGGAGTTTTATAATCAAGACCGACCATCAGAGTCTAAAATATCTTCTTGAGCAGATTAGTGACTCCTAGTCAACAAAAATGGTTGACTAAGTTACTTGGTCTTGATTATGAAATCGAATATAAGAGTGGAAGTACAAATGTGGCAGCTGACTCACTCTCTAGAAGGAACGCCAGTCAACTGAATCAACTACAAATTCATTCGACTCTTCCAGACATTCTAGAGGAAATTAAAGTAAGTTGGTCACTGAAAGGAGGTTATGAGGAAATTATTGCAAAACTTAAGCATGGGGATAGTGTCGGACAGTTCTCTTATGAAGGAGAAATACTAAGGAGGAGGGGTAAGATTGTTGTGGGACCATCAACTGAACTAAGGAAGAAACTACTCACACTGTATCATGGTGGTCCTTTGGGGGGTCATTCAGGAGTTCAGCCACCTATAAGAGATTGTCCACAGTTTTCTACTGGCCAAAAATGGAACGTGAAGTCAGGCAGCTAGTAAGAGAGTGTGATACATGTCAGCGTTTTAAATTTGAGAATGTAGCAACCCCTGGATTACTTTCTCCCTTGAATATTCCTAAGGAATTCTGGCAAAGCATTAGCATGGATTTTGTGGAAGGTCTTCCTAAGTCACAAGGAAAGGATGTAATCATGGTAATTGTCGATAGGCTTAGTAAATATGGGCATTTTATAGCATTGTCACACCCTTACAATGCTGCCACAGTAGCTCAAGCCTACCTAGACAATGTATTTAAGCTCCACGGAATGCCTGAAACAATTATTTGTGACAGAGATCCAGTCTTCATGAGCTCATTCTGGAAGGAATTTTTCAGATTACAATTGGTGGAATTCAACATGTCAACCGCCTACCATCCCCAAACAGATGGACAGACAGAGGTAGTCAACAAGTGTTTGGAATGCTACCTAAGATGCATTACAGGGGAACAACCTAAACAGTGGGTTAGATTTCTTTCCTTAGCAGAGTGGTGGTATAATACTAACTACCACTCTAGTACTAAGTACTCCGTTCGAGGCTCTGTACGGGTATCAACCACCCTTACATGTTCCTTATGTCCCTGGCGATTCAAGAAATGCCTCTGTTGATACTATGCTAACAGAGAGAGAGGATCGAATTAAGCTACTTAAATTCCATCTAAGTCGAGCGCAACACAGAATGAAACAAGTTGAGGACAGGAAGAGATGTGAAAGAAAATTTCAAGTGGAGATCTGGTTTTATTAAAATTGCAACCCTACAGCAGAATTCATTGAAGCACTCCAAGGTTCATAAGCTACTACCAAGTACTATGGACCGTATAAAGTACTGAAGAAGGTTGGAGAGTAGCTTACCAGTTGGATTTGCCCCCTGAAGCCGCCATCCATCCTACTTTTCATGTATCCCAACTCAAGAAGTATCACGGTCCAAGATCTGATGTGTCACTGCAACTACCTGTCAACAACAATAAAGAAGAGAATGAGTTAATCCCTGAAGCAATCCTTGGAAGGAAGATGATAAAAAAGGAAATCATGCCGAAACCATGCTACTTATCTCATGGAAGGGCCGCGCTCCATCTGAAGCCACTTGGGAACCCTACAACGACATCACCATGCGGTTCCCTAACCTGCCCTTGTGGACAAGGGCCTTTGAAGCAGAGGGGAATGCAATAGAGTTAGGAATTGAAGCTAAGGAAATTGATGGAATTCGAGGAAGGAAATTAGGGTTTCAATTATTGGGAAAGAGAAGTCTGTAAGGAAGAAGAAGTGAAGCAGTAACTAAAAGTAAAGTGTTAATGTCAAAGCTAGCACGTGAAGATCCAGAAAGCAGCAAGTGGCAGCCAGCACGTGAAGATGCAGACAAATGGGACACGTGATGTGACAGAAGTTAATGACGTTCGGACGGAATTGATATTCGGGCAGGCAGAGTTATTTCGGATCGGGTCATGGATTCAAATAAACAAATACAATTAGTTATTAAATAGTTTTATAATGTAATGTTTTATTTTATAGAATATGTGATGTGGCATAACAACCCATCATCTTTTGCACGTGATAGTATCTTACAGATATTATTGTTACAACATCAAAACCATCTCTGTGTATATAACATCATTGGGTGAGATTGAAAAGTATCAGAAACAATTATCAATACATTTCTTGCTCTAAACTTGTATTCAAGTTAAGCTGTATTCGGCTAAATTCCCTAATTTTCCTTCTTCATTGGCCCACCATATAGCAGTCTTCTATGAGCTTGACATAGACAAGGCCCTGCACCACACTCTTCTTCAACTTATCCTTTGCATTGGGATTGATATTAGGAAGAGCAGTTGCAATCCATGTCAACGTCAACACAGAGAGGGACCAACAGCTGGGAGGAGATTCTTGAGAATCCGGTGGTGGGGGGATCCGAAACTTGACAGCTCCTTCGAAACCACCACCCGAATGATATTCCTGCAGCAATTCTTTGAGATGTTTTGTTTCCCTCTCCTTTGTACCCAAACATCTTTTGGTAACATATGAAATGGATTTCACTGACCTCTCATCTTTGGTAAACTCAAGGTAAAATTTTACAAAGTAAGGTCTAATATCTTTGAGCGTAGGGTTATCGTTATCGTGGTGAGGACACGGACACATAGAAAGAACCAAACCCAAGATAAGATTCAGAATAATATTTAGAATAAATCGAACAAGGATAAAATCAAACAAAATTAACATATATCTAAAAATGAAGCGGGCCATGTAGATTGGATATTTCAATAGATATCCAAGACACTTTTGCTGCCTATATTCAATATAAGGAAAGAGCGGAAACCATCCATATAACCAAGCATCCTTCATCCAGTACTCTTTTGATGTGTCGCTCTCTCTTACCGGCACCACCCCTGACTGTATTGCAACGATATAAGACCCTCTAATGCATAAAACAATGGTTCCCGCCGCTATGCCTATAGTTTGACTGATGAGAATGTATAGAACTGACAGGCCATAACTGGAATTGGAAGTGCTACCGTGTGAAGCAGGAGCCAATAAGTTGTCTTTATTTGTTGTACATACAATAAAAATTGTAAAAAATGTCATTGCAGCCACTAAACCACAAATTGGATAAATAGCACTTTCCACCCACCGTGCCATTAGGAAATGAGGGCAACTGGAATAAGCCATCATAAAAAATCTTTCTAGATATTGTTTCAATTTCTTAGTTGTACCATGCTTCCTATCTTTGACATCTTTCAATGCTACTTGATGCTGTGTTTCAAACTCATCATTGAAATAGGTCATATATAATGGAAAGGCTATAGATGAAACAATACATCTAAATAGGAGAACACTCATTATGACTACCATGGTAATATGTGCTGTTTTGAATGTGAAAATGACTCCAGTTGTTAACTGGATACAGAGACCTACTACCGAAGAGATAACAAAAATAGAAAGAGCTGCGATATTTGTAAGGACCTCACCGTTCCCTAATTTCCCAATAGATGGTGACACAATAGCAAGTCCAATGCACACGAATGTTGATGTGCTAAGCTTACTGAGTTGATCTATTTGTCCAGGCATTGACGTAGTTAGATCTAATGAAAGTTTTGATGCTGCTGTCATAACAGTTAGAGCAACAGCATTACGTGAGGACCAACCAGATGGTAACCAATACTGTCTACTTAGCAATCCCTCCACAAGATCTTTAATAATAGCTATGACACAGGCAAACGTCGCACCTGCTATATAGACGCCAATCAACGGCGCCCACTTATTAAAATGTGTGTTGTCTATAGAATTTGTTGTGTAGTTTGACATGATCATGTTCTCTACGATTGTGTCTCTAAATTTTAGTGTATTGTAACTTGGCATTGCTAAGCAGGACTTGCAGCTCAAGCATTTATAACCAAAGTTAACTCTTTCATATACTTACATTGGATGATAATTCTTCACATTTATTATTGTGTGGGTCCACGTTAATAGCAATACTACAATGTAAAGGCAAACTTTCAGTTCAAGGCTTTGCATTATTTTTTTCAAGGATAATATGAGAACATGTTTCATTCATTTATTACAAACAAACAAGTTTGTAATTTTAATATTTTCCTTCTCTTATATGCATCTTCCAAATTTGTGATGCGATAATCAAGAGAGTTTATTAATTTGTGTGATTAATTAGGTTGTGTGAAGGGAAATATTTATAGACAAAGAGTCATAATTGTTATGATATGAGTATCCTTTAGGCTATCATAACGATTGATGGATCAAAATTTATTTGCAGGTTTTCCATATATGCATTGTGCTCATATATCTTTTTTATAATATTTCTGAAAGCAAATATGAATAAATTTGTTGACTAGTTGCATTAGGATTTAGTTTCATGATATTTAATTGCTAGCTCTTTTGACAGGAGGGTGGATTATCCAAATTGTCTTTTGTTGAAAAATAGATAAAGTAAATTCAACTTGTACTATAATAAAACAAAAAGAATCAGACAGCAACACATTAAGCATGAGCATGGTTTTCTCATTGTTTAATGCTTAGATAATTTCTTATGCATGGAATTACTTGAGAGTCGTACAAGTTGTCAAAAGCAAACAGAATTTGATTCCGATCTTCATCCTCATTTGTTGCAAGAAATGCAATCCGCTTCGATTTCTTTTCTTAATCACGCACTTTTTTCTTTTACCTTCTCAATATATGGACATGTAATGATGAAAATGTATTATTGAGTGTTTGTGATATTTTGTGGTCATATAATTAATTGGATTTGATTATATTTAACAATGTTATAAATCTATCATGCATTGAATATAAATAAATGGAGGCTGTCACATAGACGATGGTACATCGAGGCCATAGGATGTTTTACATCCTACGATAAAACCTTACTCCAACCTTTGGAAACTTTAGTGGTATCATGAAGTGCCATTCTTTGGTTGAAGCCTAGAGTAAGATTCATTGCTTAAGGGTGTGGTAGTATGTGCAAACCGCACAACTATGTCCCTTAAATTTTTCTACATCTTATATTTATTAGATATTTACGTGTATGCTTTTTTTTTGTAAAAATCAACAATAAGGGATATTAGCACCTGGGATTGACAGCATTTTCTCTGCGTGCAGGGGTATTATTTCCCAACCCATGGTGAGAGGGTTATACGCTTGATCCTATACAGTCTATTGCATTCGTTTGTTATGATGGCTGCATCATATTGACGCATGATAACTTGTTTACTATTGTTTGTCATGTATAATATGAGAGAGGAATCTTACCAAGCAGTAGTTTCTTACACTCTTACAATTTATCTTTCCTATAGGTCATTGTAGGTTTTGTTTTGTTTGTTGATTTCTAATCGTTTTGACATCTTTTTCTTTTTTTTTTCGTTTTTAATCAAATTAATATCAAGAAAAAAATACAAATGAAAAACAAACATTTTTACTCATAAATAGATCAAACTAATCAAATATAAATCAAATATTATTTAGATATAGATATAAATGAAAATTAGATAATCCTAAGTGACCTCAAAAACATGCTAGGGTTAGTTTGAGGAGCCACATCTCAATTTTTCTTATATATTACTGGATTATTTAAAAGAAAATTAAATAAATGGATTCCTTGATCTTATTATTTGGGGAGATATCAATTCACTAGGATCCTTAAAAGCAGTTGTATTTTGAAATAATTAATTGTATTTTTTATTATGGTATCTTTAAATAATTTATTTGAGTGCAAGTTGATATATATAAGGAATCTCGTGACTCGGGAAACAGGAGGGTTGTCCTATACTGGGGCCACACGCTAAATAACAGCCTGTAAAATACGACTATTAGGTGCTATTCGGGGGCGGTAGCATTATGTATATATATCAATTTAATAATTAGTTTATATTTTAAATTTTATTATATTATTGTATTTAATATTTACTCACGCATCCTCAATCACGCCAACTTAGTGGGATATATAATATTTAAAGCTACATTAAATATTAATATGTCAGTTCATGATACATGGACCGACTAAAGAGGCTATATGGTTGTCCGAGTTGCCTTCTAAGCTGATCGAAACATCATATAGATGGATTGTTTGGCATATAATAAAGCTGTTTGGCACTGGCTTCGTACTTATTTTACTCCTATGCATGGATCTTTTTTCTCAATTTAACTCATAGATTCTAAATGTGTGATGTTAAAGGTGTTGTAAACATAAGGATTGGATAGAGCAGGGTTGCGACCGTTTAACTTTAGATAATGAAGATAAAAAAAAAAAAAAATGGACACACAGATTTTAACGTAGAAAAAGCCCAAACAAATCAGGATAAAAACCACGGGCAAGATAGAAGAACTTCACTATGAGAAATAATTAAGAATTGCAACCTCTCTAGATCATAAGGAGAAACAATTAAATTCTATCTTGGATACTAGGAGAAAAATACACAACTTTCTAGTTTTTCTTTCTTCAATACAAAGAGAAACTTAACTCACAACTCTCTCTAGGAATTCTCTTTCTTTCTTATAAGAGATGAGATGATTTTTTGGGATGATTTACAATGGAAGAATTCATGCTTATTTATAGGAGTTGTGTGTGGTGTGAACATAGTGAAAAACATGCATGATAAAAACATTTTTTTCAACTTTGTTGTCTTGGTAATTTTTTCCTTCCATTCCCATTGACATTGTCGATGAGCATTAAATTAGCCCACATATTTTAACATGCTTTGAAATTCTCCCACTTGAAGATTTGATTGAGGATCAATCATATCTTCATCGCCATTCTTTCTACCTTGCCATTCCATGTTGCTTAAGTTTCTGTTAGGCCACAAGAGGATCAACACTGATTGCCTTTGTCATAAAATCAGCTACGTTGTCCTTTGTATGGATCTTTTGCATATCCATAGTTCCTTCTTGCACTTTCTCATGAACGAAGTGGTACTATACTCGGATATGTTTTGTCTTTGAAAGAAAAGCTGAATTTCTTGTAAGATGCAAGGCACTATGACTTTCACAAAATAGAGAAATTTTCTCTTGTTTGTGCCTGAGTTCCTTCAATACCATTTTCAAGCATACCTTTTCTTTACTAGCTTGTGTAGTTGCTATATATTCTGCTTCTGTTGTTGATGTGGCCACAACTGACTAAAGCTTTGAGACCCAACTTACAATTCTGCCAACAAGTGCAAACACATATCTCGTAGTGGATTTGCTTTTATCAAGATCACCTGTATAATTGAATCAACATATCCTTTGACAATGAAGTTTGATCCTCCATAACATAATACAACATTTGAGGTCCCCTTAATATATCTTAGGATCCTCTTCACAGCAATCCAATGCTCTTTACCAGAATTTGCCATGTACCGACTTACTGCTTCCATTGCATGGGCAATGTTTGGTCTTGTGCATGTCATAGCGAACATCAAGCTACCCACTGCTGATGCATACTGTATTTGAGACATTTCCATCCTTTCTTCTTCATTGCTAGGACTCATGTCGGAGGATAACTTGAAATTAATAGGAAGTGGGGTAGAAATTGGCTTACTACCTTGCATATTGAATCGTTGCAATACCTTCTTCAAGTAATTCTTTTGAGAGTGCCAAACCTTTCTATTATTTCTATTACGGTAAATTTGCATCCCTAGAATCTTGTTTGATAGTTCCAAGTCCTTCATTTCGAATTCCTTAGCCAGTTGAGCCTTTAATTCCTAAATACAATCTTTGTTAGGGCTTGTTACCATCATGTTGTCTACATACAACAGCAAAATAATGAAATCTCTTTCACCAAACCTCTTGAAATATGCACAAGTGTCTGCATGGAGTTTGTTGTATCCAAGGATCACGATAATGGAATCAAATCTCTTGTACCAACATCTTGGCACCTGTTTTAGGCCATATAGATATTTGCTCAACCCACAAACAAAGTTCTCTTTTCTTTTTTCTTCAAAACCTTCTAGTTGGAGCATATAGATTTCTTCTTCAAGATCTCCATGAAGAAAAGTTGTTTTGACGTCTAGTTGCTCTAGATGTAGGTCAAATATAGCACTCATTACTAGGACTACCCAAACTATTGTAAGTCGAACCACAAGGGAAAATATTTTATTGAAGTCAATCCCTTCTTTCTAAGCATATCCTTTTACCACCAGCCTAGCACGATACCACCCCACTTGATCTTCACCATTTCTTTTAATTTTGTATACCCATTTATTCCTAATGGGTTTTCTTCCCTTTGGTAACAGCATAAGTTCTTAAGTTTTGTTTTTATAAAGAGTTTCAATCTCTTCTTGCATTGTTGTCATCCTTTGAGATGCATTTAAGCTATTCATTGCTTCTTAGAGAGTTGATAGTTATCCTTCCTTAATTAGAAGACAGTATGAAACATTATTCCCGATAACATAATCGAAATGCTAACTTGGTGCTTTCTTTATGCAGTTTGATTTCCACATTATTGGAGCTTCAGGATTATGTGCTCCTTGTTCTTCATGCTTTGGTGTTGGTTCAGAAGAATCAATTCACTTGAACTCCTTCTCCGCCTGTAGGCTTGTGGTATTTGAATTTTCATTTAGAGTGTCATTATCTTTGTCTTTTCTCTACAAATTTTCTTCTACAAAGATAACATCCTTGTTGACTATAACCTTGTGGACCATGGGATCCCATAGGTAGTACCCCTTTACTTCGTTAGCATAACCTAAGAACAAATATTTTCTGCATTTTAGAACCAATTTTGAGGTTTCTTGGGCATTATACATCACATATGTTGGACTTCCAAATATATGGACGTTTGTATGATCAATTGATTTACCAATCCACATCTCTATCAGTGTCTTCAACTCAATTGCTATTGATGGGACCTGATTTACCACATAAGAAGCGGTATTGATTGCTTTCACCCAAAATGTCTTATTTAGTGAAATGATCTAATTTTAATTTCTATTTAATTTCCATGTATATGTTTTATTTGACTTAATTATTGAACTTTATGAGCATTTTGATTTATGAGAGTCATGTATGGTAATGTTAATATTACAGTAGATGAGTTGATAATAGGCTAAATGTGTTTAAGTTAGTATATCTTGAACATTACATAAGTGTTATTTTGCATGTCTAATGAAATTAATGTTATTGTTTTATACATATTAATGTGTGTATAGTATAATTAATATTTATGTCTTTTATGCATTAATATGTTTGTGTTATGTTTAAATTTATAAAATCAACTTTTGAATTGTCTAAGGAATTGTTGATAGAAATTTTACAAAATTAAGCCTATTTTTCATGCCTAAATTACACCCAAATGAGCTCCAAATAAAACCAAATTCAACCCAAAAGTCTTATTAAGACCTCTTTTGGCAGTCCTCTATTTCCATGCGAATTTCCATTTTCTTTCTTTCCTTTTCTCTTTTCCTTTCCTACAAACTACAAGCCTTAAACCAAAGAATAATACCAAGCTTATTGAATAAAAAATCTCTCCAAGCTAAGGATTACTCATGTAAGTTAATACAAGTATAGATTTTGTTTTATTTCCTTTCTTATAGTATCTATGTGAAATTTATGGTAGAATGAGTTTAATGTCTTTTGAGTTGTTTGGTTCATGCATTGATATAGGTTGGATTGCGTTTTGTTATTGTGTGAACTTGTTTATGTCTTGTAGCAGTTACAAGAAGTGTTGGGGAGGAATAATGATGATTTCAGTAGTTGAAGTTAAGGATGAATGGGATAGGATTTGAAGTGATTGAAGTGGTTTAATGTGTTGTTTTAATGTTCTAAGTTGCTAGGATTGATTAGTGTGGATAGGAAATAGTATATGAAGCTAAAAATGAACTAGAAGAAGGATTAAAAGTGCTGTAGGTTAGGAATTTGCAAAGTACAAAACAGGGGAAATAAACTCTTTTCGAATAGGTCAGTTTTTGAACGTACACCGGCATCTGGCACTTCAATGCCGCCGGTGTAGAGGTGGTGTTGAAAGTGAACAGAATCGATTTTTTTTAAAGTCACTTCGAACGCCGCTGGCTTTTGCAAGAAAACTTTGTCAGCATTTATTTTTCAAAGTATATGCTGGCAACTAGGGCTTCAACGCCGCCGATGTATAAGCGGTGTTGGATGCGAACAGAATCAAAATATTTAATGCCGGGAATAAAGCTGCCGGCGTATATTTCTCATGCTGCCGGTATTCATTCAAATTTTGCTTGCGTAGAAAGGCCGCGTATGTCCTAAGTTTTTCAAATTCAAACTTCTTCAATCTTCAATCTTTACTTCATATATGATCTCCTAATGATTATATAAGTTAGATAAACATGCTTTATGCATTAATTACATATTAAAACTATATGTTAAACTTATTGAATTTCCTTATATAGTTAATCTAGGATTGTGATATATATATATATATATATATATATGTGAATTCTACATTCAATTATTGATTGTTTTGATATTCTTATTTTAGTTAAAGGTTCTTCGGTTAGTTTCTCTCCGAGTGAGTGTAGTAACTTGCTATCGGGTTCAGGTATGCAATAACTTGTTTGTTGTATGCTATGACTAGGCATTCGTAATTTGATTTAATTCAATTCGGCTTAATGTTTTGATGAACTGGATGTCTATTATGCTATTTAATTTGGTCTGAGGAGAAGCAAACTTGTCATGATACAATGACATGTTAGTTAAGCGCTTAACCTAAGTCATGATTAAATGACTTTACCATGATGCAATGGCACGCTATGATGCAATAGCGATTCATTTTGGTTAAGTGGGTAGCCGATAGGGGAAATAGTATCCGTGTAACATTTGCTTAAACTTAGGGGGAAATAATATGGTTTAGTTCAAAGTTTATGGAAACTTGTGAACTAGGCTCATGTTGTGGATTGAGTTTAAGTAGAGTCAGGCAACGACTTTTGAACCCTAAATGAAGCAATTTTCTTTATGGAATAAATATAGGAGATATAAGTATTTGGACTGCTTATATTAACCCCCTGAGCAGCTGCTGTTACTTAGGACCCCTAAATTTTCAGAGCGTGATCCCGGGGTTTGAATACCCTCCTGTTGTTTTGTAAAATAAAACTTAATAAGATAATAACTTGATCCATTGATGCATTCCATTCAATTTAAGTTTGCTTGATAAATTGTTCTTGTATTTTGTTATTGTGTATTGGACATTTGGCTCACTTTTGCTGCTTTGCAGGTAATGGAGACGAGTTATATGATGATTTGGGTTACGGGTCAGACTTTGAGTAATTCATGGATGAGTGGGACAAATAGGCTCGAATACTCTTGGATTTTGGAGAGGCTTTTGTTTAAAAGCAAAATTCTCTGTATCAAAGGCTTGATAGATAAGCCTAAGATGTAATAACCTTAAGATCTCTTAGGGTTACTTTTGTGCTAAGAAAACTTGTAAATTTTGTAGTGTCTTGTATTGACACTAAACTTTGTATATTTGATGTAAATATATGTATAGATTGCTTTTATTAGCAATCTTGTTTTTGTTAAAAGTTGTTTATAAAGTTTTAGTAGATTTGATCAAACAATTCTCATAAACTGTTAGTTTTAGGACAACCTTACGTATAATATGAAAATGTTATATGCAGTTGGGGACTCGGTACTCTAAATCTCGGGATTTAGTGAGTCGGGTCTTTACATTTAGACTAGTAACTCCTAACATTACTCTTGTTCTTTCTAATAGAGTCCTTTTCATTCGCTCTGCCACTCTATTTTGTTGATGAGTATATGTCATGGTAAACTATCTTTTGATGCCTTCTTGTTGGCAAAATTTATTTCATCACCGGTGTACTCTCCTCCATTATATGTCCTCAAACACTTGATCGTATTTCCAAATTCAAGTTCAACCCGCACTTTGAAGATAATGAAAACCGAAAACACATCTACCTTCCTCTTGATAGAATTCACCCAACATCTCCTAGAGTACTCATTTGTGAAGGATAAGAAATACTTTGCTCCTCCTCAAGATGGTACCGGTACTTGCCAAACATCAGAGTGAACTAATTCTATAGTAGTTTTTCTTCTAGAATTTGATGTGTTAAGCTTTATTCATTGCTACTTGCTGATGACACAATGCTCACAAAATGGTAGTGAAACCTTTGTGAGCCCTAGAAGTAGATTCTTCTCAACAAGAACTTTCATTCCTCTTTCGGATTTGTGTCCAAGTTTCTGATGCCATATCATCATTGATCTTTCACTTGAACTACTTAAAGCAATAGATGCTTCTGCTTCTTATAGAGTCTCTCCCTTTAACATGTACAAATTTGCATCTATCTTTTCTCCTTTCATAACTACAAGCGCTCGTTTTATTATTTTCATGATCTTTTTCTCAACTTCAGCCTTGCAGCCAAGATCATCTAGTTGTCTTAAAGACAACAAGTTCTTCTTCAGGCCCTCCACATGCCGCACTTCTTGAATAGTGCGTATTGTGCCATAGTACTAACAATCTTCAAAGCATGATCATTACAGCTATACACAGATCCTCCTGATATAGGTTCATAATGATGGAACCATTCTCTTCTAAAGGTCATGTGAAAAGTAGCTCCTGAATCAAGAAGCCCCTTTTAGCTTTCTGTTGTCACTACTACTTCATAACATAAAGCATTTCCATCATGAAGGTGCTTGCCACATTTCCTTGAGGAATGTAGTTTTCTTTAAATTCCAACAATCCTTCTTTAGGTGACCCCTTCTTACCACAGTTGTAGCACTTAAGGTTCCTTTACTTCTGGACTTCGATCTATTGAATTTTGGCTCCCACTTAAGCTACATTCCGTTGATCTTCCTCTTGTCACCAACAATGCTTCTACTTGTTGTGAATTTGTCTATCTATCTTCTTATTCTTGCACCGACTTTCTTCTTTAAGGATAGTAGCTCCAATGTCATCAAAGACTAGGTAGTCTATAAGGATATGTTTGTTAAGTTGATGATGATGATCATATGAATCAGGTAGAGTTTGAAGTAGAAGTCCAACACACTTACTTGACTTTATTTTATAACTCAATGATGTGAGTGTGAGAAAATAAAGTGTTCAAAGTGTTGATGTGCTCTGTCACTAAAGTGGGTTTGACATCCGAAGAGTGTAGTTTCTCCTTAAGGCAAATTTTGTTGTGGAGTGATTTGGCCTCATATAATTTGGTAAGATGGTCCTAAATCTCCTTTGTTGTCTTCTTTCCTCTATGCTTGATAGCACTCCATCTACTAATGAGATGAAGATTGGCAATAACATTCCCATCCATTCATTTCGCTTAGCATCATCTATGAAGTCTATCAGCCTTTCATTAATAGCCACTAGGCAATTATCTTTATGCAAGATTGCCTTCATCTTCAATTTCCATACTGAGAAGTTATTCCCATTAAAAATTTCAATCTCAAATTTTGCTGCCATTGCTTCTATTATTATCTTTTGAGCTTAAGAAAATAGCTTTCACTATTTCACGTAAATGATGATAGTATATGTGAATAGTGCTTGATACCTCTCAAGGGTGAATAATAATCTAACTTATTTTCTAATGTGGAGGATTCACTTTTAGTGGCAACCACAGAGCATACAATAAGTAGATATATTCACCTAAGTTAGGCTCTAATACCACTTGTTGTAAACGTAAGGATCAGATAGAGTAGATTGCAATTGTTTAACTTAAGATTAGAGAAGATAAAAGAAAATGGACACACAGATTTTAACGTGGAAAACCCCCAAACAAATCAGGGTAAAAACCATGGGTAAGGTAAAAGAATTTTATTATGAGAAATAAATAGGAATTACAACCTCTCTAGATCATAAGGAGAAACAATTAAAATTCTCTCTGGATCTAGAAAAAAATACACAACTCTCTAATTTTTCTCTCTTTAATATAGCAAAACTCAACTCACAACTCTCTCTAGGATTCTCTTTCTTTCTTACAAGAGATGATGATTTTTTGGGATGATTTACAATGGAAAATTCATGCCTATTATATGAGTTGTGTGTTGTGTGAACATGGTTAAAAACATATTTTCAATTCGTTGACTTGGTAATATTTTCCCTTCCATTCCCATTGACATTGTTGATGAGCATTAAATTGGCCCACATATCTTAACATACTTTGACAAAAGAAGCTTGTCTTTTTACTGAACAACTCGGATTTCTTATTTGACATTATTTCGATTATCAATCAAAATTTTAGTTTATTTCTCACATATTCTATTGTTGTAACATGTTATTCTTGTTTTTTAATCAAAATTTTATGTTTTATTCTTGTAAGTAAATCTCAAAGTTTTAGATTTTTGCAAAAAAGTTTTGAGGTTTGATTTGTTTATTTCTGTTAGGTTTGCACTCTAACTAAAGTTTTAGGTTTTAGAGATTAACAAAGAATTTAAGTTTCTGAGATCAGATTTATCAGTAAAAAGATTAGTATTAGATATTTACTCAGGCAAGTAACTTGGCATTTTCCCCATTCACATAAAGCAGGCGATTTCTTTTTAAAATTGTGTTTGAGCATGTACAAAGATACTGTCATTTCGTAGGAAATTTTCACCATTAATAATTGTTTCCTTATTACAAAATCTAGATCTTTCGTCAATGATAGCAAAAAAGGGTCTTATTTTATTTATATATATAGTTTTTAAGTTTCAGACTAATGTCAAAGTTAAATAAAAAAAAAAAAATGGAAAGCAAATTGATAAAGTACTTAAGAAACCTAAACGAATAACTTTACGATAAAGTAAAGACAGTTTTAGGAGAAAGAGGTTATTAAGGATCTAACATTATGCCTAGGAACTGTATTTGAGGCTTAGAACTATATATAAGAAATAATGATTATTTATCATTACAACGAAAAAGGAGGTTGGAAACAATTCATCTTACGGGAGGATAGGAGTTAAGATGAATGGAATACAACACCATGTCCCAATTACAATCTTAATTTCTGCTTTTGGAAACTGTATTTATGACACTCCTATTTTTTTAAATTGTTCACTTACATCCCTCAAACAGAGCTCCCTCGTAAGAAGGTTACCTAAGCATATGTATGCAATTATAATACTTATCTAAATATGTCTAGATGTTTTGGGCCAAAAACAAAAACAGGTCTAGATTTAAAATATATATATTAAGAAGAGCAATGCACATCATAGCATTGTAGGTCTATAAATTTAAAAAAAAAAAATAGTAAGAGTGCCCACATAAATTTAAAAATCATCATAATGGTAGATGTAATTTACAATTTCTTTTTACTACAATGTAGCTTCTTTTTTATTACTTTGATAGAGACATCAATTTAAAGGCCTCGTTTATTTTATTATTTTAAGCATGCACGCACATAGTAAACAATCATAGACATATAATTGTCGTTGTTCTGAATTGTCCCAAGCGTTGTATTAAGAGATGCGAACTTCTTACGTCGCTTTTTTTTCCCACGCGTATGGCACATAAAATTTGATTCTTTCCACTGCCCTTCCAATGTGATCCGAAACGCTTTCACATGTATTATTCAAATCCATTCAGGATAAGCAGGAAATCAATTAATTATACGTATATACACGTGTATATATATATTGATTAGTCAATAAAAATCATTAAACATCGGAAGCAACCGAATATATATAATAATGATTGAGCGAGATCGAGAACTTTTTGTCGATAGTGTAATGGGAAAGAATGACAGTTGATTTTTAATATTCGATAATGCCAGGGGAGTTCTTCTTCTTCTCTTCTTTCTTTTCTCTTTTTTTTTCTTTTTTTTTTTAAACACAACTTGTTTGGAGATTATCATCGTAATTTGAAATGGTCAGACAGCACTATGTTAATAATAAATGTAAAAACGTGCTTGTCTGGGTTAGAAAATGATCTTCACTATAAACAATTGAGAAAGGTCAGTAGATTAGGAAAAGGACTGGTATGAATGGTGAGGCAGATCCATTATCGAATTGAAAATGATAATAAAGCAGAAAACGCAATACTCATCTCGATTTGTCAGTGTAATTAAGAATGGCCAGACCGCACTATGGTATAATTAACATAAAAGTGGTTTCACGGGCTGAAATTGTTTTGGCCATAAATTATTGAGAAAGATAAGTAGCCATAAGAGCAAAGTGTGCCCACATGCACATTTTGTTGGAAAAAATCCAACGTTCCATCGTAGATCGAGCTGCAAATTAAAATGGTTCAAATATAATAATCAACATGATTTTTTTTGTAAAGTAGGGATAATAATTCTTATTTGGTAGCATTTTATATTTAGGTATACTTAGGCCTGTTTGTAAAAATGTTTCAAGTTTTAATTTGATCCATTTAATCCTCGTGTTTCGTATTGTTATGAAACTTATTGAGTTTATCGTATGTGACTAAAACATATAGGGGTGATATTTTGTGTTTCTTTTTTCCTTTTCCAATAGTATCTATTAAAACTGTAAAGGAGGAGAATGGAATCGAGATCAATTATGTTGAGTTTGTTGAATGAGAGTTTAAATTGAATTTTTGATAAGGAAATACATTATATAATTATAAAATTATACTTAACTAGCTAAATACGTATATAATGTGAGATGATGAAAATGCACAATATATAAGTTTTTTGGTTAATGCTTGTAATATTACAAAAACTTATTGTACTATAACTAACATTTGGATGCTAAACATGGTATGCAGCATGGCTTAGCATCTGCGCGCTAAAATGATAAAAAAATCTGATCATGTAAGTAGGGTCAATAAGCACTATAACTCATCATATGTTAAAGTAGTGATTCGAGCATCTCCTTTGAACCACAATTTTCAACTAAAGTAGTTCTAGATGTAAGAGGGCATAACTATATTAGTAAAAAATTGCAGATGAATACCTTAAGCTACATGATAGGATTATTGACTTCAACATAGTTCAGTATTGCTTGTTACACTGACAAAATATGATGTAGTATACCAAACCAATAAGGATGAGCAGGAAATCGATATTTAACTTATATATATATGTGTGTGTGTATATTCATATTGATTAGTGCAATAAAAAACAACATTTGATGCATAAAATAATATAATCTTTTTGTGCGTGTATCAAGAAATGTTTTGTTGTTGGTGTAATGGAAATGGGCGACTTGATAACCACACAGGAATAAGTATACTTGCTCCAAGTGATCGTAAAATAGAAGATTTATATACTATTATCTTTTGTGTGAGAACTTTGTTTTGATAATCTTGAGATGGCTTTGTTTTACATATTGAGCTTACATGACGCAGCACGGAAGTGTTTAATAATAGAGAATATTCAACGAGTGAATCTCAAAACATGAACTCAATCGCACAATTGCTAGGCAATTGCAAATTTAGAGAAAATCTTTTCAATTTAATATCAAAGATGTCAAAATATCAATTTTTTCTAAAGATAAGCCTAAAGGCCTATTTATACTATTACATGAAAATCCTAAAAAGGTAAAATAATAAATACGATATTGCTAATAATAAATACAAATAATGATAAAAGGAAATCTAAGAGATAGAATCCTAAAAGTCAAAATCCTAATAAATGTAAAATTGACTAAATAATAAATACAAGATATTGTCTAAAAAAATAAGAAACAAAACAACAAACTAATAAAGTCCGTCAACCTTGCCCACCAACCCAGCCAGCCTTGGTTGGTCCTCATCCATGCGATGTCCTATGCAACCGGTCTTCATCCATGCGATGTCCTATGCAATTTTCGCTTCGGTTTGGACCTCTTCATCCATGCGACATCCTATGAAGTCCATCGCAACACCATTTGCATCATTCTCTCCCACTGATGAAGAACTCAACCCCGAGTTCTCTTTTGGATATAAAGGCGTATCATCGGGATGGAAATGATACAAGTCAACAACATTAAAGGTCCTTGAAATAGCCATAGTCATTGGAGATCAACGACATAAGCGTTGTCATTCATCTTTGAACAATCTTGTAATGCTCACTGTGTCTTGTGGTTTTCGCAACTTATTGTAAGTACCCATGGGAATCCTCTCCTCTTGAGAAAAACCATTACCTGATCCCCTACCTCAAAGAGTTGTTGCTTCCGTCGTTTGTCTACCGTCTCCTTGTACTTAGCGTTAGCCTTTTCAATCTTTGCCTTGACCTCTTCTGTAGTACTTTGCCAATGCTCCATCATGTGCTTAGCTGGTATATTGAACTCAACCATCTTTGGGAGCTTCACTAAATCCAATGCATGTTGTGGCACTTTGGTATAGACAATGGAGAATGGAGATCTTCCGTTGTTCGATAGATGGAATGTTGTAGGCAAACTCAGCCTGAGCTAAGCACAAATCCCATTGCTTAAGCTTCTCTCCACAAATACTCCTGATGAGATTCCCTAAAGTCGATTGGTAACTTCTATTTGTCCATCTGTTTGTGGATGAGCAATGCTATTGTAATTCAAGGTGGAATAAAACATGTACCATAATGTCTTCTAGAAGTAACTGAGGAATTTACTGTCCTTGTCAGATGTGATGGATTTGGGCACTCCATGCAATCTCACTACCTCCCTGAAAACAGTTTAGCAATGGCATAGCATCTGAGGTCTTCCTACAAGGGATGAAATGAGCCATCTTGGAAACCTATTAACTACTACAAAAACAGAGTCAGCATCTCGTTGGTACGAGGCAAACCAAGGACAAAATCTATGGAGAGATCCTCCTAAATGTTCTCACATACTGGTAGAGGTGTATAAACCCAGTACTCTGAGAATGCCCCTTAGATGTCTGGCAAGTGTAGTATCTTTGGATAATCTTCCCTACATCCTTCTCAACTGGGGCCAATAACACCGGTCAACTACAGCTATAATTGTCTTATCTCTTCCCAAATGTCCTGCTAGACCCCCTCCATGTGGATCTCTAATCAACTTTTCCCTCAAAGATGACCGTGGGATACATAGTTGATTACCCTTCATGAGATACCCCTCATGCACATGATAATCATCACAGGGCCCCTGACTACTACACATGCCCCAAACCTCACAGAAGTCCTCATTCTCAGGATAAAGTTCTTCATTTACTCAAACCTTATAACCTCAACGCTCATCACAACTAAGACATTTGCTCTTCTGCTTAAAGCATCTGCCACTTTGTTTTGGACTGTATATTTATGCATGAGTTTAAAAGGAAACCTCTGCAAAAATTGGATCCATCTAGCATGCATGTCTTTACTGATCTTGTTTTGGCTACTCAAGTGTTTCAGGGCTCCACAATCAGAATATAACACAAACTCTTTCCTTATAAGGTAATGCTCTCACACCCTTAATGCTCTCACCACGGAGTATAGGGAACACTCAACAAGTAAATCTCAAAACATGAACTCAATCACACAATTGCTAGGTAATTGCAAATTGAGAGAAAATCTTCTCATTTAATATCAAAGATGTCAATATATCAATTTTGTTCCAAAACAAGCCTAAAGGCCTATTTATACTATTACATGAAATCCTAAAAAGGTAAAATAATAAATACAATATTGACTAATAATAAAGGCAAAATAATAAATATAAATAATGACTAAAGGAAACCCAAGAGATAGAATCCTAAAAGTCAAAATCCTAATAAATATAAAATTGACTAAATAATAAATACAAGATATAATCTAAAGAAAATAGGAAACAAAACAATAAACTAATAAAGGCCGCCGCCTTGCTTACCAACCCAACCACCTTGGTCAGCCCTCATCCATGCGACGTCCTATGTAATTTCCGCTTCAGTTTGGACCTCTTCCTCGCATCTAATTTATCCATTAAGTCCATCACAACACTATTTGCATCATTACGTTATCATTCACCTTGAGTGAAAAACATATCTGCCACCAATGTTAAGAGAAAAATTACCAAATTGCCAATCAAAGAAAAAAAATATATAAATACCAACTGTATATCACATATTAAATATGAGATACAATAATTTGCAAATATATTACATTTACTGTAATATAGCAATGTAGTCAAACAAAGTTATAAAAAAAAGGTATATTGCAGGTGTGATATATCTCTGAATATGTATCGCATGTTAACCATACAATGACGTTGAATATTACGTGTATTACATTTTTCAATATGCAATACATAAAAAAATCCTATGCGATATAGAGATGGTAATTATGTAATTATTTTTATTCATGTCATATTTATGTAATTTTTATTTTAATGATGGTTAAATATGAAATAATCTTCACTTTAACACAAATCCTAAATGTCCTTTAAACATAATAAGAAGCAACCAACTCATACTCAAATTTTAAATTACACCCTAAATAAGAGGCAAAATTTGCCACAAACAGCATAAAGGAGAAAAGGATTAACTTCCACCATTTCAGCGATTATTGAATTCCTTTGCCACTACCGTATTTAAGAATGAGCTCAATTATTTACTCGATCATATCTTGGAATTCTTTAACATAAATTTTCTCTATTTTGGTCGATATCCATGATACGGTCGAAAATTGTGAATGCTTTTATGTAAAAATAGAAAAAAATACTTGCGACTATATCGTAATGTCAGGAACTTCCAAAAAGTTGAATTTTTACATTTTCAGAGCTTGGTCCAACAAATATATGACATGACTTAATTATGCTAAATTCAATAATACTTAATGTATAATTAACTAGCTATTGTCTGCATTCTTGTTCTCTGCAGCCCCAACTTCCTTTTTTATTTTTTGCCAATGACTAACTTTTTGCTCCTCTTCGTCTTCTTCAACACTGACTCTGAAAGAATTGTCTTGACCTCTTCAACCATTTCCATGATCTTTGACGGTTAGCGGCCTAAAGAATTTTCAACAGTATAGATCAGGAACTAGGATTGATAGAGGATTCAATCATTACTCTTTAAAATCGGTTTGCCAAATGTACAACGCAATAGTAATGTTGTTAAGTAAATTGAACTAAATAATAACTTTCATGTTTCCTTACAGCGGTTACATTATTGTTCCATCCAGCAAAGATTGAAGTGACACAAGGTGGCTTAAACCAAGTTTACAAAGGGAACAAAAGGATAAAAGTTGTTGTGAAAAAGGGAAAAGAAACAAAGTGGGGATTGATAAAAATATTTGTAAAAATTGTAACACCCTAACTTAAAGGTATTACAACCCGTCATGTGTTTTTTCTTCATAAGAACACGTTAAGACTATAAAATATCATTAAACCACAAAATACCATCTCATAACTCTAAAACTCACATAAAGGAATACTCAATTAAAAAATAAAAAAAAACATAACTTCTAAAACATCCATGTTTGTATAAACCAAACCAACTGATAAAATTCTCATAAGAAACATAAAACTAATAACTCATAAAATCTTTATAATTGCAAATCTATAGGAAATCTACTAAACTCATCATCATCAGCCTAACTCCAATCCAGCCATCTACATATCAGCTGGGTAGTAAGTTCCACTATCGTCCACCCTAAGCTCTATGAATACATCAAAGCCAGATAAGTCATACTCATACACAATCTAGTCTTCACCTGAACCTAAAAATAAAAAGGTATGAACACAAAAGCCCAATACATCCAAACCGAAAACACAGGCACATGATCATACATCAAACAATTCACATACAACTTAATATCTAATGCAGCAAGCACCAATTATTATATTTTTATTAATCCAGTATACAACACAGTTTAAGATTATCTGCGACTAATCCTAAACCCGGAGCAACTCAAACTTTTTTAAAAACAAGTAGTATAGGAAAATAAGTAATAAAATACATATATGGTGTTGGGAATCTCCCACACACCCGGGTGCCGTACTCGCACTATTCCTAAATTACCAGAATCATCTTAATGTACGAGTCCACTCGGGATAACCTCACACAGAGATCATCAGGTTGCTAGCCTTAGTATCACACTCTATATGGTTTTTACTACCCGTAGTCATTTACAAGCAACACTCAATTCAATTAAAGTAAGATATAATTAGATCAGATTTATAAACTAATCCTACAAGCACAAACAAACAAGCATGGTAAGGACGTATCTATTTCTGCTTAAGAAATAAAAATCCTATTATCAGGTAAACACCCGAACAAAGAATCATCCATTCCATAAATCAATTTATAATATCGATAACAATATAAGAAATGTAAACCCTAACCACAATTTATCAAAACTAAAATCTCTAACACACCTTTCACTCGTGAAAGTTGTAGAGTCACCAAATCTTCGATTCAACACCATGAAATAAAGAAACCCTAATTCATAAGAATATCTATTCACTATTGTTCATACATTCACAAATCATCTTCAACAATATATATGATTAAATTCTCCTAAAAACTTAACATCTATAAATTATAGTTCCAGATTGACTCTTACCTTCTTCAATTGATTGTAGAAATGAAAATCCCAAATTTCCACACTTAGGGTTTTCCTTCAATTTCCACCAAGGATCAATTTTCCTTCATCAATCAACAACACAAATCATAGAAAGAGAAATTCTAAATCAAACTAAAGGAATAGGAGAGATTACTTACCCAATTCCTTGAAGAAATCTACCTTGGAGAGTGTCTACTAGGGTTTTCTAAAAGTTTAGGAGAGGATATGTGTCACGACTCTAATATGGGGGCTTAACAGGATTTATCTAAAGCCATCATATCACGTGTGCACCTGTAACAAGAGAGTCGTCTTGTATGTTAGAGTGTATAAGACTCTATTTATTTATAAAAGTTTTTAATACAAATGATATAATATATTACAGTATTCCAACTATGGAATCCGATTTTCCAATTTCCACCAAGATCGCAGAGAATCGGTATCCCCCACCAAATTGTGAAATTGGGTTTCAACTACAACTTACAAATTTCAACAATATAAAATTTACATTCTAAGTTTACAATATCCTATATCTCTATCTTCAATAGAGTTCATTGGAGAAGCTCTCTTCACACATTCCTAGCCCAATCCCAGCTAGTAATAATCTTGCACAAAAACTGTAGGGGGGGTCAGTGAACCACGGGCTCAGTGAGTTTATTCCTCACTACTATCGGTCACACAAGTGATCAAACATTAATAATACACTCATGCAAATCTATCTACACACAATATGAATGCATATGTGATGAATTCAAGCAACACATCTATGGGGGTCCGGAACCATAGACGATGTAGATTTACCTGTCTACATTTTAGTTGTCTCCCATACTTATCCGCATGGGACACCTCGCCTTAACCGCACGAGGCTGTCCGGTGGTAGCGTCCATCCAGACTCACCCAATGCTTAACCGCCATTGGTAACAATAAATATTCCCTATTGTGTTCATGTGATTTACGCTGGTTAATATTTAAATATATATAATGCTAATTTAATGGCGATTTTTTACTAACCATCACCAATCTATGGTGAATCAGGCAAGTAGACCCCACTCAGGTAACATCTACTGCCAATACGAACCATCACCTATTAATGGTGAATCCGGCGAATAGACCCAACTCAAGTAACATCTATCGCCACGTGACCAGTGGACCCCGACTCAGGCAACATCCATTGTCACAACAATACTCAGAAATGTCCCATGCTCATCTCATAAACTCTTTTACCATAAATTCTTCCTTTTCAAAGGATATAAAAGCAACCTGGAATATTCCAAGTCGGATTTCTTTAAAAATACATTTCAAACTTTTGATTTCAAATTCAGGACATTTCCTACAAGGGGATCAAGCACATGCAGAGTATATCCAATTAGTTTAGTCGAATTATTATCTTTATCCATTTATTTAGGTGATCATGCAGATGTTAACACTCACATCAATAAGTCATTCCATACAAGCAATACAATCAACATGACAGCAAACAGCAACAATCACAAGCAAATAGTAGATCATCAGAATTTCCTCACCTGTGGTCCTCGCTAATTTGTTGTATAAGCTACTGGAAGTCCGGGAATTAATCTATTTTCCTATGAAAGGAAATTACAGAGATTTATTATTGGATTATTTCTATAAGAGAAGTCTTCCTATAATTTAAAGGTGTTGATCTCTATCGTCGGATATTAGACTAAGACCATCATATTAATTACTGTATCGTTAAATAATTTAATTGAATCCTCATAGGTGTCTAATTATTCCGTATCAGTATATGATACAGTTTTTATTAAGGTTTTAATTTCTATAGTAAAGAATATTTATCTGTTATTTTCTTTTATTTTGTTTCTCTCGGTTTTAATTGCTATTGTTGGTCCCAATAATGTAAGCAAGAGGGGGGGTGAATTGCTTTTTCACAAAAATAAATTCTTTTCGAAATTTTCAATTCACTTCCTTTTGATTACTTTATTAAACTTAGAATTAATTAAACTTGCAGTTTAGAAACTAATCACAACTGATAATCACACTTGTATATCTATTTTAATTCAAAACAGATCAAATTTAATTTTATGCGGAATACAGACAACTCTCTGAAGTACTCTCTGAAACAGGTTCTGAAACGTGACAGTTTATCAAATACTTCAATATAAATTGCACGAAAATAAAAAGAGTAGGGTAGAGAAAAATGCAAATCGATTTATAGAGGTTCCGCCTCGAGCGTCAGTCCTCTCTTCCAACTCCACGTTGGGGACCCGGTATTCCACACCGGTTTGTTCCACTATATCCAAAATCAAAAGTTACAAGCTTGTCTTGCCAATCCTCTTGGCTACAATACACTCTGTCCCAATTCTCACGGTTATCCTATAACACACAATTGGTCTAACAGATAACTTGCAACACTCAACCTCACTAAAAAAAATTGAATGATACTCAATCAAGGAAATACAATAAATATCCTATCTTTCGAACAAAAATATTGTGAACACTTTGTAACGCAAGGACTTTTGAGAGAAATGCACTCGAAGACTTTTTCTTTCAACAGAGAGTTAGAGCAAGATTCGTTCTTCTCATCATATCTTCCTTGTTGTTGTGCTTCCTCTATATATTGTTTTATCTCAACGGCTAGCAAAGAAGTCGTTCAAAACAATTCGAATTCTTCTCAAATTGAAAATATTTGACTTGGCAAATTCCCTCCTTTGAAGTGTCTGTTACGTGTATGATCAATCCCGAATAATCTTCTTAGCTTTATCCAAATTTCGTTGATGCTGTCATCTGATAATGTCTCATATATCTTGATATGTTTATCCATAACAATTTGGATAAATACTTCAACAAACTATCCCATAAAAATAGTGATATCCTTTATCCTTGAAGATAAGCTTTAAAAGATCTTCGTTTCGAAAATTTGAACCAACATGAACTTGGTAAAATATATCCCTTATCTTTAGGAATTTGCTGACCACGTGAAACATAAAAATCTGACGATCTTCTTCCTCAAGAAAATTAAATAGACGTAACTTATAATAAAATTGATGAAATAAATCCCCTTGGATATTTTATCCAACTTTAGTGGAACAAAATGAATATACTACCCAAATATATTCATTTCGTGGAGTCAGGCCTTCAGATGATAAGGTATAAATAAATTCGCAACATTCTGTGCATCTTCTGTTCTGGAACAGATTTAGTTTCTGATCTTCCTTCTGAAAATGAATCTGAAATACCTTCTGAAAATGACTCTGAACTACCTTCTGAAACAATTTCTAAAAAATCTGATGATTAGTTCAATCATGAAATATTTTGGTTTTGGTTTTGGTTTTGGTTTTGATTGCTATACTTTATTTATTTGTTAAAAAGACTTTTACTCCTTTTTGTTATCATCAAAATATTATGAGAGATTCCAACATTCTCCCCCTTTTTGAAGATAACAAAACCTTATGATTAAAAACAAATATAATATCATATATCAAAAACATATCAGATTTAACCAAAACTCATACATACGGATCAATCACTAACTCACAAATATAATCAAATCTCATATCATAAGCATATTGCACAAACTATATTGATATCTTAAGATTTGTTTTTCATCATATATCTTCTCCCCCTTTTTGTTATCAGAAAAAATAACTCCCCCTGAATTTATGCATATAAAATTCATTCAAGTCAAGGAAATATAGAGATTTCAGCATAACAGA
Source organism: Combretum micranthum (assembly GCA_024138025.1). Lineage (NCBI taxonomy): Eukaryota > Viridiplantae > Streptophyta > Magnoliopsida > Myrtales > Combretaceae > Combretum > Combretum micranthum. The sequence continues at coordinate 496,776 of JAMXBD010000928.1, read as the reverse complement.
AAATATCACAAAAATATCCAAAAGAGAAAATATTTTCATTACAAACCGAAAACAAAATATAGAAAATTCGCTAAGAGAAATTGTCTGTTAAAAAAATAAAGGACTCTATTTCTTTCTAGATGTTTCTTCCTTGCCAGAGATTTCTTCCTGCCAGAGAATTTAGCAGGAGTTGGAGTTGGAGATGTGAAAATCAGTTTGTTGTTCAGCAGGGGATTGTTGAGGGATGGATAGGAGAGAAACCGCAGCTTGTTGTTCAGGAGTAGGGTCAACAGGAATGTCTTTAGCTGCAACAGGGGTTTCCTCAGCAGTAGCAGGAACTTGTTCCATTGGATCAGCAACTGGTGGAGTTGGTTCAGGAACATGTTCTGCTGGTTGCTCTACATCCTCTGTAGGTGGAATGGAGTCAGGATCAGCAACATGAGGGATTCCAGCAGCTGATGGAGATGTTGGATCTTTAGGAATGTCAGCCGCAGGTGGAGATGATGAACCAGGTGTTGTTGTAGGAAAGACAGGATCAGAAATTGGCTCAGATGGAGTGGTTTCCACTTGAGGATCGGGGAGGACTAAAGGAGATTTTTGAACAGAGGACAAATCAAATTTCTTCAAGAATGCTTCCATTCGAGAAGAAATGAGATTGTCAATCTGTTGGAGAGAGATAGGTTGGGACGTCTCTCCTGGTGGCTTCAAGGGAATACCCTCTGATTCAGTCTCTGAATCAGAATCTGATTCAACAGTCTGCCCTTCTTTGATCTCAAACTTCTTCCCAGTCCCCAACTCATAATCCCTTTTTCTCTTCTTTGCTGCAACAGGAGCCTTCCCTTTTCCTTTGGCATCCTTATCAGATTTCCTCTTCTTTGATTTTTCAACACCATGTGGATCCTCTTTTTCTATTTCGTCCAAGATTCTTTTGAGAGTCAATTCTCTCTTGCGATTCTTCGGATGAACATAGAAAGCTCCATCAATGCTGTACCAAAATTTCTCCTTTATCGAAATACTCATGTGCTTAATCACTTTATCACCAATCTTCTTCATTATTTGAGGACTACGAACATGCTTAGGCATCTTCACATGATGTTTTTGCAAAATTTTCATGATTATGTTTCCATAAATCATGTGCTTTTTATTTCTCCACATGTGCCGTAAGATAATCCTAGGCAAGTCTAGTTGTTTTTGCAACTTCATCCCCAGAACAATGATTGCTTCCTCTTTAGAAATGGAAGTAGGACTTCCTTTCTTTGGTAATATGCACTCGATAACAATCTTGTGCAGCAACCTTATCAACAACTCGAATTCAGAAATGAAAATATCTTTGGCATGAAACTTTCCAATGCCATCATTCAAGAGTTGCATAGATTCATTTCTACCTAAGGTTATCAGCTCGTGATCATCCCCATGATCTAACAGACCTAAACAATCAATCAGCATCTTTCTATTGACCACGATCCTTTTTCCTCCAACTTTCGAGATCAACAAAGTCTCATTTTCAAATTTCAGATTCTTGTAAAATTCTTCAACTAATTCTCCAATTATATCAATGCGTAAATCACACAACCCTTTAGCTCCTATTCTGTCTAGCCAAAAACAGCATAAAATCCTTTCTTTTCAAAGAATTGGAAATCGATAAAAGAACAAGGGTGGATTTTGGATTTAACCAACCTGACAGGTTTTAGGGTTTCCTCCTTCTGTTTATTTCCCCTTTTTGATACCTTCTTAGGGTCAGCTTTCTTTTTCTGAAAAGACGGAGAGGGTGAGGTAGATTCAGAGCTTGCTTTCGCACTCTCTGATTTTGCGTCTGAATCAGCTTCTGATTCAGCATCCGATTCTGAACCACTTTCGTTATCAACTTCCTTTTCCTTAGTGGATTCAGAAGCGAGTTCCTCAGATGAACTCTTTTCCTCAGTCACTTCTTTTTCAGTATCCTTTGCCAAAGAAGGATCTTGAGATGCTTTAGACCTTATCGCGGTTGCCTTTGGTGTTGTTTCAACATGAACACCCTTAGATGATTTCGAACTGTGTTGAGAGTCAGAATCCACAGAGATTTCAACGGGGGTTTTAGATGGTTTAGATTTGAAACCCTTGGATTGAATTCGGAAGATTTTCTTGGAGCCATATGTTGAAGGAAAAACGTGAGGGTTTGAACAACACACGAGAGGATTTTGCAGATTGAGAGAGAAAAGATAAATTTTGAAATGGAAGGAGAGAGAAAAAATCGATGGTTAAAAATTGCACGATGCACAAGATCAGTTATTAATTCTGTTTAGATTTCCAACAGAAAACAAAATATCTTTTATTCATCCTCTTTAATCGTGTAATCCTCTTAACCACGAATTTATGTTTCCAACATAAAGAATCTCGTAAATTGAGACTACTTGAGTATAAGAAAATGAATCTAATGAAATTTCTGATCGAGCAATTAATGCAAAATAAATATCAGAAATTACAAAGGATTACATATTCCTATTTCATTACGAATAAATTCAAATCGAGATTTTTCAAGGGGTTTTGTAAAAATGTCAGCTAATTGTCTTTCTGTAGGGACAAAATTAATACTAATATTGCCAATATTTACATGATCCCTTATGAAATGATGTCTTATTTCAATATGTTTTGTTCTTGAATGTTGAACTGGATTTTTGGTTAAATTAATTGCACTAGTATTATCACATTTTATTGGTACATTTTTGCAATTAATTCCATAATCATTCAATTGTTGTTTTATCCATAAGATTTGAGCACAGCAATTTCCAATTGAAATATATTCTGCCTCAGCTGTTGAAAGAGCTACAGAATTTTGTTTCTTTGAAGACCAAGATATTAATTTATCTCCTAAAAATTGACATGTACCTGAAGTACTTTTTCTATCTACTTTACATCCTGCATAATCTGCATCTGAATATCCTAGTAATTCAAAATTTTTATTCTTTGGAAACCAAATGCCTATCTTAGATGTACAAGAAATGTACTTAAAGATTCTTTTAACTGTTTTTAAATGTAATTCAGTAGGTGCACTTTGAAATCTAGCACATAAGCATACAGCAAACAATATATCAGGTCTAGAAGCTGTAAGATATAATAAAGAACCAATTAAGCTTCTATATAACTTTTCATTTACCTTTTTCCCTTTAGAATCAAGATCTAACCTTGTAGTTGTGCTCATTGGAGTTGCAGCTCCTTTACAATTCTCAAAACCAAACTTCTTCACTATTTGTTTTGTATATTTCTCTTGATGGATAAAAATTCCATCTTTTGTTTGCTTAATTTGCAAACCAAGAAAGAAATTTAGCTCTCCCATCATGGACATCTCAAATTCAGCCTGCATCATACTAGAGAATTCTTTGCAATATTTCTCATTAGTTGATCCAAAAATGATATCATCAACATAAATTTGAACAATCAGAATATCTTGTTCAAAATGTTTTAAGAACAAAGTTGTATCCACTTTTCCTCTTGAAAAACCATTTGAGATCAAAAATTCACTTAATCTTTCATACCAAGCTCTAGGAGCTTGTTTAAGACCATATAACGCTTTTCTTAGCTTAAATACATAATCTTCTTTTGATGGATCTTCAAATCCAGGTGGTTGATGTACATAAACTTCCTCTTTAATATAACCATTTAAAAAAGCACTTTTAACATCCATTTGGAATAATTTAAAATCTTTGTAACATGCAAAAGCAAGTAATAATCTAATTGCTTCAAGCCTAGCTACAGGTGCATATGTTTCATCATAATCTATTCCTTCTTCTTGTGAATATCCTTTAGCTACAAGTCTAGCTTTGTTTCTGACTATTTTTCCATTTTCATCAAGTTTGTTTTTAAATACCCATTTGGTGCCTATTATTGATTTATCCTTAGGACACGGTACTAAATTCCATACTTGATTTCTTTGGAATTGATTGAGTTCTTCTTGCATTGCTTCAATCCAATTATTATCATTTAATGCTTCATCAATATTACTAGGTTCAATTTCTGATATTAAAGCAAAATGACTTTCAAATTCTTGTAAACTACTTCTAGTTCTTACTCCTGTATTTAAATCACCAATAATTTGCTCAGATGGATGTGCAGATACATACCTCCAGTTTCTGCTACTTTCTGAAATACCTTCTGAAATAGCTTCTGAAGGAGTTTCTGAGTTTTCTTCTGACTCAGTTTCTGTATCATTTTGAGGAGCAACTTCTTCTGATGTTTCAGAATTCTGCTCATCTTTTGCTTGAGAACTAATATCCTCCTTTTTAACTAATTCTTCACTCTCTTCATCATCAAAATCATCATCCTCAATTTTCTCAATAAATTTTACATTTATAGTTTCTTCGATTATTCTTGTTTTTAAGTTAAAAACACGATAAGCTCTACTGTTCAAGGAATATCCTACAAATAAACATTCTTCGGATCTTTCATCAAATTTTCCCATATTTAGATTGTTTTTCAACACATAACACTTAGATCCAAAAGCATGAAAATAAGATACAGTAGGTTTTCTTCCTTTAAACAACTCATATGATGTTTTTGAAGTTAATGGTCTTAGATACACTCTATTTATTATGTAACATGCTGTTGATACAGCCTCTGCCCATAAAAACTCAGCTACTTTGTTTTCATTTAACAAAGTTCTTGTCATTTCTTGAAGAGTTCTATTCTTCCTTTCTACAACCCCGTTTTGTTGAGGAGTATAAGGAGCGGAAAAATTATGAGCTATACCATTTTCATCGCAAAAATTTATGAATAAAGCATTGTCAAACTCTCTTCCATGATCGGTTCTTAAACTTATTATGGACATTCCTTTTTCATTTTGAATTTGCTTAGCAAATCTTTCAAATACTTCAAATGTGTTACTCTTCTGTTTTAAGAAAAACACCCATGTATATCTAGAATAATCATCAACAATTACAAGACCAAAACGACATCCACCAAGACTTAAAGTTCTTGTTGGACCAAATAAATCTAAATGCAACAATTCCAATGGTCTTTTAGTAGAGATTACATTCTTGCTTTTATGAGGTGACGAAACCATTTTATTTTTCATACATGTTTCACATTTAATGTCTTGTTTTATATTTATTCTTGGTAAGCCAAAAATAATTTTCTTCTTGGATAGTTTTTCGAGTTGATTGAAATTAACATGACCAAGTCTTCTATGCCATATTTTTATATTTTCAGACATAGCAAAGAAACATTTTTCGAAAGTTACATTTGAAGGTTTGACTAAATAAACATTCTTGTTTCTATATCCTTCAAATAGTTTTGTTCCATTCTTGTCATAAGCATAACATTTATCATGTTCGAAAATCATTTTGTAACCCTTGTCACATAATTGACTTATACTTAATAAATTATGTTTTAATCCAACAACAAGAGAAACATTTTCAATTGTATGAGGAGATAGACCAATAGTACCTGTTGCCACTATTTTACCTTTACTATTGTCACCAAACTTAACATATCCTCTTTCTTTCCAATTAATACTTGTGAACAAAGAAGCATCTCCAGTCATATGTCCCGAACACCCACTGTCGAGATACCATTTTCCTTTAAGCTTTGCTTCTTGTTCCTACATGTATCAACAAAGGGTTAAACCTTCTTAGGAACCCAAACAAGTTTGGGTCCTTTGAAATTCAAGCTCTTCTTTTCAAAGTTATCAACTTGTTGTTTCATGAGCTTGTTTTTCTTGTAGAAACAAAACTTCTCAATATGGCCAATTTTATTACAAAAATAACAAGCATAAGAATAACTATTCCCATATCTATTGTTCCTGTTCTGGAACTGATGTGGATATTTTCTAGAATATCCTCTTACCTGTTCCTTCACTTGCCCTCTTCTTGTAAAGTTTCTGTTCTGATCTGGGTACCTTCTGATATACCCTCTGAAATACCCTCTGACTGGACTGTCAGATTTTTTCTTTGTTACAGTGTTGTTAACTGTAGATGTTTCCTTAAATAAGGATTCTTTTCCTTTAACAAATACAGTTTTTTGAACATTCTTACTACTGCTACCTTGTTCAAATCCTAAGCCATATTTTATTTTATCAGTTCTTTGAGAGGAAATCAACATATTTAACTTTTTGTCACTCTCATTGAACTTACTGAACGTATTCTTTAGTGATTGAGATAAGTCTCCTATTCTTCTGTTAAGTTCTTTAGTCTCTTCTTTTAGTATACTATTCTCTCTCATGAATTTATTCACTTTCACATGTAATTTTTCATTATCATGTTTCAATATGTCGTTTTCATCCATAAGTAACCTATTTGTTTGAATAACAACTTCCTTTTCATTTTTGAGAGATTTAACTTCAGAATCAAGTTTATTTATTTTAACATGTGCCTTTTTCAATGATTTCAATAAGTTTTGCATTTCAATCATTACATCCTCATCAGAAACATAATCAAGTTCTGAATTTACCTCAGATTGTGCCATTAAGCATATGTTTGAATCATCCTTTTCATCCTCTGAGTTATCCTCTGAATCTGTCTCTGATTCGTCAAGGTCACTCCACGTCGCCATCAAGGCTTTGTTTCTCTTTTTGAACTTCTCAATTTTCTTAATCAGTGATGGACACTCGTATTTAATGTGACCAGGCTTCTTGCATTCATAACAAATAATTTCTTGTTTCTTCTCTTCTTTCATCTCCTTTTTCTTGTCTTTGTCCTTGAAGAATTTACCTGCATCATATCTCTTAGTTTCGAATTTTTTAGTAAATTTCTTACCTTGCTTTCTTCTCAGAATTTTGCCAATTCTTTTAGCCAACAAGTTGATGTCATCACTATCATTGCTACTGGTCTCTGAATCTGATGCATCCGCATGAACTTCCTTTGCTTTAAAAGCAATGGCTTTCTTGCTTCCTTCTGCTTCTTCAGTAGCATCTATGTGAGATTGATACGCCATCAGTTTCTCCTTGAGTTGACTTAAGGTTAAAGCGCTGAGATCATTTGCTTCTTCAATGGCCGTTTTCTTTGCATCCCAAGCTATAGGTAAGATCCTTAGTATTTTCCTGACAAGATCAGCTTCCTCTATCTTCTTTCCAAGAGAAGCTAGCTCGTTAGTTATAGAAACAAATCTATCAAAAGCATCTTTAATTTTCTCTTCAGGTTTGAATTTGAACAATTCATATCTTTGCAAGAGAGCATTGATTTTAGTATCTTTAATTGTTCTCGTTCCTTCATAGGTCTCACTAAGTGTATCCCATACTTGCTTAGCAGTAATGCAAGATGAAATTAAATAGAATTCAGATGGTGAGATAGTAGTTAGAAGAAGGTTCTTAGCCTTGTTGTTCTTCTCTATTGCTCTCTTCTGATCTTGAGTTAATTGTGCTTCAGCAGTCACGTTCACTTGATAGTCTCCAACTGAAATCACCTGCCATGAGTCAAAATCATTAGCCTTGATGTAAGTCTCCATGCGCATTTTCCAATAAGGATAATTAGAACCATTAAAATAAGGTGCTCTATTCACTGCAATATTTGTTTCAGCCATGATACTTGGATCACTCAATAATAATTGAGGCAAGCTCTGATACCAATTGTTGGTCCCAATAATGTAAGCAAGAGGGGGGGTGAATTGCTTTTTCACAAAAATAAATTCTTTTCGAAATTTTCAATTCACTTCCTTTTGATTACTTTATTAAACTTAGAATTAATTAAACTTGCTGTTTAGAAACTAATCACAGCTGATAATCACACTTGTATATCTATTTTAATTCAAAACAGATCAAATTTAATTTTATGCGGAATACAGACAACTCTCTGAAGTACTCTCTGAAACAGGTTCTGAAACGTGACAGTTTATCAAATACTTCAATATAAATTGCACGAAAATAAAAAGAGTAGGGTAGAGAAAAATGCAAATCGATTTATAGAGGTTCCGCCTCGAGCGTCAGTCCTCTCTTCCAACTCCACGTTGGGGACCCGGTATTCCACACCGGTTTGTTCCACTATATCCAAAATCAAAAGTTACAAGCTTGTCTTGCCAATCCTCTTGGCTACAATACACTCTGTCCCAATTCTCACGGTTATCCTATAACACACAATTGGTCTAACAGATAACTTGCAACACTCAACCTCACTAAAAAAAAATTGAATGATACTCAATCAAGGAAATACAATAAATATCCTATCTTTCGAACAAAAATATTGTGAACACTTTGTAACGCAAGGACTTTTGAGAGAAATGCACTCGAAGACTTTTTCTTTCAACAGAGAGTTAGAGCAAGATTCGTTCTTCTCATCATATCTTCCTTGTTGTTGTGCTTCCTCTATATATTGTTTTATCTCAACGGCTAGCAAAGAAGTCGTTCAAAACAATTCGAATTCTTCTCAAATTGAAAATATTTGACTTGGCAAATTCCCTCCTTTGAAGTGTCTGTTACGTGTATGATCAATCCCGAATAATCTTCTTAGCTTTATCCAAATTTCGTTGATGCTGTCATCTGATAATGTCTCATATATCTTGATATGTTTATCCATAACAATTTGGATAAATACTTCAACAAACTATCCCATAAAAATAGTGATATCCTTTATCCTTGAAGATAAGCTTTAAAAGATCTTCGTTTCGAAAATTTGAACCAACATGAACTTGGTAAATATATCCCTTATCTTTAGGAATTTGCTGACCACGTGAAACATAAAAATCTGACGATCTTCTTCCTCAAGAAAATTAAATAGACGTAACTTATAATAAAATTGATGAAATAAATCCCCTTGGATATTTTATCCAACTTTAGTGGAACAAAATGAATATACTACCCAAATATATTCATTTCGTGGAGTCAGGCCTTCAGATGATAAGGTATAAATAAATTCGCAACATTCTGTGCATCTTCTGTTCTGGAACAGATTTAGTTTCTGATCTTCCTTCTGAAAATGAATCTGAAATACCTTCTGAAAATGACTCTGAACTACCTTCTGAAACAATTTCTAAAAAATCTGATGATTAGTTCAATCATGAAATATTTTGGTTTTGGTTTTGGTTTTGGTTTTGATTGCTATACTTTATTTATTTGTTAAAAAAACTTTTACTCCTTTTTGTTATCATCAAAATATTATGAGAGATTCCAACAGCTATCTATATTTTTATTCAAGGGGTTTGTCTTTTCTTAAGTTCTACTGTTTTTAGTAGAAGATTTTTATTTATTAGTTCTTTGCCCGTCAACCTTATCTGTCTCTCAAATTGGTATTTTATTTATTTAAGGGTATTATCTAGTATCTATACCTTTCAAAAGTTATAAAAATCGTATGTAGATATATCAAATTTCTATTATACTTCAGTTTCATTTTTATTGTAAAACAAGCTAAGTGTAATACTATAATATTATCAGTAATATTAGTATTGAAAAATCAATATTAGTATTAGTATTAAATACAAGTATAATAATAACAATAATTTTTAGATAGCTAGTAAATAATATTATTAGTGACAAAAATAGAATTGATGATAGTATAAATGTAATGACTTTAACGTAAAATAACAGTATTGGTTACTCTAATGAAAATATTAATAATACGGAATACTATAAACAGTAGTAATAATAATAACTATATTAATAGAAATAACAGTAACATTAATATTGGTTTAAAAGTGAAAATTGAGTGAATTTCTATTTGTGATTTCTCATTCGTTTTAAATCCGATTTTGTTGTTATAAATAGTCGATTTGGTAGTACTCGAAGAGTACTCTGTAATAGTGGAATTAATTTCAAGAAAAGAGATTTGTACAATTTTTAAATTTATGAAATTCATGCATAGCTTTCAAGTGAATCATAACAATTGTAGTCAAAACTTGTTTTGATCATACTTAATTCATTTCTAATTCGTTTTCGATGAATAAATAGTCGTTTTCATAGTATTTTCCAAGTAAAATCCATTAATGGTCTTAGTTTTATCAAACAAAGTCATTAAGGGACAAAAAGACAAGAACAGCCTGTTTGTTTGTATATATCTGGTAGTCGAAATCTAAATTTTGTTTTTGCAATATCTAATTCGTTTCTTATCCACTTTTAACAAATAAATAGTCCATTTCATAGGATTTTTTGTGCTCTTTCCATTGGTCAAGTCATTTTTGGCTTATAATAAACACATCAATACAGTTTGTTCAATCTTCCTAGAGATACACATGAGTAATCTAAAGTTCAACTTAGTTTGTTGTAATTGAAGTGTGGTTTTGGTTTTTCCTTTTTAAGACTTGAATTTCTACATTTAAAAATCTTTAAGTTCATGTGTTTATATCCTAAATAGTCTAGATAACATAAATATACTATTAGACTAATCTTGATAAATTTGTAAGATAAATTCCTATAAATCAACATAACGAATATTTGAACTTAATGTAATTCTTACCTTGATTGGATGATAGAACAAACTTAGCTCTTCATTCTTGACGAAATTAATGGTCTAAAGAGAAAGGTTAGAAAGTGAGTAACTACAGGAAAGCTAATTTAGCTAAACTAACATATATATCTTATTTGATTTTCTTACCTTGTTGAGTCTAGATTCCAACTTGGGTTTATGATAAACCAAGGCTATTTAATTTGGTTTTTATGTTGTTTGTAGTAGCTAAAGTGGGGTTTTGATTGTGGTTGATGAGTATTGATGCTTGGATAGTGCTATAGGGTCTAAACAAGGGATACACTTTTATTTGTGAAGTGTTGAAACAAGGTTGATTAAGTGAGCATGCACAAGGAGTTTGATAAATTCGTAGTGGCTATTTTGAGAGGAATTTTGGATTTTGTTTGGGGAGATTTTAAGCTAAGTTAGTGTGTAACTTAAGGCTATATATATGTACTAATGTTAGGCTAAGTTTAGGAGACTAAAGAGAGTGTTTTAGGCTTGAAAAACACAAGGTTTTGTTGATGTATCTCGGCTGGAAATTTGATGCGAATTTGAGAACGATTTTGGTTGAATTTTTATGAAATTTGTAGCTAATTTCTAAGGGCATTAATTGTGTTTGTTTGGTAGTTAATTAATGTTATTTATGTGTGTAAAATAGGGGCTTAAGTTACAAGAAAATTGGATCAAAATCTGGCTTAAATTCGTATGAAACAGGGGCCAGTTTTCCAATTTTTCTGCTACAGTTTTTGTGTTGATGTTTTCCAACTAGTTTGTATGGTTTTATGGTCAGACTTTCCTTGTTGTTTTCTAGCTAATAAATGGTGTTTGTAGTGTATATTTAGGGGCTTTTAATTGGTGCTTATTTAGTCAAAAATTTCAACTCAACTAAGTCTTTGAATTTTCCAAAACAGAGCTGGAATTTTTGTGAGTAATGCTACAGTTTTCCTTGAAAAGTTAAGCCATTTTGTAGCTTAAATACAAGTTAAATTGAGCTGAGTTTGTTGTGCATTTAATATTGATCTTATGTGTGGTTTGTAGATTGGTTAAAATGTCATTTTCGAGTTGAATATATGTGTTTGAATTACACACATTTACTGGACAAAAATCACCATGGAATGTATCCGACATTTTCCCCCTCTCTTCCGTGAGTTGAATTTTAGGCACTCTCCTCTGTTTTGTGTGTGGCTTTGCAGTTGTACGTGGGAGGCTATCCTATGCGTTGAAAAAAAATTCAGCCAATTCTCCTCTGTTGTTTGGTAGTGAAACCTTATCTACGAGTGGAGAAATTCTGCAGCGGCCGACTTCTTTGTTTCACATGAATTCTACCGCTGATGAAAACATTTGCTACCCATCTCCCATTTCCAAATTGAAGACTTCTATGCGTGGAATTTTCTTGTGCGTGGATTGTCTTCTATAATCTTCAATGCTGTACGTGGAGGGCTGTTCTGTGCGTTGGATTTAAACTGCAGCGCGTGGGACAATTGCTGCCTTCGTAATTTTCTACGCGTGGACGTGAAGCTGCAGCGGTCCTGCATTATCATCCATGAATTGATTTAAGCGTTCAGTTTTCATTTTCCTTTTTTTTACTGATTTGCTTATTAATTATCTAGTAGTTATTAACTAAATATTTTTGCTAATATTAAATTATAAACGTATATCTATAATCGTTACCTTTGAGTTTTATCGAGATAATTTTTTTTTTAAGTTACTACAAAACTCTAGATTATTTATATTTTCAAATTTTTAGTTAAAATTTCACATGATTAATTATTTTAGTATACTTAACTTAAATTTTCAAGCTCGATGAATTAAGTTAGGAACCAAATTCTAATAAATTTAGAATTTCCTAACATTATAACAGGGGTTTGAAACTTTCTTTTTAGATCTAAATTGATAATTTTGTTCAGTATTAGTGTCTATTTGTATTTATAATCTTAGTATTTTCTTTTTAAATTATTGTTTTATACCGATAAGCTCTATTAATAAACTGTATCTTATCGGTTTTGGAATTTAGAGCTACTTCTAATTATATCTTGAATTATCAATTCAAGATACGAAATCTCGTTTTTGGTATCTATTAAAGTCAAAGTAATTTTTATTTGGGATTTTCAAATTATGAATGAATTTATTATAATTTATAGATCTATTCTAAGATTTTTGTTGAATCATACATTTAGTATTAGTTTCACATTTGCTAATTTGTTCATTTGTCAGTTATGAAAATTACATTGGTAACTCAGGATTTTAATTTCTAAAATCTCTAAATCTTTTAATTAGAATATTAGTGTAATTTAATTATTTATTTAAGATCTAGATTCTTAGATATTGATTCATTTTACCAAACATTATATTCTACTGTATAGGAGTTATTCCTACTAATTTGTTAATAACAACATATTCTATCTAGGCTACTTCGTATTGTCAACATATTAGAAATAGTTAGAATACTATTATTTCATTATTTAACAAGTGTAGGATTTGTTTTCTAAGTATAGAACTTAAGGAAAAGGATTCAAGAATTTATATTAACGATTGGTTTATCGTCGTTTTATAAATTATTTGAGATCATAGAAGTTACAATTTGTATTTTCAAAATTTTTTATTGGTAACAATTTTCATCTTTCTAATTATAATCAAATTCATTTACACTGTAACATTTTTAAATCGAGAAAAATTTAGAGTGATTTTTACTACTTATTCCAAAAATTTTATATAATCAAATATTACATTTTTAGTATTTGTTATAATTAGATTATGTAAAATTTGAGGGATTACAATATGAGGGTTAAAACTAATAATAGGATGTATTAATAGAGTTATAACTAAAAGGGATATAGGCTGAATGAAAGAAAAACAAAGTTGGTGGCTTAAAACTCTCGGGTCTCAAAATAACATCCAAGGCCACCACTTAGGCCGACAGCCTTCTTGGGTACGCCAGTAGTCTATCCTTGTATGCCGACAGCTTAAAGGCCGACATACGGCTAATTTCCTCAATTCGCATAATTTTCCTCCAAAGCTCTAAGCTGGTGTTTAGGCCGTCGTCCATTGTATTTAAGCTGGCAGCTTAGGATTATAGGCTAGTAGCTTATATGCCGGCTTACTCCAAAATCGTCCAATCATTCGCGTGCATCTTCCTCAAGTCAAAATTCATTTGTTCCAAGACAAAAATATCCTTTTAAACAAATATTTATTTCATGAATACCCCTTATTATGAAATATCTACTTGTATATTACAAAAATCATAGTACTTTTCAAAATCATTTAGCATTCATGTGCACATTTGTCTTCATCTTCATGCTTCCCTGCAAACATAATCACAAGCAAGTGCATTGTTAAGTCCCGACAACAAATTTGAGTATTTTGTGTTAAGATGTTCAATTTGCATTATGTACCAGTGAGAAGAAGAAGTAGTTCAATAAGCACATCGATTTACCTAATCTTTAGATTTATAGGGGCAATTAACTCTGTGGTAATGATGATAAACTTTCCAAGGCTCTCCTAGAGACTCTTTGCAAGTTCTTCCTTCACCTTTGCCAGACTAACTTCTCCTAATCCCTTTCTCTCCCCTAAAGAATTGAGTGGCTAAAACATTTTTTGGCCAAGGGATTGTTGCATGTTTAGTTCAACAAGAATTGTGAGATCTAATTGATTTATTTGTTCTATTCTTTGCAATTGGATATTTATATATATTCTGATTGTTTTGATATTATTGTTTTTCTTAATTGATGCAAATTAAGGCCCATTTGTTCAATTAGCAAGGTAATATATTGTCAATTACAATGTGAATCCGTAATTGTTCAATTGTTTTAATTTGTGTGACATAATAACATGATCGATTATGAGATAGATAATTGATTTGTGTTACAAGGATATATAATCTACTCTAAATAGATCATCTTATGATTTGCAGGCTAGAATTGGTAGTCTCTCTTGTTTTTCATGTTATTGATAGATTAAATTTTAAGAGCTTGTTTAGGGTTATTTAACCAATAAGGGAAATAATCAAAGATCCTATCTTGATTATCGAAAAAGTAAGGAGAAATAGGTTATCAGAGCTTGTTGGTAACTATAACCAATTTATCCAAGATAAAGAATGAAAATTCTTGCATCAATGATCCATTCTATGAACTGGACTAGGATAATACCTTTGGTTAGGAACTCCTTCATATTGAATCAATCTTTGAATTTTGTTTACTTGCTTTGGATATAATTAGTCTTCTTATTTTCTTTGATTTCACACACACACACCCCACCCCCCCCCCCCTCGTCTTTCTTCATCTAATCGCTCATAAAAATAAATTTTACCAATCCTTATGGATCGACCCTACTCACTGCTATATGCAAATCTTTTAGAAAAGGAATATAATTTGTTCAATTCGACACCCACCAAACTCCATGGAGGAGTAAACATTTCATGCCCTAGTCTTGTGAAACCCCAAACGATGTGTCATAATTGATGTTTGATTAATAATATTGATGTTCTTGAATCTATTCATTATTTTAATTGTCTTGTAATAAATTATAGCCATATTTGTTACATGTTTAATTCTTATTAGATAGAAAGAGGTTTCATCTATAAGATAGATACTCAAGAATAGAGAATTTGCATATTTTACCTAGAGGTAGGAAAACTTCAAATTTTTGCAATAAAGATTTAATCTTTAATTAAGGCTTTTGCTCTTTAATGCAATATTGTAGGGCATCGGTGAGGGAGAGGTCTCTAATATCTTGTATAAGATTAGGAATCAATTAACTCGTGGGAATAGTTGATTTAACTTTTAATTCTTGTAGTTCAAAAACTAAATGATTGTTAATCAATCCATTATCATGAGATTTTAAAGTTTTGGGTGGATTAAAATTAGGGTATGGTTTTGTGATAGAATTAATCTTTCAGAAAGCACTCAAAATCAATTCTAGGGTCAATAATCTCGTTTAATTAGTTGATTAATGATTTTAGTTAATAATCACACCTTAAGGCTTAGGTTAAATAGTATAAAAAAGGCACTACTAATACTTGCTCTTTAGATCCCTATGGACATGTAAACCCCTAGATTTTTCATACTAGTAGAAGTGGAACTAAAAACGAATAGAATAATAAAATAGAAAATAAATAGCCATTTCTGAAACCGACTAAGCTTATAGAATAAGCCTACTAGTAATAGGTCCTATCTGTGGTCCTAAATTCGTAAAACAAACTTTCCTATTATTTCTAAAATGTACGAATAAGACTTTTAAGTCGATTCTAGAAATCCTTATACGAAAAATTTTAAAAATAAAACTCAAACCCGTTCAAAAGAGAATATCAGATAACGCTTAAAACTAAAGTTTGAGAATTAAAAGATGAACCATTAAGATTAATTTATCACGTATAATATAAAATCAAAACTTGCTCATTTTGAGCCGAGACTTTTCCTAGTCGCCTTAATTAAATATTCCTTCGCTAAAATAATCAGATAAACGTCAAAAACAAACCCGAACCTACCTCTACTAATTTGCTTTTTCTTAAAAATTTTGAAAACTTCCGTAACACATCCAAATATCATGATTTTTCAAATATTTGACCCAAATTCTCGGATGGAATTCCTCTCCACTTGGGCAGCCGATATCCTCAACTTGTGGCCATTATCCTTGACTTATGTGACCCCTAATCTACACACATGCACCACTAGGAGATTGACAACTCAAACACATGTATAATTAGCTTTGAAAACAGTGCAAAACACCCCCCAAAATCTGCTGGACGTGAGGAATTTTCTGGTGAGTTCTCCACCGCCTTTGGCTCCTCTTAGCTTCTCTATATATATGTCATAATACACAAACAAACACACACATTTATTCAGACCAAATCCACACACCCAAGCTCAGAAAAACAACAAAACAACACACTTAAATCATCTCAAACTATCTCCATTTTCGGCCACCATTGAAAGGACCCAAAGCTCAATTTTTGAATCCAACAAGGTAAGTCTATAACTCTAATTCGTTTTAATCAAAAAGCATTGATGCAAACTAACTTTAAATGATCTTAGGATCACAAAACACTTAAGGACAAGCTCTAGATCGGTTCACAACAACTCAAACCGAGGTAAGAACTCAAAAACCCTACTTACACCATTTTATGAATCAAAAACGTGTTTCATGTTTATGATATCACGTTCTAAGCTATATTTGTGTATAAACATCTCATATGAACATTTAGAAATGCTTTGGTGGAAGTTTGAACGTAAAAATCTCAAGAAAATCGAAGAAAAACTTGGAGAAGACGGTGAACAGTGAAGATAAGCCGGCGGCCTAAAGCTTACGCCGGCGGCTAAGGATGTACGCCGGCGGCTTATCCTGGTCTGTACGCGTCCCTGCTCCGATTTCTCCAAAAATGAAATTTATAACTTAAAAATATGTATAAAATAAAATAAAAATGTATATATGTATAAACTAACTATATTAATTGTTTTGATGTTAGAACACTAATTTCATCAATTTAAAAATTATTTTGTTAGTTTTTAGTAATAATACATGTATAGTACTATTTTCAGTAAAACTCAATACTGATGATTTTACTTATCTATTCTTAAAAGAATAATATTGTCATATTATAGTGACTAAGATATTGTCAAATGTACTTTATGATCCTTAAAATCATTTTTGTATCAATTTACGATTCCAAATTATATGATATGATAATGTAGGTACTAAATTTAATATTTTCCAATGTTTCTAAATTATAGTATTTGCAAGATAATTGCCATCAGTATTATTTTTAAAAAGAATGATGAAATCTATATTTTCTTGAGTTTAGATAAAATAAAACGTATTTTATCACAATAGTGTGATAAATAATCTTATAATGACTTATGCTTCCACAAGGGAAAAATTTCTTAAAAACTTAATTTAACTGATAAGATGACTTCTAAAAACATTAAGATTTATACACGTTATATATTTAATGGAATACTACAGAACCAAGTTATCTGAATATTTAAAAACAATTACTGAACAGTAATAATAACAGTAATACCGGGTCATAAAATGCCTGGACAATGAAATATTTCTGATACCCTACCAGGACATATATGGACCGAAACGAGGTATTTTGCTACCTCACATGGACAATATTGAACAATGGAACATTTCCGATACCCTATCAGGACACCTGGACCCAGAACAAGGTACTTTGTTACCTTATCAGGACATAAAAATACTTAATAAGAGATCAAGAGAAACAAAACGAGAATAAAGGACAATATTAAAACTACCCTTACATGGACAATGAAGGACCAGTATGGACACAGGTTATAACCCGGATATCAGCTTAAGGACACTCAGACACTTATAAGAGTTCTAAAATATTAAGTACACATTATTGATGAATACCTGATTCCTTAAATAGGTGACTTTGAGTCCAGCGGAGACTTCCCGCAGACTATTACGATTAAGCAGGATGAGCAGGTGAGTAACTCAGACTTATTACATTGTTTTTGATTTGTAGCTTAGTTGAATTTTAATACAAGATAATGAATGTGAATTATCATGTGGGTTGGGAATTATGCATGTTCAGTTGATGATTTGCTAAGCTACTAAAATACAAGTGATCAGAATATTGTATGATAAAATTGCTTGTTTAGCATACTGATTGTATGTGAATCGTTTGGTCATCGTAAAATGAAATTAACAGTTTCTGGCTGCTTAATATAAATGACCATTCATTGCACGATGTGCATCTTTGCATAAATTTTGTGTGGTAGCCTGTTACGTGTTTAGCCATCCGGGCTCTGGTAAATGCTGGCATGCCTAAGCTATAGACTGCTAAGGTTATCTTTGCTCTGTTGATCCATAGGAACTAAGTGGTATGAAGGACGCCGCCTATGGTATTGCTGGGATGACAAACACTTAGGGAGTTTCCAATGCTATGTACTTGGGATGGTTAGTTAAGCTACTCTAATCAAAGAGATAATTTAACACGAGAAATCGTGAGATTCCCTTGTATGCTTGGTCTCTTCTGGATGGGCGGGCCTTTTAAGACTGGACCCTTCAACCCTTAAAAGAGGGCGTAAATCTTTTTCCTGTTTGGATTCTAGATCATCCAAGCTTGTATTGTGCATATGCTTGATTGGTGCATTACATATGTATTGCTAACAACTTGATTGATTGTGATATGTTCTGGTTATTCACTGAGCCGTGGTATAGCTCACACTCTCTCAGACCTTTCAGGTTTACTCTACGACCTTGGTTAGTTTCTTCCCGGAGCTTGGTACCGGTAAGTGCCTAGCAATGGATTGTTTCAAGAAGTTATGGAGCTAAGATGGCAATATGTTTCTACTTTAGTATAGTTAGATTAAGAAATTTTCGTATTGTACTTTGAGAGATAGTCTTGAAAGTAGACTATGGTTTGTAATATTATTTTAAGAAAGGTTTACCCATTTTACAGGTATTTACCAATTTATGACTTTCTTATATATTTGTCATTTCTTGTCCAAGCAACTGAAAAGATCCTGTTTTATGAATATGTCGCTCCCTGATGGTAAACTAGTATTGGTATTCAAGTACGGCTTGATCACTAATATTAGGATACCTCGGGGCGTGACAGTTTTAAAGTGGTATCAGAGCGTGGTTGCTGGTATAAGAAAGATAAATATGAGAAAGTATAAAATTGGTAAAATAGTAAACCTAGATCCAAATAGAAACCATTTAGGTAAGTTGAATAGAAATGGGTAGTATAGATGCACAACTAGGAATAAAATCTGTGTGATTTTTAATCATGCAAATTTTATTGTGTGTGCAGGGGGATCCTGTGGTTTGCCATCTTAAATGGCAAATCTTCGGCATGTTTGAGGAAGAAACGCTTACTGAGTACAGGAGGCGATTGAGAGTACTTGTGGAAGATATGACCTTGTGTGGTTTACCACAACCCTGGAAGAAATACTTGGCACTGGAGGAGAGGATTGACTCCCATGCTGAAAGATTGGTTATTTCTCATGGAGAGGACATTTCCTAATGCTGGAACTGCTATAGAGACAATCTACAGGTTTGAAAGACTGATCGTCTACAAAGGAGGGGGACTGGAGATAGACAATATTGCTTTTATTGTATCCGACAAATCAAAAAGACCGGGACCCCCAGATTTCAGGGTATGGATCCCGATAGGGGGAGATTGGATTTATGCACATGACATTAGGATGGATCATCCATTGGTGCGAGATGACTTGGCTATTGATGACGAATGGATGTTCACATATGTCATGCGCTGCAACTATCCACGGGATGTTTTGTCCAGAAAGCCCCCAGTTATACCTGAAGGGGGAGAAGAGCCCCAGCACTATGTCAGGAGAACTAAAAAGAGGAAAGGGTTATCTTCTCAGGTTAACAGTATTACTACTGCTTTACTGGACGAAAAGGAAGGAAAATCTAGACGACTAGAGGCAGAGACATATGTGTCTAATTTTAATTATTCTAAATGGGTTGGATCGGCCCAGGCAGGCTGGATTGAAAAGGATACAGTACCTATTAAAGAAAAATCTCAGGAATTCTCAGGCATCCACCTTAAGGCAACAGAGCTATCTTTGGCACCCCCTGGGAGTAAAGAGATGAGGATAGGAGAGAGTGACACTAGCTCTGAGGAAAAGGAAGAATATCCACAGCTAGCTCCAGGAGAAAAAGGCAAGGAGCACCTGTATCCAAGCCCCTAGAGCTGATTCCATCCTAGGATAAGTTTAGAAGGAGAGATGAGATTGTTTTTGTGAACTTTTGATGACATATGTATGTATGTAAAATACTTGTGATGTATTTTGTGGAACTACTATGTTAGCAATAGTAGTAAAGTAGTGCAATTTTTGGATGTACATAAATGCACTAACCCTGTAATTGTCATTATATGTTTTGGATGTATATATAAATGACATATTTTGGATGTTTATTGGACTAAGTATTGACAAATTGGAAATGAAAGAATTCTAATATGGTTAATCTATTCCATATTATCAGAATGCCTAGGAAGAAACGGAAGCAGGAATGCTAGGATTAACAATAATCAACCTGAACCTACTCCTGCACTTCCCCAGGATCAGATGCAGAATGTGTTGCAAGGATTGCAACAACAAAGTGAGCTTATCTTGCAAGCATTGCAGAACTTGCAAACCACCCGTGCAGTGCCATCTGCTGAGGCATCTGTGTTGCCTCCAGCGCCACCTAGGAGGAATAGGAGACCAACTGCACCAAGGTCTATCAGGAAAATGGACCGGCAGATTTCCAAGAAGCCGCTGCTGAAGTGCAAGGATCACTTCACCCCGAACCGGACTGCACCACCACCACCATTGCGCCCCAAAGAAACTTATTACCTGAGTTCATTAAATGTAATAGGTACTTTGAGGGATTGCCAGGAAAGCCAGAGGAAGCTGAGGACTGGCTGGCACAGATAGAACGTTCTCTTGATGTGTTCCAAGTACCGGAAGTTTAAAGGTACCCTATGGAGTTACATGCTGAGGTTAAGAGCTAGAATCTGGTGGGATTCCAAGCAGAGAGGACTACCACAACCCATCACTTGGGAAGCTTTTAGGCGGGAATTTTTGAAGGAGTATTTTCCAAGTAGCCTTAAAGCAAAATATAGCACCGATCTCATGAATTTGACTCAGGGAACTAAGACTGTGGATGAGTACGAACATGAGTTCAATAGATTGCTGCAGTTTGCCCCGGATGCATACCGGGATAGTGATGAGTTGAAAAGACAAACTTTCATGGCAGGTTTGGAACCCAATTTCCAAAGAAGGCTGGCCGAGTTTGAGATAACTGACTACGCCTCTATGATTGAGAAAGCTCGAATCATAGAACGAGCAAAGAAGTATGAGCTTGAGAGGTATAAGAAACGTGGTCAAACTTTTGGAAAAAGAACATATGAGGAGTCAGGAACGAGCTTTGTTCCTAAAAAGAAAAAGTTCTTTAGACCGGTAGGAAGTATAAAGAATGGGAATAATGGAAAACCCGGCCTGATTTGCTGGAAGTGTAAGGGCACACATTATCCGAGAAACTGTCCACAACTCCAGAATAAATGCTACTTTTGTGGCGAAGGTGGGCATATGGTGAATGCATGCCCAAAGAGGCCTGGAGCCACCTGTTTTGTCTGCAACAAAGTGGGGCATATAGCAACCCAATGCCCCCAAAGGCTCAACACTGCTGCTGGATCATCTCAACCTAAGGGGATTGTTGCCACAACTGGACCCAGGTACGGGAGCAACAATGCTAGCAAAGCTGCTTCGACTGCTAGAGTTTTTGCTATGCAAGGGATCCCAGTAGAGGATGATGGTGCATTCATGGAGGGGGAATATGAGGAGAATATCTGGGAGGAAGTTGACTCAGATGACTGTGGACTCATTGCAGGTATGTAGTTACATATTTGCTGTTTATATTTATGTTTTGGAGCACGAACACCACTAGTTGCACAATAACCCTAGTAAGTAGAAATGACATGTAATTAATAACTGGTAAATAGGAACGATACAAGTAAAGGATCAGATTGCGTATGCCTTGTTTGACACGGGAGCAACGCATTCCTTCATAAGCGAGGACACCGCCAGACGAGTAGGATTACCAGTTGAGACCATGAATAAGGAACTAAGAGTTTCTACACCTACGGGAGATATGGTGGAAACTAAAGTGATGATAAGGAAATGCCCACTGAGAATTGGAGAGCAAGATTCGAATGCTGATTTAATTATAGTGGATATGCAAGGATATGATGTCATCTTGGGAATGACTTGGTTGACTGCGGTAAAAGCCAAGATTGATTGCCGTTGTAAGACAATCTCCTTTGTTGATAGGCAAGGAGAAAGAGGGCATTATAAGGGAGAAATGCTTAAAGAAGCAGAAGGTAAGATCTTGGTGATCGAGGTAGAACAAGAAGAGAGGAAGGAATTGGACAAATGTATTCTTGCAGCAACAGAGGGAGAATCCAAGGAATTGGATATACGAACCATTCGAACGGTATGTAAATATCCGGATGTGTTCCTGATGAGTTACCCGGATTACCCCCACATAGAGAGGTGGAATTCTCCATTGATTTGATACCTGGAACTGAACCAGTATCAAAAGCCCCATATCGTATGGCACCTATGGAATTAAAAGAGTTAAAGGTGCAATTGCAAGAGTTGTTGGATAAGGGATTTATAAGACCAAGTGTATCACCTTGGGGAGCACCGGTGTTATTTGTTAAGAAAAAGATGGTTCGATGAGACTCTGTATCGATTATAGGGAATTGAACAGAGTGACCATTAAGAATAAATATCCTTTACCAAGAATTGATGATCTTTTTGATCAATTAAAAGGAGCAAAGGTATTTTCTCGAATTGATCTAAAATCTGGATATCATCAAATACGGATCAAAGCGGAAGATGTGCCTAAGACTGCATTTCGACAAGATATGGCCATTATGAGTTCTTGGTCATGCCATTTGGACTAACAAATGCACCTGCGGTGTTTATGGATTTAATGAACCGCATCTTTAGACCGTTGCTGGATAACTGTGTAATTGTGTTCATAGATGATATTTTGGTATATTCATCTACCAAAGAACAACATGACGAACACTTAAGGAAAGTGT
This sequence comes from Combretum micranthum, assembly GCA_024138025.1. NCBI lineage: Eukaryota > Viridiplantae > Streptophyta > Magnoliopsida > Myrtales > Combretaceae > Combretum > Combretum micranthum. The sequence continues at coordinate 473,871 of JAMXBD010000928.1, read as the reverse complement.
TGCAAATCCTAAGGGAAAACAAGTTATATGCCAAATTGTCTAAGTGTGAGTTTTGGCTTAAGAGCATATCATTCCTTGGACACATTGTTTCCAGTGAAGGGATTTCAGTAGACCCGGCAAAGATTAAAGCTATTGTGGATTGGAAGAGACCAGAAACTGTCACAGAAGTTAGAAGTTTCTTGGGATTGGCTGGATACTATAGGAAGTTTGTAAAGGACTTTTCAAAGATTGCTCGACCTTTGACTCAGCTAACGAAGAAGAATGAGAGGTTTGAATGGAATGATCAAAGAGAGCAAAGCTTTCAGGAATTAAAGAAAAGGTTAGTATCAGCCCCAGTTTTGGTTTTGCCAAATGATAAAGATCCATATGCTGTTTATAGCGACGCATCCAAAAATGGTTTGGGATGTGTATTGATGCAAAATGGAAAAGTTATAGCATATGCATCTAGGCAATTGAAGCCACATGAGATGAATTACCCACTCATGACCTGGAATTAGCTGCAATTGTCTTTGCACTCAAGATTTGGCGTCACTATTTATATGGTCAGAAGTGTGAAATATATACGGATCATAAGAGTTTAAAGTATATATTTACACAAAAAGAGCTGAACATGAGACAAAGGAGATGGTTGGAATTGATCAAGGATTATGACTTAACTATTAACTATCACCCTGGAAAAGTGAATATGGTAGCTGATGCATTAAGTCGTAAGCATTATGGCGAGATAGCTTCAATGTTAACCAACCAGAAAGAACTTGTCCAGGAATTCGAGAAATTGAGAATAGAATTCACCATGAGGGATTTGGAAGCTGAACTTGGGAGTTTGGTATTGGAACCAACTCTGCTTCAGCAAATTAAAGAAGCACAGAAAGAGGACCAAGAAATCCAAGAGATTAAACATGGAATATCCCAAGGGAGATATAAGGATTTTCACATTGATGAAGAAGGCATACTAAGGATGAATAAGAGATTGTGTATTCCACAGCATAATGACTTGAGGAAGGAATTAATGCATGAGGCTCATTACTCTGGATATTCTATACATCCAGGAGAGACGAAGACATATCAAGAGCTAAAAAATGCATACTGGTGGAAGGAATGAAAAATGATGTTGCTCAGTTCGTGGCTAAATGTGATGTATGCCAAAGGGTAAAAGCTGAACACCAAAGGCCAGGTGGATTATTGAAGCCGTTACCTATCCCTGAATGGAAATGGGATCAGATTTCCATGGATTTTGTATGTTCATTACCTAAGACGAGTACGGGATATGATGCTGTTTGGGTCATTGTGGATAGACTCACCAAGTCAGCTCATTTCCTACCAATTAGTATGACATACCCATGGAGAAATTGGCACGGTTATACTTAAGGGAAATTGTAAGATTACATGGTATACCTGCCAGTATAGTATCAGATCGAGATCCTCGGTTTGTTTCTCAGTTTTGGCAAGGACTGCAGAAAGCTTTGGGAACCCAATTGAAGTTCAGTACAGCTTATCATCCCCAAACAGATGGACAGACTGAAAGGACGATACAGACTTTGGAAGATATGCTAAGGTCTTGTATCTTGGAATTCAAAGGGAATTGGGATCAACATCTACCATTGGTGGAATTTGCATACAACAATAGTTACCATTCGAGTATTGGTATGCCACCATATGAAGCTTTGTATGGAAGAAAGTGTCGATCACCTTTATTCTGGGATAATTTGGAGAAAGTGATGATTGGACCCGAATTGTACAAGAAACGATCGACAAGGTCGCTGTGATTAAACAAAAGATGAAAGAGGCACAAGACCGACAGAAAAGTTGGGCCGACTTAAAAAGAGGAATTGGAATTCTCTGAAGGAGATCATGTCTACTTGAAAGTAAGCCCGATCAAAAGCCTGCATGCTAGACAAACAAAAGGAAAGTTGAGTCCGAGATATATTGGACCATTTGAGATATTGGAGCGAGTTGGAAATCTAGCATATCGTCTTGCCCTACCACCAAACTTGTCAGGAATGCATGATGTCTTCCATGTATCAGTCTTAAGGAAATATGTTCCGATCCAGATAAAGTGGTAGAATTGGAACCAATTAAGTTAAAGGAAAACTTGACATATGAGAAACGTCCTATCAAGATATTGGACAGGAAAGTGCAGACTCTAAGAAACAAAGAGATTCGATATGTCAAAATATTATGGGATGCTCTAACCGAAGAGATGACTTGGGAGTTGGAAGAGGAGATCAGGAAGAATCATCCTCACTTGTTCGAGTCATCAGGTACGCACTCAAGCTTTGGGGACAAAGCTTATTTTAAGGGGGGAGGATGTAAACCCCTAGATTTTTCATACTAGTAGAAATAGAACTAAAAACGAATAAATAATAAAATAGAAAATAAATAGCCATTTCTGAAACCGACTAAGCTTATAGAATAAGCCTACTAGTAATACTGGTCCTATCTGTGGTCCTAAATTCGTAAAACAAACTTTCCTATTATTTCTAAAATGTACGAATAAGACTTTTAAGTCGATTCTAGAAATCCTTATACGAAAAATTTTAAAAATAAAACTCAAACCGTTCAAAAGAGAATATCAGATAACGCTTAAAACTAAAGTTTGAGAATTAAAAGATGAACCATTAAGATTAATTTATCACGTATAATATAAAATCAAAACTTGCTCATTTTGAGCCGAGACTTTTCCTAGTCGCCTTAATTAAATATTCCTTCGCTAAAATAATCAGATAAACGTCAAAAACAAACCCGAACCTACCTCTACTAATCTTGCTTTTTCTTAAAAATTTTGAAAACTTCCGTAACACATCCAAATATCATGATTTCTTCAAATATTTGACCCAAATTCTCGGATGGAATTCCTCTCCACTTGGGCAGCCGATATCCTCAACTTGTGGCCATTATCCTTGACTTATGGACCCCTAATCTACACACATGCACCACTAGGAGATTGACAACTCAAACACATGTATAATTAGCTTTGAAAACAGTGCAAAACACCCCCCAAAATCTGCTGGACGTGAGGAATTTTCTGGTGAGTTCTCCACCGCCTTTGGCTCCTCTTAGCTTCTCTATATATGTCATAATACACAAACAAACACACACATTTATTCAGACCAAATCCACACACCCCAAGCTCAGAAAAACAACAAAACAACACACTTAAATCATCTCAAACTATCTCCATTTTCGGCCACCATTGAAAGGACTCCAAAGCTCAATTTTTGAATCCAACAAGGTAAGTCTATAACTCTAATTCGTTTTAATCAAAAAGCATTGATGCAAACTAACTTTAAATGATCTTAGGATCACAAAACACTTAAGGACAAGCTCTAGATCGGTTCACAACAACTCAAACCAAGGTAAGAACTCAAAAACCCTACTTACACCATTTTATGAATCAAACACGTGTTTCATGTTTATGATATCACGTTCTAAGCCTATATTTGTGTATAAACATCTCATATGAACATTTAGAAATGCTTTGGTGGAAGTTTGAACGTAAAAATCTCAAGAAAATCGAAGAAAAACTTGGAGAAGACGGTGAACAGTGAAGATAAGCCGGCGGCCTAAAGCTTACGCCGGCGGCTTAAGCATGTACGCCGGCGGCTTATCCTGGTCTGTACGCGTCCCTGCTCCGATTTCTCCAAAAATGAAATTTATGCAACTTAAAAATATGTATAAAAATAAAATAAAAATGTATATATGTATAAACTAACTTATATTAACTGTTTTGATGTTAGAACACTAATTTCATCAATTTAAAAATTATTTTGTTAGTTTTTAGTAATAATACATGTATAGTACTATTTTCAGTAAAACTCAATACTGATGATTTTACTTATCTATTCTTAAAAGAATAATATTGTCATATATAGTGACTAAGATATTGTCAAATGTACTTCTATGATCCTTAAAATCATTTTGTATCAATTTACGATTCCAAATTAATATTGAATGATAATGTAGGTACTAAATTTAATATTTTCCAATGTTTCTAAATTATAGTATTTGCAAGATAAGTTGCCATCAGTATTATTTTTTAAAAACAATGATGAAATCTATATTTCTTGAGTCTTAGATCAAATAAAACGTATGATCATAATAGTGTGAATAAATAATCTTATAATGACTTATGCTTCCACAAGGGAAAAATTTCTTAAAAAACTTAATTTAACTGATAAGATGACTTCTAAAAATTACGATTTATATACGTTATATATTTAATGGAATACTACAGAACCAAGTTATCTGAATATTTAAAACAATTACTGAACAGTAATAATAACAGTAATACCGGGTCATAAAATGCCTGGACAATGAAATATTTCTGATACCCTACCAGGAACATATATGGACCGAAATGATGTATTTTGCTACCTCACATGGACAATATTGAACAAATGGAACATTTCCGATACCCTATCAGGACACCTACGGACCCAGAACAAGGTACTTTGTTACCTTATCAGGACATAAAAAATACTTAATAAGAGATCAAGAGAAACAAAACGAATAAAAGGACAATGTTAAAACTACCCTTACATGGACAATGAAGGACCAGTATGGACACAGGTTATAACCCGGATATCAACTTAAGGACACTCAGACACTTATAAGAGTTCTAAAATATTAAGTGCACATTATTGATGAATACCTGATTCCTTAAATAGGTGACTTTGAGACCAGCGGAGACTTCCCGGCGGACTATTACATATAGGCAGGATGAGCAGGTGAGTAACTCTCAGACTTATTACATTGTTTTTTATTTGTAGCTTAGTTGAATTTTAATACAAGATAATGAATGTGAATTATCATGTGGGTTGGGACTTATGCATGTTCAGTTGATGATTTGCTACTACTAAAATACAAGTGATCAGAATATTGTATGATAAAATTGCTTGTTTAGCGTACTAATTGTATGTGAATCGGTTGGTCATCGTAAAATGAAATTAACAGTTTTTGGCTGCTTAATATAAATGACCATTCATTGCACGATGTGCATCTTTGCATAAATTTTGTGTGGTAGCCTGTTACGTGTTTAGCCATCCGGGGCTCTGGTAAATGCAGGCATGCCTAAGCTATAGACTGCTAAGGTTATCTTTGCTCTGTTGATCCCATAGGAACTAAGTGGTATGAAGGACGCCGCCTATGGTATTGCTGGGATGACAAACACTTAGGGAGTTTCCAAGCTATGTACTTGGGATGGTTAGTTAAGCTACTCTAATCAAAGAAATAACTTTAACACGAGAATCGTGAGATTCCCTTGTATGCTTGGTCTCTTCTGGATGGGCAGGCCTTTTTAAGACTGGACCCTTCAACCCTTAAAAAGAGGGCGTAAATCTTTTTCCTGTTTGGATTCTAGATCATCCAAGCTTGTATTGTGCATATGCTTGATTGGTGCATTACATATGTATTGCTAACAACTTGATTGATTGTGATATGTTCTGGTTATTCACTGAGCCGTGGTATAGCTCACACTCTCTCAGACCTTTCTGGTTTACTCTACGACCTTGGTTAGTTTCTTCCCGGAGCTTGGTACCAGTAAGTGCCTAGCAATGGATTGTTTCAAGAAGTTATGGAGCTAAGATGGCAATATGTTTCTACTTTAGTATAGTTAAATTAAGAAATTTCGTATTGTACTTTGAGAGATAGTCTTGAAAGTAGACTATGGTTTGTAATATTATTTTAAGAAAGGATTACCCATTTTACAGGTATTTACCAATTTATGACTTTCTTATATATTTATCATTTCTTGTCCAAGCAACTGAAAAGATCCTGTTTTATGATAATATGTCGCTCCCTGGTGGTAAACTAGTATTGGTATTCAAGTACGGCTTGATCACTAATATTAGGATACCTTCGGGGCGTGACAGGACAGGACCTATTTTTAATCCTATACTATTCTAGATAGGTATACTTGCCTATGTTTAATCATAGAATTCAATTTGGGTTTATAAATTTTGTAATTTGATACGATCGGTAAGTTCTCATCATGCATTTCATTGGCCACAACATTAAGAGTTGAATGACCAACTGAATCCCAAAAAAATAAGAAAGTAATAACTAGCCATACCAACTCTGGGTATCTCTACCCTAATAGTGTAAACTCTTAAAATTTTGGTTAATTTTAAGCTTAATTTTAAAATTAAAAGTCAACCGAAAACCCTAAAGGTCAACAAAAGACTAGTACAAATCTAGAATTTAGATCCGACATTCCCGTATTCTTATAATAATTCGTAATTATGTAAGGAAGCATAAAAATATCATATTCGCAAATTTTAAGTATCCTTTGGACCCAAATGGGATTAGCTCTCGAAAAGCATGTCCTAGGGTTCATAATAGTAAAAATATTCGGATAACACCGTAGGACCGAAATAATACAAGGATTTCAAAAATATCAGTTCCATAATTTTTTGGTAACTAAAAATAATAGATATTGCATTTATACGCGTATTTTCTTTACTACCGGTATATTATTAGTCTTGTTTACTATTAATTATCCTATACTACTATTCATTACTATTCATCTATTTCTACTTTACCTTACAACCTATTCTTACACCTCTATACCTATTTTTCTACTTTTTTCATTTCCAATACATCTTCCACATCAACCATACTTCACATATTTATTACTTTTTATTACAAAACAACAAAATTACATCTCTCCTCTCTCCTCTCTCCTCTCTCTATGGCCGGCGCCATCCCCTCCCTCTTCCCTCAATTATTTTTCTTTTTTAATTTATTTTATTACATCTAATTTCCCTCCATCTTCAACTATAAACACCCCTCTCCCTCCACTTCTTCCACACATCTTTACACATAATAAAACTCTCTCAAATTCACTCCACAACCCTCTCCACAAAATTTTCCTCTACCAAAACTCTCTTTCATTAAATACACACATAAATCCTCCTTTATATACAAACCATCTATCATTTCTCACTAGCTACATAACCATACATTCACTACCTTCTTCCTACACCATAAACACTTTAGGTAAAACTCTTATTCCTATTTTATTTACTCATGTCATATAACTAGCATGACCATGGTGTTGTTTTGAAACTCATATGAGTAGTAAAAGCAACAATATGTTCATGTTTTGTTCTTGTACAAGAAATTCCAATTTTACTATGTTTTTATTACGCTTATATATATGTTGATTATTAATGATATTATTGTTGTTATTATGCTATAATCTAACTCTATATATATTATTAGTATATGTATATCTATATATTTTTAGAGCCTAATACTCACTAACTTTCTTTAAGTTGCTATTATTTTGCTTTTTCTTTCTCTTTTTTAGGACTAGTCTATTCTTAGTCCCGGGCTACCTTGATGAAGTTAAGGTTCCCAATGCTTGATATTAATATTATGCTTTTACTATCTCTTATAATTGTCTTATCTTATTATGATATATTTATTATTTCTCATGATTACGTATTCATGATCATGCATGAGCATGTTGATGTTGTCTCACAAAATTTTCTTAAATAAAAAAGAAAATGAGAGTTCTTTCCAAAGTAAAGTTTTGTCATGTAAGAAATGATTTTTCATATAAAGACTTAGGAATTTATCTCTTAGCAAATCTTTTCCAAAGATCTAGAGGAGTTTATCATAAGTTTTTAGTAACTAAAGGACATAGGAATTTTTAGATGATACATAAAGTAGATATATCATACATACACTTTACAAAACAATAAAGTGAAAAAGTTTGCTTTAAATTAAATTTTCAAATTCTTGATTAACAAAATTTTGACTAAACTTCATTAAGAAAGTTTCACCAATACTCCAGAATATCAAGGAATAGACTAGATTAAAAAATTACCAAGAATGTTTCTTTTAAAAAAATATAATGTTCTTAAGAAATAAGATTGGTTAAAAGTTTAGGAAATTATTTTAATTAAATGAAATAAACTTTAGGAAAATTTAAGAAAATGTTAAGTTTGATAAATTTTAACTACTTTCAAATAGTATTTAGAAACTACCCTCTCAACCTCTAGAAATTAAGTTATAAGGAACTTAGAAAGACAAAAATCATTTTTAGTGAAATTTGAAAGACTAAGGAATAGAATTAAAAGGAGAAAATACTCACTTAAAATGATTCAAGAAATTTCTCCAACAAACTAAGTGGAAATTTTCAAAGTTTTGCTTTTCCAATTGCTAGAAAAATGGCTTTCACAAAAACCATTGTTGAGACAACTTCATTAAATTCATACATAAGATATGAATCATTGTGTGTGTGTGTGTGTGTGTGTGTGTGTGTGTGTGGGTGTATTCTAAAGGGTTTCTAACTATTATAATATCTATATTTTGGTACAAGTACTTTTTTTTTTATAAAGAAAAGTTTGCAAATTTAAGTTTTGAAAACTAGAATTTTCATGGTGAACCTGTACCCTATGGTTTCAGGACCTAAACAACTTTTTTATGATAAAAATAACCTTAGAAACATATAGATCTTTTCAAATAGGTAGAAAATGGTATATTATATGCGAAATTCCGAGTTAAAATGGGCAAGTTATGGCCATTTTAAGTTGGAATTTTCACCTATATGAATTTTACTGCAACTAGAAAATAGAATTAGAAGCTTTGACTAGAAATTCCATGGAACACTCATTTTGTGTATTTCCTTTGTTTAGGAACCAATGATGAGGACGTGTACTACCCCGAGGACTATTTCGACTAAGGGAGTTTCGTTATGGTCGAGTGAGTCTACTTCCCTTATTTTTAATGCTTATGTTTGTGCTTGTAACTTAGTTGCACTAGATTTAAGAAAAGATAAAATTGAAGATGCATGTGTTTATAACATGTTGAAAGAATATTAAGCATATCGAGACACGAATTGTTTGTAACAAATTGTATGTTTATTAACACGTTGAAGTATCGTAAATTGGTTGGTCACTTGCAAGAAATTGAAATTTAATGGCTGGGCTCTAATAAAAATTGACACATGTACTTCATGAGTTGAGTCACATTGCATTCGTTATTGTATAATTGGTGGGACAAGTGTATGATAGTGGTGGTAGGTATAATCGGTATATTATGTATGAGGCGAGTAGGAGCTAGTAAAAACTATATAAATTGATGATTAGTAGGAGTTGGTAATAACTATATATTTTTTATGGCGAATAGGAGTCGATAAGATCTATAAAAATTATTTTTAAGAAAGGATGGCTGTAATGGGCTGGAATACCTAACCCTGAATGAAGAGCGTAATTCATTCAACATGTGATTCCCGAAAAATCATATGTCTTGTATGCTCACGTGCTTGTTGCATTCCATTTACTTGTCTAATAAACTTGGTTGTTATTTTGTTTTAAGTGTGAATATTGAGATTATACTCACTAAGCCCGTAAAGCTTACGCCCCTATAGATATTGGTATTCACATGAACACCTGTTCTTGTATCCAAGGTTTCCTCATATCTACGTAAGCTTTCTTTTGGGAGCTTTTGAAGAAAATCTACTTGAAGGATTAGATTAGAATTCCTTTAAAATCTTTCGATGTAGTATTTAAGTTATTGTAAAGACTATTAGTTATTTCGACCCTTGGAGATTTAGTGGGGGTATGCCCCTAAGATTCATGTAATAGACTTTTAATTATTAATATTATGAATTATCTTTATATCTAGATTCTTGTATGTTCAATATAACTTGCTTAGACCACACTTCCCAAAAGCGTCTCCTATTACCGTGTTAGACGCATTATATGTAATACAGAGACTTTCGCGTGACTAAGATAGTCATTCTTAAGTTTTGATATTATATATGGTGGATTGCTACATTTAGGATACCCTTCGGGGCGTGACAAATAAGATCTAGAATTATGCAAATCGTATCTAGGAAACTAAGAGAATAATTTTTGTGCAGCAATTGGGGCACACTCAAAAGATTTTGTGCTAAACTAGAACATAAAGAATGTGACAAGTTTCATACATTATTTAGTATGAATTTTGATTGATCCTTTTCCTTGAGCCTCAACCACTTCACCATTTCATGACTTAACTTTAGTTCAGCATTATCCATCTAAAGAATCAAACAAATATTCTTCTCTTGTCATGTGGCTTGTACACCTACTATCAATAAACTAGGTACTTTTTTCTGTAGTCTTGAGAGAGTGGGAAGCCATGAGCAAATATTCTTCAATTTGAAATTTCTTTTATTCATTAGTAAAATTAGCTTACTGTGGAGATTTTTATTGGACTGTCTTTGCTTTAGTCTATAGAATCTTTCCACATGACCATACCTTTTGCAATATCTTCATTGAATTTGAGTCTTTTCTTACTTTTGCCATCAATTTTTTTTTCCAAATGGTTTGTCCTTTTGCATATTGCACATGTGGAAATCTTTCTTTCTTTAATGTTTCTCTTGAGGTTCTAGCAAGTTTACCTATTTCAAACTAGTATATAGTAAACTTCTAACTCTCCTTAAATGGCTTGAAATTTTGCTTTGCTTGGAGAGCCCCTTCAACAACTTCATTAGGCCTCATTGACACCTTTGCTCTTGTGCTTGCAACTTGGAGATCAATCTTAGCAACTGTAAGAGTTCTCAAGTCACAAGATTCTTCTATGGTAGAAATCTTGGACTCAAATTTAAGCAAACTTACCATGATTTTTTCAACCACCTTTTAATTTGAAATTTTTCACTAAATATTTTTTTTGGTTAACCATCCCCATTAGCTTAGTGGAATAGTCCTTCACACCTTCTGCCTTGTTCATCTTGAGTAATTCAAACTCTCTTTTGAGAGTTATCAACTTGAAAACTCTAACTCTACCATTTTCTTCAAACTCTTCTTTCAATTTGTCTCATGCTTTCTTTATTGTGTTACACATCATAATCCTCATAAATATTACCTCTGATATTGCTAGATGAAGACATTTAAGAGCTTTAGGACTTCTAGTTAGCAGCTCATGCTTTTTGATTTCATTTAAGATGGCATTAGCTCTCAATGGCAAAATTGCTACTCCTCCTTATTCTACCACATCCCATAAACTGAGAGCTTTCTAATATGCTTTCACCTTGATAGCCCATAATTGATAGTCTCTCCCATAAAAATAAGAGATCTAGAAATAGAGAAACTTCCAAATGCCATGAGCCCAAAGTATTTTTAATCTAAAAGCGCAAAAAATAATAATAATAATAATAATTAAACCTATAACCCATGAGGTACAAAGGTCTAATACCACTTTTGTAAAAACCAAATGCCTTCCAATATATATGATATGGATAAAGCCCCTTTTGGTACTTGAACTTTGATGAAGTGGACAATTAGGTGCCTAAACTTTTAAAAGACTAGTTTCATACCTACTTAAAGTTTTGGTGCCCTTTTTACTACCCCATCCAATCATTGCCTGGTACGTGTCCATCAATTCAAGGGACAATAAAACAGTGACATAGTGAAAAGGAGCACAAAAAGTTTATGTAAGTATGAAATTAGTCTTTTTAAAAGTTTAGGTACATAATTGTCCATTTCGTCAAAGTTCAAGTATGAAAAGGGGCCTTTTCCTTATATGATATACAAAAGTTGGATATTTTCTACAAAACCTTCTTATATTTGATATGATTTTCATCCAATATATATGATATATAAAATTTGTTTTATAGTACAAAATGACTTAACATTTCCTACTAACTTTAGGGATAAAGCCCCTTTTGGTACCTAAACTTTGGCCAAGTAGGCGATTAAGTACTTGAACATTCAAAAAGATCAATTTCATACCTAACCAAACTTTTCATGCCCCTTTTTACTACCTCACCTACTCATTGCTTGACACATGTTCATTACTTCAAGAGACAATAAAAGAGTAAGGTAGTGAAATTGGTCTTCCTGAAAGTTCAGGTACCTAATTATCCACTTAACGAAGTTTAGGTATCAAAATAAGCTTTTTCCCTTGACTTTACCTACTAATTATGCTTAAAACATGCCTACCACAATAGTTCACTTAAGATATCTGCTACTAACATCAATGTATTCAATTATTACCTAACAAAAATACAAAAACATTTAATTGTGGTGGTTTGCAAAGAAAAACTCATAGCAACTAACAAAAGACTTTTAGAAGATAACTTGTGAATTAAAGTTTTTACTCGTAAGATAGCTGTAAAATGTTGATTTAAGTTACATTTATATTGTGTTCCTTGTTTGTAATCCCCAAGTTTTTCATAAGTAGAATAACGTAAGATTTTTTGTGTTTGATTGTGTATGTGTAGTATTTGTTATTAAAGTAAAATTTAAGTATAATAGTTTTTATAAAATCAATTTAGTAGAATAGAAATATATTTCATCAATGGATTGATAAGAAAATTGTTAGTTATGTATTTCTTTTATTCTTTTAGAGTATTGAGTTTCGTAAAAATAAAATAAAATAATAACTTCTAAATTACCTATATTATTGATATAACTTCTTATAAGAGATTATTTTGTCGAATACAAATTTAAAGTTGTTGTGTTACTAAACTTGTTTTAAATTAGGTTAATAAATAATTCTAATGTTTTAAATTTATATGTTATTAAAGTAAAATTTAAGTATAATAGTTTTTATAAAATCAATTTAGTAGAATAGAAATTTAAATTCATCAATGGATTTGATTAAGAAAATTGTTAGTTATGTATTTCTTTTGTTCTTTTAGAGTATTGAGTTTCATAAAAATAAAATAAAATAATAACTTCTAAATTACCTATATTATTGATATAACTTCTTATAAGAGATTATTTTGTCGAATACAAATTTATAAGTTGTTGTGTTACTAAACTTTGTTTTGAATTAGGTTAATTAATAATCTAATGTTATAGAAATATATGTTAGTGTCATATGTGTTGTATCAATTTTTGGCTACCAAATTTAAAACTTGAAGACTACCACAACTTCCATGCACACACACACACACACACTTGATTAAGTTTAAAAAAGCGTTAAAAGTCAAATATGAATTTATATATATGCAGGTGTTTATCTTTTAAAGAGGCATAAATTTTCCTCTTCCTTACCCTGTCCTCTCTTTCAAACCGATGGTTACACCCACACACACACACACCACACATCAACTTCAATTTTTTCTTTTTAAATGTCAAGGAAAGTAAGACAAGCTTCCATCTTCAAGACGAAGGAAGTTTAACTAAGTGTTTCTTGTTTTATTCTTGTTATTTGCTTGTTTGAGTAGTTATAGGTTAAGAGTTGTTGTTGGTTTATGGCTGATTTTGGAAGTTCATTAGTTTGGTTATGAGTTTAGTTAGTGATATATATAGAAAAGTGGATTTGAAGTTTCAATGTTTGAAGTGAATGGTTAGATTGATAGTTGGAGTTTGATGTGGTTTTAGAGATGAGTTGGAGGATTTGAAGGAGTGTATGGTGAATTTGACTCTTGTATCATTATGTACAAGTGTTTTAGATGAAAGCAAGACAATTGGAATTGGTTAAAGTATGTATAAATTGCTTGAAGTATGTGTGATTTCACTATAGAAGAACCACGGCCCATTGTGGGGGCATGGTGATTACGAAATAGTGAAATCTAGGCCACCATGGTGCGTAGTGCAGGGTGTGGTGAGTTCTATTTTTGTTTACCCTGCTACCATGAGGTGGTGGCAAGGAGCGTGGTGGCTATTAGTCACTATTTTGTTCCTTATCATAGGGTGTGGTGAAGGGCGTGGTGAGGCTTATGTAATGCTTTGTCCAACACGACCCTTTGCATGGGGCGTGGTAGGGAGCGTGGTGGCTTTAGAGTGTTTCTTTGTTTCTTTTAGCTTTAGAATCTTGTTTAATCATTCTTTTCTTTGTTAAGTAGATATTAATACAAACTTTTCTATCTTATAGGAACCCTAGATCACGAGTTAGATTTCCCATTGAGCTATTACGACAATTAGAGAGCATGCACGGGTGAGTAACTTGAATTCTAGCACTTTCTTTGTGCTTTCAAGTAGTGGAATATAGTTTAATTATAACTATAAGGAATCAATTGCATGGGGATAGGAATTATTACACGGTATGTAATGTATGTTGGAATTGCAATTCTTAATAGTCGAAGTGACAATCACTTGTTTGAAATTACTATATAGTTGTCTCATTGAGTGTTTGAAGTTGATATGATCACTTGATAATATGGAAGTAAGTTTGATAGACTTTTAATAATAATATGACATGCATCTCATAACATCATATTGTGTTAGCATGGTATTCTTGTCACGTATTAACAAATTCGATTATGTGATAATGCTTGTTAGGACCAGTAAGTCTGCTTATAGGTTATCATAGGGTTGTCAACTTCACAGAAACTAAGCAGGATTCGAAGGAGGTTGTCTATGTCGGAGTTGGCCTAAAAGTGTTAATACTTAGTGAGATTTCTCAAGTTTTATGACAAGCGAAAGTTTTATTTTGAAAACGAAAATGATTCTCTAAAAGACTACTCATGTCCTGTGGGGCTCTGGTAGAGACTATTCCCCTAGGTGGATTAGGTGAAGAGAAAATCCTTCTACTTTGGTATTGAGTTTCTCATGGGCATGAATTACTGAAATTATCCTTCAACCCCTAGGGAGGGCATAAATCTCCATAGGTTTGAATTCTAGTTATTCAAACCACGTTTGTTGCATATGATTTCTAATTCTACTTGTTTGATCTTAATGTTTGCGCTAAGATTTTGTTATTCATTGAGCTTTATGTGCTCACACTCTCTTATACTATTGAATTATAAGGTTTAAGCAAGAAGACCAAACCAAGCTCAAGTGTGAGAGTTAGACTTTTTGGACCATGTATTTTGTTAAGGCGAAGACCATATATGTAATAGAGACTAGTTATGGTTATAATAGCTTAAGTTAAGTTTGTTTATCTTTATAGCCTTTTTGGTTATGGGGTTCGGTTCAAGCCCGTAGACCTTGGTTTGTAAAGCTTTTATGAAGTTCTAGATTTGTTATATGTTCCTTTGTTGTTATATATATATATGTATGCAATATCTTTCTCACTCAAATAACTTTCGATCTTATTTTCATTGTCCACTCCAATTAGGGAACATTAGTTGTATAGTGTTTATCTAACTTTCTAGAGGCCTTAGTTAGTTACATGGCTTACTATTACAACTAGGGTACCTTTGTAGGGGTATGACACTATTCCTTCCACTTTGTCACTTGAAATGTAAGCTCTAAATGTCTAGTAAATTTATATCCATAAGACCTTTTATGTGAGAAAACTAAAAGAAAAAAAAAAGAATTAAAAATTTAGCAAAAAAAAAATATAATGGATACCAAACATGGAGGCTAGAAGAACATGATAAAGTCTGATAATATGACTAAATACACCTTGGATAAGCTCACAAATTTTGTGTTGAGGCTAAATTAACATTAGCTCATTGTCCCTTACATTCCACAATGAAAGGAGTAAGTGTGAGGAAAAATAGAACTATTATGGAGATGGTGAGGTGCTCGTTGTTTCAAAAGGAGATGCCTAAGCATTTTTGGGCATAAGTTACCCATAAAACTATATACTTGTTAAATAGACTTCCAATTGAAGCAGTTAAGGGTAAAACTCCATTCAAAGCTTGGCATGGAGTCAAAGTAGCTATAGAGCACAATAAGGTGTTTGGAAGCTTATGTTACATGCATGCACTTGATGTGAAAAAAGGAAAGTTAGGCCATAAAGCTAAGATGGGAATTTTTGTAAGATATGACTTTATCTCCAAAGGCTATAGAATTTCAATTTTGATTACAAAAAAGATATTGGTAAGTAAAAACTTCAAATTTGATGAAGCAACGTTATGGAATTAGGATATAAATGAAGTTCAAGTTCCCAAATGTTGATCAAATTAGGGAAACAATAGCCCAAACATTGGAAAAAATAGAAGATGAAATTTCTATTGCAAATTTTGATGATGTTCTAGTAGAGGAACAAGCCCACTTGCGGAAATTTATGAGAGAAGAAGCATACAATAATATAAACCTACATGCCATGAAGAAGTTATTAAAGAAGATGAGTGGAAGGTTGCAATGAAGGAACTAAGAATGAAGCTTAAGAAAAACTTTCAGGAAGCTGTCTCTAAGGTTGCCACCGTGCTACAAAAGGTCAAGGAGCAAACTTGCATGATTGAATCTTTATATACCTCTGTTGTAGTGTATAAAAGGTTATACGAGGAAAAGCATAAACGTTGTTCCCTTATTAGTTCAAGTGCTATTCATTTTGAAGCTGAACATGATGGAATAGTTGATGCATGTTCTTTACTCAACCAAAAGTTGTAGAATTCTCGATTTGAATTGTTGAATTTCGAAGAAACCATCTCCAATATTAAGGAATATCACGATGGACCTACTATGCATGATTGTGTTATTGATCAATCCATGAAGTCCACATAATTGGCTACAAAATTTGATGTCAAGAAGACTTTAAGATCGACCAAAACTTGGAGTATCTAAGCAAATTCTCAAGGAGGAGTGTTAGAATAATACTTTAAGAAATCTTTTGTAGTATTTCATTTTAATTGAAGTATTAGTTGAAAAGGAAAGATAATCTTGATGTATTAGTTAAGTTTGGTATTGAGCAAACAATACTAACTTTTGTACATATAACTATCAGCTTATAAATGAAAAAAGTGCTGAAGTTTAGCCACAAAACATAACATAAAGGCTTTTCTTTCTTCTTCCTTGTTGTATATTTTATTTGAGACCAGAAATTATGATATTCTAGCACACTATGTCTACAGACAATTAGCCTAAGCAAAGCGGAGATCTTTTCTTCCCCTCGGCAATCCTTTACAAACGTGAAATATGTTTCCCCATATGTTACTCCTCCTTGTCACTCACTTTTGCATTTTTGTTTTTTTTTTTTGAAAGATAAACAATATATATATTCATTAAGATAGAAGTGGGTTCCAATCCAATCTACGTGCAGGAGACTGGTGTTATATGCTATTAGGTTACATGCTCATTTGCAGACAAATAGTATGCTAATGTTTGTAGAATTTTTCTTGTCGCAAATGCATTAATCATTGAGGTAAAAGTTTATTACAACTTCTTAGGGGCATTCCCCCGTACTAAAAGCCTTGCTTAATCTATGCCATCTTAAAAACATACATGAATATTACAAAAGTCTACTATAGAGATTTTTCTTAGAAGTCTACACCCAAAAACTAAAATATGTAAACTTCGTCTAAAAACATCTAGTAACTTTGGCTCATAACTGACAAAAGAGGCTCCTTGGTGCCAACCACAAGTAATCAAATTGTAACAAAAAGCTATGGGATATAAGCAAAACTAACTTAGTGAGACAACTCCCTTCTTCAAAGCATTTCCATAAAACATATAAATATTTTAGACAATCATATGAGAATGCATCAATCACATGAGCAAACAAAATATACACGATTAACCGAAAACCATGTGTAGCAAGGATTTTACGCCCTCCACAATGGGGGTTGGGTGGTTACTGACCCATACAACCATCAATAATTGCAGACTTTTCGGCTCCTACTAGCCCATGTAAACTTTTTGGCTCCTACTAGCCCATATAAACTTTCCGGCTCCTACTAGCCACCACTATAACTCCTCATTTCCCACACGAAGAATAGTAGTGAAAATTTTTTTTTAAATGTGACTCACAATATGTCATGCATGAATTATTTTTAATACTGGTCTTTCCAATTTATTGTCAGTTTTAAGTTAAAGGTGACCAAAACAATATTCATGATACTATTGCAAAAGGACATAAATTACTTATCAAATCTTCTTTCGATATACTTAGTTTTTATTCAACAACCACATCATTCAATCATGAATCCAATTCACACAACATTTATTCATTTATCTTTTTCCTTATACTATAGTGCTACTATTTACAAGCACAATCAGGAAACGTAATTAGTAGGAGGATAACTCATTCTATGACAATTGCTTCTAATCGAAATAATCTTTCGAAAAAAGGCGATATCAGTTCTTCCTTTACATAAACAAGATGAAATACCAAAATGAGTCTTTTATAGAATTTCTACTTAAAGATTCTAAATCTATCTCTAAATTGCAGTAAAATCAGATTGAAGGAAGTTTTAACTTAAAATGGCCATATTATATGTCGTTTTCTACCTACTCGAAAAGATCTATCCATTTCTAAGGTTACTTTTACTATAAAATGTCATTTGGCTCTCGAATTAGAAGGGTACAGATCTAACACGAAAATTCCTTTCTTGAAAAATAACATTTTCTAATCCCTCTTTCACTAAGGCTTGTTTAAGTAAAACCCAAATATGTATATACTTGAAAAGAATTACTTATGTATATAAATAGACTCATAATTTATGCATGATGCTATATGTGTTGTCTTATTTAATTAATTTCCTTAAAACAACCTTTCCTAGGTTTTGGAAAAATTGGATTTGTTAAACTTTACTTTATGTGGTTGAAGTAACTTATAAATTTTTGGATGATCAAAATCTAATATTCTATATTTTGATTCTTTAGTTTATCAAAAGTGAGTTGAAAATAAAGTTTGGTTTTTTGAGGTTATCTACCAATTTTATTTATATGAATTGAAAAATAAAGTTTCCAAAAGTTTTATTTAGTAGTACTTGATGAGTCTATTCTTTGAAATTTTATTTCATTTTCCTTGTAAGTTGATTTTCTTGAAAATTTGTTTAGCTTTTGGTTTAGAAAGTTGGTAAAAATAGTATCAAGTTATCATTTATATATCAAGATTTCTTTTGTTATTTGAAAAGGAAGTATCTTTAGACTTTGAATTAATAGTTTGAAATTTCATGATGAGCTTATATATACCTTTAAAAGAATTTTATTTGAAAACATTTTTCTAAGTCTTTAGGAAAAAAATTTATTTAGTGATAAAATTTTATTCTTTCATAAAAAGATTTCTTTTTATTTGGACAACAACTTATTAGCCATGCATGAATATGATTATGTAGTTTATAAAAGATAAAAATATCACAAGATAAGATAATAAAGAATATAAGAAATAAATAAGCATATTAATAATAATTATCAAGTATTGAGAGCCTTAGCTTTTTCAAGGCTTACGGGACTAAGAATAGAGTAGTCCCAAAAGAAAAAAAGAAAATTGTTTTGACTTGATAAGGACAAGTCTAAGACTACAAAGACTAATTTTAAAACAACTTGAAAGCAAATAAATTACAAGGGAAAGTAAATAAATTGCAAGGAAGGTAAATAAATTGCAATGACAAGTGAGCATATATGCTCTTGAAGATATATATAACTACTTAGATATATTTATTTAGTTATACATAAGAACAACATAAAGGAAAATGGATTTATGAACAAGACAAAATAAATATATTATTGCTTTCCTAACCTCCATGGGTTTAGAAAACATACACTATACTTATACTAAGCAGATAAACATATAGAAAGCTTAGACTATTACCTATGGAAGAAGACGAAACTAAAGAAAATTTTAAGAGAGCTTTTGGAGAGAATTTTTTATAGTATTGATAGTTTATGGAAAGTGTGAAAGAAGTGGAAGAGATGGGTGGTATTTATAGGAAAAAGTGGAGAGTAATTTGTGTTAATTAATTAAATAAAAATTAAAATAAATTAAACGTGAATGGGGGGTGGGCCGGCATAAATTTGAGAGAGAGAGAGAAGGAAATTTTATTTTTTTTCGTATTTTTATTAATGAAAAGTGAGATGTGAGAGATGTGAAGTTGTATTGGAAATGAAAATTGTAAGAAAATAGGTGAATAGGTTGTAAGGAAAAATAAAGATAGATGAATAGTATATAATAGTAATGAATACTATAATGTAAAGTAAATGTGACTAATTAAGTACCAATAGTAAGAAAATAAGTGTATAAATGCGATATTGATATTTTTAGGTACCGAAAATTTGTAAAACTAACATTTTGAAATCCTTATATTTTTACGAGTCCAATAGTATCTCTAGAATATTTGTACTATTTCAAGCCCCGGGACATGCTTTTCAAAAACTATATTCGATTGGGTTCAAAACGAATCACGGTTTGACTAATCTAATATTTTTTAAGCTCTCTTATGCTATTACGGACTATTCTACACACAAATCTCTTACTTACTCACTTAGGGTTACAAACACGGGATTTTCGGACTTAAACGGTTGTATCTTATTAGGGCTTTGTTGATTTTTAAGGTTTCCGGTTAACTTTCTAATTAGAACTTAAGCTAAACCAATCGTAAAACTTTGGGAGTTTACAAAAGAAGCTATCTCCAATTTCACATGTCAAGCCCCAATAGTACCCTAGTAGTAATATATATATTATGATATAGTTGGATAACTCGGACGATATCAAATATAATATCAATACTAGAATTACTTTGGAAAGTGACATGAGTTTAACAAAACAGGATCTTTTTGGTTGCGTGATAAGAAACGATGAAAGTAAATAAAATCACAATACCATAATTAAATGCTACAGTATGAATGATAACTATTACAAACCATAAAACTATTTAAGTCCTCAGATAGTAAAATTGATGCACTAACATCAATTAATACATATAAATAAAGAAACTATTGTTCCCTGTTTCCAAAATTCTTCTAGCTTTAGAATCATACCGGATCTAAGCTCCCAGAAGCCACCAACCAAGACTTAAGTGCCATCCTGTAAGGACTGTAGGAGTGTGAGCATAACCACGGGCTCAGTGAATAACCAGACTTATCACAACAAACAAGTTATTATCAGTCATATGTAATGCATCAATCAATCACATGAACAATTACAAGCTTGGACAAACCGGAATCCAAACAGGATGGAGATTTACGCCCTCTCATCGGGTTGAAGGAAACAATGCCTGAATCACCTACTCAGGAGAAACTAAGCACACAGAAATCCACAATCTTCACAATTATTATCTCTTTTATGTTAATGATGTTTTAAACAACCCATTTCCTGTTTGCGCCTTAGAAACTCCACTAAGTGTTAGACATTTCACAGCGATACCATGGGCGGCGTCCTTCGTACCAGTTAGTTCCCATGGAACCGACAGAACAAAGGTAAACTTGCGTAGAACTAATAGCCTCTGCCTAGAAAAACCAAGTAATTACCAGAGAACCGAAATCTAACACGTAGAAGGCATTCGTAAAAACATAAGCAATAAAGGCAAATCATCTATGCATGTACCAAATTTACTTATGAGTTCGATAATTTTTAGTCAGGTTATAAGTGATAAACTTCATTCAAACACCACACATGCTTCACATACAGTAATTTCACAAGCCATTCATTATCACTTTTGATTAGTAGTATTTATCAAACAAGTAATTTCAAACAACAAGCAAATCCCATAATCCCATACACACGAGAGTTCATTATTATCTTGTATTTTAATGCAACTAAACTACAATCACAAACAATGTAACAAGTCTAAGTTACTCACCTGCTCATGCTGATCCGTCGTAGTAATCAACCAGAAATCCTCTCAACAGTATTGAGATTTCCTATTAAGATAAAGTATTTGTCAATAATATTTATAAATAGAAAGTTAAATTCCTATAAGTGTCTAAGTGTCCTATGTCGGTATTTGGTGTTATTCCTATGATTTATATTGATTTCCTAAAGTATTATTCCTATAGGAAAGGAATTTCTATCGCTTAATTCTTTTAAGTTTCCTTGGTTAAGGGATATTTTAGAGGATCCCATTAACTCCATTTACATTTTAAATTTCGTTATAAATTGTAGAAGTCTTGGCATGTATAATTTCTATGTATTATTCATAACACAATTCTTGTAATAAAGGACTTCTAATCAAGCTTGTAAAGCTTGTTTATCAAACTTTATGTTCATACAAGGTCTTAGAAGCTTTAACATGCATTTAGACTAGATTTGATGAAGTTTTGAGTCTTGTTTTATTCACTTCATCATCTTAAATCCGAATTTACTATTACCACAATTATAAGACTTCTAAGTTGTTGTTTTTCTCTTCCAACAATATCTATGCATTCCCAACACATCAACCATCTATCCTCTTGAATTCATCAATAGATTTACAACCTTTATCAAGCACAAAACTTTCTTCAAAAGCTCAATAATTCTCCAAGGTCTATTCATAATTTAACAGGATTATTTAGTTGGAGCTTACCTTAGATTGGAATGGAAGGAGGTTGTTCAACTTCCTCTTAAAGCAAAAATTAAACCTAGATCAAAGATTAGAGGATGAGTTTCTAACTAAGCAATATTAACTATAATACAAGTTCACTAATGTAATCAAATTTCTCACCTTGACAAGCAAACTCCTCCTCTTGAACCCTAGGATGACTTTAGGATTTTTTATTCGGTTTGGTGGTTATGATGAGCTTAGTGTGTGTATATAAGGTATGGAAGTAGGCTAGGGTTATGGTGGTTCACACAATGTTCCTAAGCTTCTATTTGATGGTGGAAATGGAAAAAGGAAATGAAAAAGTGCTGGACGCACTTGGGTTTGCAGCTGGAATTTGAGAGTGTTTTTGTGGGGTTTTATGAGCTCAAAGTGTGTCTAACTTAGGCTATATACTTATACTAGGATTAGAATAAGTTTTAGAGGCTTTGAAGTGGTTTTGGACTTGAAAAATGTCCACAAATGCAGCTGGGATTTTACACGAATTTGCAAAGTTGGATGGAAAATTTGACTTGTTTTTGACAAATTCTTGTGGCTAGCTTTGAGGTCTTAATTATTTGTTTGGTAGCTAATTAATGCTATTTTGTGTGTAAAAATAAGAGCTTAAATTGGATGAAAATCGGGTCAAATTCAGTTGAAGTTTGAAGTCTGAAAACTGAATTTCTGGAACAATTTCACCTTGGTTTTTGGACGATTTTGGATATGATTTTCTTATTATTATTTTGGTGCATGAAGTGTCCATTTGAAGGCTCCTTATTGGTGTTTAAATTGGTCAAGATAGCAGCTCATTAATCCTAAGATATTGCAAAATCGGAGTTGAATCTAGAGGTGTGTGATGTTGTCATTGTTGAATTTTCTCCTCTGTTGCAGCTGGTTATAATCCGATTTTTGCAAAAATATTTGGGATGGTTATGGTTATTTATCCAAGCTGAATTTCTCCTCATTTATTGTTGTTTATATGTTGAGTGTTTTGGTTGGTTTTTGGGTCAATTTCGTTTGAATTTAGAGGCTCAATTTTCGGATCAAACTTGGTCAGCAAAATTAGGTCTCTACAGCAGGGATGTTCTTGCTGCTGTATCACGATTTTCCATCCGATTTTGGAGCTGCTAATCCTCTCCCAATTGGTTTGTAATCTTGTACATTAATTGTGGGTATAGGTGTAGCTTTTGGGCTGGTTTGGTGTCTTTTTCGAGTTGAAATTCGTAGCAAAATCGGATCAAAGTTTAGCCAAAAGTCAGCTGGTTGCACTGCCTGTTTTCCTCCAGCTGCTCTGTTTTTCCAGGTGCTTGTTGTGCGTGTGTGGGGATGTGAGTGGGTGTGTGTAGCTGCTGCTATTGCTGGAACACAGCTTGCTCGTGTTTGAAGATGCTGTGCGTGTTCAATGTTGCTATCCACTGCTGCTGCTGTCTACGTGCGATGGAGTGAAGCTGCTGCTCGATGGTTTCCTGCTTGAAGACATCCAGCTGCGCGCATGAGCTCCTGCTGATCGGTCATCCTGCAGCACTCGTGCGATGGAGAATTGCTTGCTGCAGCGCGTGGGACTTCGGCTGTGTTGATCACCGTTCCAGACGTCAGCATCAGCATTGCAACGGATTGAGAGAAATTCGATTTCTCTTTTATATATATATACATACATATGTATTAATAGTTTTATCTAAAACAATTTATAATATATACATACATATGTATTTAATAGTTATTATCTAAAATAATTTTTTTTATTAATTATTCGCGTATAACTATATTCTTATATTTACGTTTTATCGAGATAATATTATTTAAGTTACTACAAAATTTAATTATTTGTATTTTCAAATTTTTTTTAAAACTTACACGATTAATTATTTTTAGTATTTTTAACTTACGTGATTAAATTTTCAAATTCGATGAATTAAATTAGGAACCAAGTCCTAATAAATTTAGAATTTCCTAACAATTAAAACAGCGGGTTCGAAATTTTCTTTTTAGTTCTAAGTTGATAATTATTG
This sequence comes from Combretum micranthum, assembly GCA_024138025.1. Classification (NCBI taxonomy): domain Eukaryota; kingdom Viridiplantae; phylum Streptophyta; class Magnoliopsida; order Myrtales; family Combretaceae; genus Combretum; species Combretum micranthum. The sequence continues at coordinate 449,817 of JAMXBD010000928.1, read as the reverse complement.
TTCAGTATTAGTGTTTTTGTATTTATAATCTATTGTTTTATACCGATAAGCTCTATAAATAAATGTATCTTATCGTTTCGAAATTTTAAAACTATTTCTAGTTATATCTTGAATTATCAGTTCAAGATACGAAATCTCGTTTTTGGTATCTATTAAGGTCGAGAAAATTTTTATTCGGTTTTTCAAACTAGAATGAGTTTATACAACTCAGTCTATTCTAGGATTCTATCGGTTTCTAAATTCACTATCTAATTTTCGTTTTCTATTTTACTACTGTATATTGTGAAAATTTCGGGGTTTACATCCTCCCCCCCTTAAAATAAGCTTTGTCCTCAAAGCTTGATACGTACCTGATGATTCAAACAGATTAGGATAATTCTTCCGAACTTCATCTTCCAACTCCCAAGTCATTTCTTCCGTTCGGGGATCCCATAAAACTTTAACATATCTGATTTCCTTGTTTCTAAGAGTCTGTACTTTACTGTCCATTATTCGAACAGGTTGTTTCTCATATGTCAAGTTCTCCTTCAATGGAATTGGTTCCAACTCAACCACTTTATCTGGATCGGAGACATATTTCCTCAGAACTGATACATGAAACACGTTATGTATACCAGACAGATTCGGAGGTAAAGCCAATCGATAGGCTAAATCTCCTACCCTATCCAAAATTTCAAAAGGTCCAATATATCGAGGACTTAATTTTCCTTGATTTCGTCCACGATGAAGACTCTTGATCGGGTTCACTTTAAGGTATACATGATCTCCTCTTTGAATTCCAATTCCCGTCTCTTCATATCTGCCCAACTCTTTTGTCGATCTTGAGCTTCTTTCATCTTTTGTTTTATCACTGCCACCTTATCTATTGTTTCTTGTACCATTTCAGGTCCAACTGCGATTCTCTCTAAATTGTCCCAAAATAATGGTGATCTACACTTGCGACCATAAGTGCTTCATATGGCGGCATTCCGATACTAGAATGATAACTGTTATTATACGCGAATTCCACCAAAGGTAAGTGTTGATCCCAATTTCCTTTAAATTCCAATATACAAGACCTTAGCATGTCTTCCAAAGTCTGTATAGTCCTTTCCGTTTGTCCATCGGTTTGGGGATGATAAGCGGTACTGAACTTTAACTGCGTCCCTAACGCTTTCTGCAACCATTCCAAAATCTGGAAACAAAGCGTGGATCTCTATCCGATACTATGCTAGCTGGTATTCCATGTAATCGAACAATCTCTTTAAGATATATCCGTGCTAGCTTTTCCAGTGGATACGTCATATTGATGGGTATAAAATGTGCTGATTTAGTAAGTCTATCCACGATAACCCATACAGCATCATGTCCACTACTCGTCTTAGGTAATGAACATACAAAGTCCATAGAGATCTGATCCCATTTCCATTCAGGAATTGGTAATGGCTTCAACAATCCTCCCGGCTTTTGGTGTTCAGCTTTAACCCGTTGACATATCTCACATCTAGCCACAAATTCCGCTACATCCTTTTTCATCCCGTTCCACCAATATGCACTTTTCAATTCTTGATACGTTTTCGTTTCTCCAGGATGAACAGTATATCCGGAATTATGTGCTTCTTGCATCAACTTCTGCTTTAACTCTGATTTATGGGGAACACACAGTCTGTTGCCCATTCTAAGGATTCCTTCATCATCAACTCGGAAATCCTTATATTTATCTTGTGATATCTCTTGGATAATCCTTTGAAATTCCACATCTTCCTTTTGAGCTTCTTTGATCTGTTGAAGTAAAGTGGGTTCCAAAATCAGATTTCCAAGTTCAGCTTCAAAACCTTGCATTGTGAATCCTAAACTCATCCTTTCAAATTCCTTGATGAGTTCTTTTTGCTCAGTCAGCATTGAGGCTACTTCACCATAGTTTTTCCGACTCAAAGCATCAGCGACGGCGTTCATTTTTCCTGGGTGATAATTGATACCCAAATCATAATCCTTTATTAGCTCCAACCATCGTCGTTGCCTCATGTTCAATTCTTTTTGTGTGAATATACTTCAAACTTTTATGATCAGTATAAATTTCACACCTTTGACCATATAAATAGTGTCTCCAAATTTTGAGTGCAAAAACAATGGCAGCTAGTTCCAAGTCATGAGTAGGGTAGTTCATCTCATGGGGTTTCAATGCCTGGAAGCATATGCTATTACTTTTCCATTCTGCATTAATACACATCCCAAACCATTTTTGGACGCATCACTATATATAACATATGGGTCATGATCATTGGGTAAGACCAATATTGGTGCTGACACTAATCTCTTCTTCAATTCTTGGAAACTTTGCTCCCGCTTTTCATTCCATTCAAATTTTTCATTTTTCTTTGTCAATTGCGTCAACGGTTTGCAATTGTTGAGAAATCCCGTACAAATTTCCGATAGTATCCAGCTAAACCCAAGAAACTTCTGATTTCAGTAACTGTCTCAGGTCTTTTCCATTCCACGATGGCTTTGACCTTTGCAGGATCTACTGAAATTCCTTCTCCAGACACGATGTGTCCAAGAAAAGATATGCTCTCAAGCCAAAATTCACACTTTGACAATTTAGCATATAATTTATTATCCCTCAAAATCTGCAATACATTCCTCAAATGCTCCTCATGCTGCTCCTCTGATGGTGAATATACCAATATATCATCTATAACACAATCACACAAATATCCAACAGTGGTCGAAAAATCCGATTCATCAAATCCATAAATACCGCAGGTGCATTAGTCAGTCCGAATGGCATAACCAAAAATTCATAGTGGCCATACCGTGTTCGAAATGCAGTCTTAGGTATATCTTCTGTCTTGATTCGAATTTGGATATCCAGATTTGAGATCAATACGGGAAAATATTTTTGCTCCACGTAGTTGATCAAACAAATCATCGATTCTTGGTAATGGATACTTGTTTTTGATGGTTACCTTGTTCAATTCCCTATAATCAATACAGAGTCTCAATGAACCATCTTCTTTTTAACAAACAGCACCGGGGCTCCCCACGGAGATACACTGGGTCTGATGAATCCTTTATCCATCAATTCCTGCAATTGCACTTTTAATTCCTTCAATTCTACAGGTGCCATTCGATACGGAGCTTTTGATACTGGTTCTGTTCCAGGCATCAAATCAATGGAGAATTCCACTTCTCTTTGTGGAGGTAAACCAGGTAATTCCTTGGAAATACATCTGGATATTCGCACACAGTTCTTATAGTATGAATATCGTTTCTCTGGTTCTCCATTAACAGCTCCTAAAATAATTTCACCCAACTTCTCGGTGCCATCATCATCAACTTCAATGGTTGTTAATTTGACTCCTTTGTCTCGAAGTGTTTCTCCTTGGTACTCCTTTCTTTCTCCTTGACAATTTATAAAGGATACCATCTTGAGACGACAATCGATCTTAGCTTTTGTGGCAGCTAACCAAGTCATTCCCAAAATAACTTCATATTTGTGCAGATCCACTACAATTAGATCAACAATTGATCCTTGATTCCCAATCTGTATTGGGCATTCTTTCACTATCTCCTGAGTCATAACCATTCCTCCGGTAGGTGTACTGATCCCTAACCTTTATTCATAGCTTCACATGTTAGACCTAATTGTCTGGCTAATACAGTGTCTATAAATGAATGTGTCGCGCCGGTGTCAAATAGAGCGTACACCGAATGGTCTTTCACTTGTATTGTGCCTATTTATCAATTATACATTACATGTTATTTAGACTTATAAAAGCATTAATTGTGCATCTAAAGTGTTTGTCTCATACTATTGCTTTAAACATAATAACATACCTGCAATGAGTCCGGTATCATCTAAATCAGCTTCCTCCCAAATGTTTTCAGTATCATCCTCCTCTATCTCCTCTTCATCAACTGGAGTTCCGTGCATAGCATAGATTCTGCTGCTCCAGTATTTTTGTTAGTACTGGCATTGCCTTCTTTTGATTCTGGCTCCAACAACTCCTTTAGATTGTGATGATCCTGCCACTCCAGTATTCCTTTGAGGAGTGAGTTGCTATATGACCTATCTTCTTACAGATAAAGCAGGTCGCACTTGTGTTTTGGACATTGGCAGCATGATGTCCACTTTCACCACAATAAAAGCATATGTTGCAGATGGGCAGTCTCTTGGATAATGAGCGCCCTTGCATTTCCAACAGGTAACATTACTTCTCCCGGTATTTCCACTTTTGGCATTTTGAATTGGCTTAAAGAATCTCCCTTTCTTAGGAACAGTACTCGCTCCCACATTATCATGAATTCTTTTTCCAAACGTTTGCCCCCGTTTCTTATATCTTTCTACTTCATATTTTCTAGCGCGTTCTATCACTCGCGCCTTCTCTACCATAGCAGCAAATCAATAATCTCAAATTCAGTAAGCCTCCTCTGAAAATGGGGCTCTAATCCAGCCATAAAAGTTGCCTTTTTAATTCATCACTGTCTTTGTATGCGTCAGGGGCAAATTGCAGTAGTCGATTGAATTCATGTTCATATTCATCAATTGTCTTACTCCCTTGAGTCAAATTCATTAGATCGTACTATACTTCGCTTTCAAGCTGCCCGGGAAATATTCTTTCAGAAATTCCCGTTGAAAACTTCCCACGTTATGGGATGTGGTAATCCTCTCTGCTTCGAATCCCACCATATTCTTGCCCTTAATCGCAGCAAGTAGGTTCCGTATGGTACCTTAAGTGCTTCAGGTATCTGAAACACCTCAAATGATCGCTCAATCTGAGACAACCAATCTTCTGCTTCTTCGGTTTTCCGGCATTCCCTCAAAGTACCTGTTACTTTATAAACTCAGGTAACAAATTCCTTTGTGGTCTCCAAGGTGGTGGAGGTGGTAATTCATGATCATGTCGAGGTGGTCCTTGCACTTCAGCTGCAGATTCAACACGTCTTTCTTGATTTCTCGGTTCTTCCACAGGTGGTTGAACCGATGCAACACGTTCCTCATTCTCCTAGCAAAACTCGAGGCATAGGTGGTGCCTCAGGAGGTGGTGCTACAGGTGGTATTTGCCCAGCTTGCAAAGCTTGCAAAATTAGGTGTTTTGTTGTTGAATTGCTTGCAAAATAGTCTCCAAGCGATTAGGTTGTAGTGCCGGTTCCTCATTAGGTGGATTGTTGGTACTCTTGCAGTTCTTCTCCTTCCACCTCTCATTCTCGGCGCTCTACTATAAATTGCATATTAAATAAGGTAAGTCTCGTTTATTGTAACCATTTCTCATTCAAGTTATTTTTGCTTCTTACTGCATTTTTCATGGAGTATCTCATGCATGTGTAAATCTTTCATAATTTAAAAATACACATGATACTTTCCTAACATGAGCATACTTTCTTTACTACTTCACTTACATTTACATACACACATGATAACATATTATATGTACACCAAAACATAAACATACTTGTATTCCATTAGTGCCATATATACAACATCAAAAATTGCACTAACTATCATCACTAATACTAAGTACATCACATCATAATAGAGTTCCTAGAGTTAGTGCTTTATATACAACATCAAAATTTGCACTAACTATCTATCTACTAGATCATCAAAAGAACATCACCATAAGTCATACATATTTAGTCTATTTACAACACATAAAACAACATTCTTTCACTAAACTCTCTAGGGGGTGGGGTAAAGTGGTCTCTTGCCCTTATCTCGGGCATCCAACTGTGGGTACTCTCCTGATCACTGGAGTCGCTGCTGCTCAACTCGTGGATCTCAACATGCTGTCCAGGTGGAGCTAAACTAAGCTCAGATCCATCAAGCTGTACTCCCTGTGTCTTGGAGCTTGTTTACCCTCATGTACTCACTGTATCCTCACCACATATCCATCCTCCATGTGGCGTTCCCTTCCATGTACTATATTTGCTAAAAGTGCTATGTGTGAAATCCAAGAATTCTAATCCTTGTGGAATTGATGCAGTACTCCCTGTCCTGGTCTTCTTTGTCCTGTCAGTATTTTCTTCCAAATCAATACTGGCTACTCCTCTTTTGGTTGATCTCCTTTCCTGTCCACTAACTGGTAATACAGTATCCTGAGAATATTAGGAGAAAAAGTATCACAAAAACCACAAGGACTCGGGCGTCAGGCTCAACTGTGGGTATAATAGCAGGTCGACTCTGTAATACTTCCTTAGGAAACCTGCAATTACTGAGATGATACATATCCACTCATCAGTATATGGATCAGTACTACGTACACCCATATGATCATCCCTAAAATCATGAGCATATATCCAACCTTTGCCAATATACTCCCATATCCTGAAATCTGGAAGAGTCGGCCTCATGGAATTTATTGATACTACAAATGCTATATTATCTATTTCTACTGCTCCACCATTCCTACCAACAAACCTTTCAAACCTATAAATTAATTCAATAGCAGAACCTGGATTCGGGTGTGCTTTCTCCATCAGGAATAACCAATCTCTAAAGAGTGGCCTCAATCCATGTCTCCATTTGCTTAAAATCTGATCCAAGGTTTAGGATTGCCTGCCAATGCTAGTCTTCCACCAAGATCCTCAACCTTCGCCTGTAATCAGTTAAAGTCTCTAAAGGTTGCATACTGAAAACCAACCACTTCACATAACAGGTTGCCGGATTAACCTGCACCACAAATAAAATTTGCATGACTAATAATAATCATACAGATTTTATTTTAGGTTCTTAATTCTACCCAAATCTACCCATACTAATCTTAAATAAATTCTATATACTACTACTATGTATACTAATTATGATTTTGTTTAATTTCATCTTTTTCTTATACTTGCAACCACAGCTCTGATACCAACTAAATCTGTCACGCCCCAATAGTACCCTAGTAGTAATATATATATTATGATATAGCCTGATAATCCAGACGATATCAAATACATATTCATACTAGAACTACTTTGGAAAGTGACGTATATTTAACAAAACAGGATCTTTTTGGTTGCGTGATAAGAAACGATGAAAGTAAATAAAATCACAATACCATAATTAAATGCTACAGTCTGAATAATAACTATTACAAACCATAAAACTATCTAAGTTCTCAGATAATAAAATTGATGCACTAACATCAATTAATACATATAAATAAAGAAACTATTTTCCCTGTTTCCAAAACTCTTCAAGCTTTAGAATCATACCGGCTCTAAGCTCCTAGAAGCCACCAACCAAGGCTTAAGTGTCATCCTGTAAGGACTGTAGGAGTGTGAGCATAACCACGGGCTCAGTGAATAACCAGACTTATCACAACAAGCAAGTTATTATATCAATCATATGTAATGCATCAATCAACACATGAACAATTACAAGCTTGGACAAACCGGAATCCAAACAGGATGGAGATTTACGCCCTCTCATCGGGGTTGAAGGAACCAATCCCTGAATCACCTACCCAGGAGAAACTAAGCACACAGGAAATCCACAATCTTCACAATTATTATCTCTTTATGTTAATGATGTTTTAAACACCCATTTCCTGTTTTGCGCCTTAGAAACTCCACTAAGTGTTAGACATTTCACAGCGATACCATGGGCGGCGTCCTTCGTTACCAGTTAGTTCCCATGGAACCGACAGAACAAAGGTAAACTTGCGTAGAACTAATAGCCTCTGCCTAGAAAAACCAAGTATTACCAGAGAACCGAAATTCTAACACGTAGTAGGCATTCGTAAAAACATAATGCATATATGCAAATCATGCTATGCATGCACCAATTTACTTATGAGTTCGATAATTTTTAGTCAGGTTATAAGTGATCAACTTCATTCAAACACTCAACATGCTTTACATACAGTAATTTCACAAGCCATTCATTATCACTTTTGATTAGTAGTATTTATCAAACAAGTAATTTCAAACAACAAGCAAATCCCATAATCCCATACACACGAGAGTTCATTATTATCTTTGTATTTTAATGCAACTAAACTACAATCACAAACAATGTAATAGGTCTAAGTTACTCACCTGCTTATGCTGATCAGTCGTAGTAATCAACCGGGAAATCCTCAACAGTATCGAGATTTCCTATTAAGATAAAGTATTTGTCAATAATATTTATAAATAGAAAGTTAAATTCCTATAAGTGTCTAAGTGTCCTATGTCGGTATTTGGTGTTATTCCTATGATTTATATCGATTTCCTAAAGTATTAATTCCTATAGGAAAAATTCTTTTAAGTTTCCTTGGTCGAGGGTTATTTTAGAGGATCCCATTTAACTTCCATTTACATTTTAAATTTCGTTATAAATTGTAGAAGTCTTGGCATGTATAATTTCTATGTATTATTCATAACACAATTCTTGTAATAAAGGACTTCTAATCAAGCTTGTAAAGCTTGTTTTATCAAACTTTATGTTCATACAAGGTCTTAGAAGCTTTAAACATGCATTTAGACTAGATTTGATGAAGTTTGAGTCTTGTTTTGTTCACTTCATCCTTAAATCCGAATTTACTATTACCACAATTATAAGACTTCTAAGTTGTTGTTTTTCTCTTCCAACAATATCTATGCATTCTCAACACATCAACCATCTATCCTCTTGAATTCATCAATAGATTTACAACCTTTATCAACCACAAAACTTTCTTCAAAAGCTCAATAATTCATCCTAAGGTCTATTCATAAATTTAACAAGGATAGATTTAGTTTGGAGCTTACCTTGGATTGGAATGGAAGGAGGTTGTTCAACTTCCTCTTAAAGCAAAATTAAACCTAGATCAAAGATTAGAGGATGAGTTTCTAACTAAGCAACATTAACTATAATACAAGTTCACTAATGTAATCAAATTTTCTCACCTTGACAAGCTAAACTCCTCCTCTTGAACCCTAGGATGACTTAGGATTTTTTATTCGGTTTTGGTGGTTATTGATGAGCTTAGTGTGTGTATATAAGGTATGGAAGTAGGCTAGGGTTTATGGTGGTTCACACAATGTTCCTAAGCTTCTATGTTGATGGTGGAAATGGAAAAAGGAAATGAAAAAGTGCTGGACGCACTTGGGTTTGCAGCTGGAATTTGAGAGTGTTTTTGTGGGGTTTATGAGCTCAAAGTGTGTCTAACTTAGGCTTATATACTTATACTAGGATTAGACTAAGTTTTAGAGGCTTTGGAATTGGTTTTGGACTTGAAAAATGTCCACAAATGCAGCTGGGATTTTCTACACGAATTTGCAAAGTTGGATGCAAAATTTGACTTGTTTTTGACAAATTCTTGTGGCTAGCTTTGAGGGTCTTAATTATCTTTGTTTGGTAGCTAATTAATGCTATTTATGTGTGTAAAAATAAGAGCTTAAATTGGATAAAAATCGGGTCAAATTCAGTTGAAGTTTGAAGTCTGAAAACTGAAATTTCTGGAACAATTTCACCTTGGTTTTTGGACGAATTTTGGATATGATTTTCTTATTAATTTTTTGGTGTATGAAGTGTCCATTTGAAGGCTCCTTATTGGTGTTTAATTGGTCAAGATTGCAGCTCATTTAATCCTAAGAATATTGCAAAAATCGGAGTTGAATCTAGAGGTGTGTGCTGTTGTCATTGTTGAATTTTTCTCCTCTGTTGCAGCTGGTTATATCCGATTTTTGCAAAAATATTTGGGATGGTTATGGTTATTTATCCAAGCTAAATTTCTCCTCATTTATTGTTGTTTATATGTTGAGTGTTTTGGTTGGTTTTTGGGTCAATTTCGTTTGAATTTAGAGGCTCAATTTTCGGATCAAACTTGGTCAGCAAAAATTAGGTCTCTGCAGCAGGGGATGTTCTTGCTGCTGTATCACGATTTTCCATCCGATTTTGGAGCTATAATCCTCTCCCAATTGGTTTGTAATTCTTGTACATTAATTGTGGGGTATAGGTGTAGCTTTTGGGTTGGTTTGGTGTCTTTTTCGAGTTGAAATTCGTAGCAAAATCGGATCAAAGTTTGGCCAAAAGTCAGCTAGTTGCACTACCCTGTTTTCCTCCAGCTGCTCTGTTTTTCCAGGTGCTTGTTGTGCGTGTGTGGGGATGTGAGTGGGTGTGTGTAGCTGCTGCTGTTGCTGGAACACAGCTTGCTCGTGTGTTGAAGATGCTGTGCGTGTTCAATGTTGCTGTCTACTGCTGCTTGGAAGTCTCCTGCTGCTGCTGTCTACGTGCGATGGAGTGAAGCTGCTGCTCGATGGATTTCCTGCTTGAAGACATCCAGCTGCGCGCATGAGCTCCTGCTGATCGGTCATCCTGCAGCACTCGTGCGATGGAGAATTGCTTGCTGCAGCGCGTGGGACTTCAGTTGCTGTTGATTACCGTTCCAGACGTCAGCATCAGCATTGCAACGGATTGAGAGAAATCCGATTTCTCTTTTATATATATATATACATACATATGTATTTAATAGTTATTACCTAAAATAATTTTTTTATTTAATTATTCGTGTATAACTATATTCCTTATATTTACGTTTTATCGAGATAATATTATTTGAGTTACTACAAAAATTTTTAGTTATTTGTATTTTCAAATTTTTTTTTGTTAAAACTTAACACGATTAATTATTTTTAGTTTTTAACTTACGTGATTAAATTTTCAAGTTCGATGAATTAAATTAGGAACCAAGTCCTAATAAATTTTTAATTTCCTAACAATTAAAATTGCGGGTTCAAAATTTTCTTTTTAGTTCTAAGTTGATAATTATTGTTCAATATTAGTGTCTATTTGTATTTATAATCTATTATTTTATACCGATAAGCTCTATAAATAAATTGTATCTTATCGGTTTCGAAATTTTAAAGCTATTTCTAGTTATATCTTGAATTATCAATTCAAGATACGAAATCTCGTTTTTGGTATCTATTAAGGTCGAGAAAATTTTTTTTTATTCGAGGTTTTCAAACTAGGAATGAGTTTATTACAACTCATTAGCCTATTCTAGGATTTCTATCGGTTTCTAAATTCACTATCTAATTTTCGTTTTCTATTTTACTACTGTATACTATTGTGAAAAAATTTCGGGATTTACATCACATAAGCCCTAAATTTTCCCCTTAAGATCTACTACATCCACTCACCTCAAGCTTGGGTCTACTCTAGAGTTCTTAAAAGCACATAAAGTCTATAGGGATATGGGCATACCATAACTCAATAAGATAATATGATCAAACCACACCTCAAACAGATACCAAACAAGTTTTAATTACAATCATATGCAATGCTAAACTCAACCATATGTAATGCATAGTTCAGATGATCAAAATCCAAACCAATGGGGATTTACACCCTCTCTTGGAGGTTGAAGGACCAATCTCAAGTAGTTCATGTGTAGTAGAGATTGAGAACTAAGGAAGGAGAAGCTTTTCCGAAACTTACTTAGTGTACATATATACTTACATATATACATAGTCAACATAATCTCAAATTCACTTTAGTACCATCAGAAACCCCCATGGTATTGATCCCTAAAGCCTCCCTAACTCGAGCTACATCCCTTATGTCAACTTGGTTCTTATGGGGCCAGCAACCCTATGATAACCCCGCCTAAATTCTCCCAGTGTGACTAGCTATTACCATGGGATCAACATGTCAATACATGACATAGGTACCATGCTTATTTAGCATGTTGTCATGCAATGCATGTTTGTTTTACATTAAGGGTCAAATAAGACTTAGATCATGTTATTGGCGGTTATACAATGTTTAAACAATCATTAATACTCATTGCACCTCATCATTAATAAGTTTGCTATTGCTTTTGTTATTAAAGCTTGTCACACATTCAAGCACCATACATCATACATTATCCCCATCCCATACATAATCAGTGGAGTTTACATAGAAACAATTGCAGCTACATTACAAGCACAACATCATGATAAGATTCAATTCACTCACTTGTGCATCTTGCCTAGAGATCGTAGTAATCTTCAGGAAACCTAGGGTCTGGATTGAAAAGCTCCTATAAAACAACAAGCATACATCACTAACACATAATAAAGAAGATAAAACTCTTATTAGAGCTTAAGTATCCTATATTCTTGTTACAAACTTCTTAACTTATGTTCATCATCATCGCATACTATAAGGTTGGGTCGAGGCTCACATCACTACACAAATAGACTTGCGTCTAAGCAAAAAAGGGGTCAATGGTAGCTCAAGAAGAGTCGCAGGGTTCATTGCTATAAGAAAATCATGTCGCACCTTAACAAATTGGGGATCGTGTGTTGTTAAAAGATATATGGAACAAAATTTTAAATAAAAAATATAGTGCCATATGATGAAAAGAAAATGAAGAAAGAACAATAACTCGATCATAATTGATAATAGTTCATCTTCTTTGTGAAGAAGACAAATGGCTCGCATCAGACAACTTATTTTATTTTGCTTTAGTTCTTTTTTTACCTAGAGAAATCATGGCTAGATGTATTTTGCATTTACCTTTGCGTTAAACACATATGCTAGTGTAAAAGTCTAAACTTGTATTATATACTATATTTTTAAACATATACGTAAGCGTATCTATCAAGAAATTTATGAAAATTTCTGAGTTTTGCAAGCATGTAGGGGTATTTGAAGATAAAAACAAGTGCACAATTTTAAATTTATATCTTTTGCAACTTATAAATTATATAAGTAGAGCTTTATTTGTATTTACATAAATTTTTATTTTTGCAAAATAGAACTTTATTGTTATTATATATTCTAAATTTATATCTTTTGCAACTTATATTATCCAAGTAGTGTGTATATTAGGTTAATTACACTAGAAGGTCCCAACGTTTAGGGATAAGTTTATTTAAAATTACAACGTTTGGAAGAGTGTCTTTTGAGTTTTAATTAAATATTTTTCCTTTTGATACATGTCATTAAAAACCTTAGAAGAACGATTTTTTGAGTTTTAATTAAAATTTCTCATGTTTACATGTGTCAATTGAGACCTTAATCGATGCACTTTTCTAAACATTAGGACCTCTTTTTGAACTACTCAAAAATATTAAGACCTGAATTAACCAACTTGTCTAAATCGGGACCTTTTTTGAACACTCGAAATATTGGAACCTCAAATAAACTTACTCCCAAACATTGGGACCTTTCAATATAATTTATCCTATGGATATTGCATAAGTTTTTACTTGTTTCATAATTTTGATGAAGAATAGAAAATATAGAGCCAAAATTAATGTTGGTTTACTATTTCAAAAATTTTGGAACTCGCAAAAAGAATAAAAAAAATAGAAAATATACGACCATGGACCTATAACTACAGCTTATAAATGACATGTGTAGTGTATATATTGTTCAAATGTACAAATAATGATATATTATTTTATGTTAGTAAATATTTATGTTTTGATTTATTCGACCTTGTAATTTAACATATTTATATATTTCTTATTTTTTGAACTACAATATCCTTTTATCTATATAAGCAGACGACACACTCACGATGCGGTGCAAATAAAACAGCCCAACATATATAAATTAAATAGATATATTGTTTTGACAGGTTGGAAGAGGACAACCTTAATTAGTCCTAGAAATTAAGAAATTAATTACAATTGTATTTTCCACAAGTTACTTCTTCATATTGGGTAACTACCATGCATTAATATGGTATAAGAGCTTTAGCTCGTTATATAAAGATACATGTTTAGGCTAAAGAAGGAAAAACTATATCTATTCAATCCCTATTTAATTATATTCAAACCCTATTAAATTTCATGATTTTAGGGATACAAAAAATATTTTATGCCCATATGTTAAAAAAGTAAAAAACTATATCTATTCAACCCCTATTTAATTCTATTTAAAACTTATTTAATTTCATGATTTAAAGGATACCAAAAATATTTTACACTGAAAAGTGATTTCATGGATACAAAAATATATTTTACGCTTGTATGTCAAAAAAAGGAAAGAACTATATTTGTTCAACCCTTATTCAAATATATTCAAACCCTATTTAATTTTCATGATTTAAGGTATATGAAAAATATTTTATGCCTATATACTAAAAATATTTACAATAAAGACACCAAATGGGGTGGTTTTACTTTAATAATATAGATAATTTAAGCCAAAACTCTTTCATTCGTCAAACATTTTTATCCTATAGTTTTATTTGCTAATTTATCAATCTCTAATATTATTATTTAATCATTTTATCTTAAAGAAATAAACTTATCATTGCATTTAAGAATATTAACTAAAGAAAAGAATCATCATTGCTATTTAATCTATATAATTTAAGCTAGAACCCTTTTATTCATCACACATTTTATCATATAGCTTTATATGGTAATTTATCAATTTCTCTAATATTAGTATTTGACCATTTATTTACAGAAAATAAACTTATCATTGCATTTAAGAATACTAACTAAAGAAAAGAATCATCATTACTATTTAATCTATATCTATCTTATAATTTAAGCCAAACGCTTTCATTCATCGCCCATTTTTATCATATAATTTTTATATGTTAATTTATCATCTCTCTATTATTATTATGTGATCATTTTATTTAAGGTAATAAACTTATTATTTAATTTAAAAATATTGACTAAAGAAAAGAATCATCATCTATTATATCTAGCTATATTTAAGCTAAAAACAATTCATTCATTGCACGCTTTTATACTAAAGCAGACGACGCATCCGCAATGCGTATGCAAATAAAACAACCGAACATATAAATTAAACAAATATATTGTTTTGATAGGTTGGAAGAGGACAATCTTAATTAGTTCTAGAAATTAGAAAATTAATTACAAATCATGATTTCAATTATATTTTCCACAGATAATTTGTCCATGTTAGGTAATTGTCATGAATAAATATGATATAAGAGATTTAGATTGGTATATAAAGATACATGCATAGGCTAAAGAAGAAAAAGAATATGTCTATTCAACCCCTATTTAATTTTATTCAATACCTATTTAATTTCATGATTTTATGAATACCAAAAATATTTTATGCACATATATTAAAAAAAGGAAAAGACTATATCTATTCAACTCCTATTTAATTCTATTCAAACACTATTTAATTTCATGATTTCAGGGATACCAAAAATATTTTACGCCCATATGTTAAAAAATAAAAAGATTGTGTCTATTTAACCTCTATTTAATTCTATTCAAACCCTATTTAATTTCATGATTTTAGGGATATCAAAAATATTTTACGCGGAAAAGACTTTGTCTATTCAACCCTTTTTTAATTCTATTCAAACCCTTTCATAATTTTAAAGGATATCAAAAATATTTTTATGCCCAAATGCCAAAAACATTATGTTAAAAATATTTACACTTAAGACACCAAAGGGGGTGGTTTTGCTTTAATAATATAGATATAATTTTATATCTATTATATTTAAACTATAAATAATCCATTTGCACACACTTTTATACCATATAGTTGTATATGCTAACTTTATCAATTTCCCTTATTATATATTTTTTTACTTAATGAAACTAATTTATCACAACATTCATGACTATTGACTAAGCAATTGAGTAAATATGATTTTAAACACTTTTTTCTTTTCTTTTTTTTTCCCCTTCCAACTGTCATTGTTATTATTATGTATACATAAAGTATAATTTGATTAAATGAATTCCCGTTCTAATGTCTCATTTGTTTGTTAGGTATATGGCTAACTTTTCGATGAAGCAAAATAATTGCAATTAGAATTGATGTGTTATAAACTTCGTTATAAATATTTACAATGTATTAGAGTGTTATTTCATTGATCTTATGATTTCTTTTTCATGTATTTTTATACAATTTATGCAATATTTTTAGTTTCTTCGTTCGTCCACCAATCTTGCATGTAATTAACTTCAACTATGTTGTTTATTATAAAAATTTATTTTCTTATTTAATTTTTACACCTGCAATGCGAGTGTATTATCTGCTAGTTTTTATTAGCCCCAATTACACTCTTGATTGAACTCGATTCGACCCTTGATCCCCTAATGTGACTAAGTCAACAACCTAGCGGGGTCTGACAACATTGTATCTAAAGGCTCATTTTGTTTTACCACTAGGTAGAAATTTCCATATTAGTATCTAGAATATTTTTAACACTTTTGCTTAGTATTCTTTCGTTAGATTTACTCCCAATTTGATCTTCGTGAACCTTGGAGTTGTGCCTTCAATTTATAATACAAAGTTCAACGATCTTTGTAATATACTAAATTATTTTAAGTGGTAAATGTTCACAAGCTACTAGATTCTAATATGCCTATATGTTGATGTTAAAAAATAGGTTAAGTTTGATCAATTTCGTTTTAGAACAAGATTTACAACAATTGGATTAATTTTCTTAATTCATGTAATTAAGGCTGGCATCTCTGATGAGGAACGCTGCCGGCCTATATTCAAATTTTGCCAGCGTACTCTGTAATACATTGTACGCCGCCTCCTAGAGAATATACGACGTCGGCGTACAGACGACGTAGGATGAGAACAGTAGCATTTTTCTTAACGCTGGGAGGAAAGCTGCCGGCGTTCATAGGGTTTCTTTTCTACACCGGCATGAAAGCCGCTGGCATAGGTCCAAGAATTGCCGGCGTATGAAGGGACGATTTGAATTCTGGGAATCAAGGCCCCGATGAACGCTGCCAGCCTTCATGTAGATCTGGCCAGCGTATGGTGAAAGCCGACAAGGTACGCCGCCAGCATGGAGCCGGCGTATGAACAAATTTCTATAAATACGAGACGTGAAAATCATTTTCGGCAGACTTTTTCTTATATCGTTTCCCCTCGTATAAGAGAGTTCTGAAGCGTTTTTGGAGATCTAAGGCCTGGAGAATCATTCGGAGGGTATTATTGATTAAAAGTAAGTGATCTTAACCATTTTGTTTGGATTATATACAAATTTGTATAAGTATCTTAGGGTTTGGATGAATATTTCATGAAGGAATTTGAAGAATAAACCCTAGCTCGTGTTTTGATCAGAATAGAAAGAGAAGAAACAAGTATCATACGTTCCATATCAGTGAGTATAAGTTTTGAATACTTTTATACGAAATTGGACGGCCTTGATATTACAATATTGATCATATGATATGCTTTCTAGGGTTTTGGTGAAGATTATGATTTAAGGATTTCAAATATCCGTTCTTTGATATTATTGGAAGTACTTAGGATTATTGATCAGTTGAGAAATTCTATATCAGGTTAGTTTAGATAGGTTGTTTTATGTTAAGATATTGCGATCATGTCTGTTGATATGTATATATATATATATATATATCTTGTAACAGGACGTTTGGAGTTTGTGAAACTGTTGATGTGGATATAGGAGTTTGTGGAGTTTGGGTAAACTTGGTGTTGTTGGTATCAAATTCTGAGGATTTTATTTGGATTCCTGAAATTTAGAAAGGTACGACCAATCCATTGTTTGTTGTATGTGCTTGTAGATTAGAATTTTTGTTAATGGATGTAGGAACAGAATTGCATAATAAACTTAATAAATATTCGGTTTAATAATTGTTTATCTGGTTGTGGTTGGCTTTGACCAGTAGAGACCTGGCAGACAGTGATACTAGTGAGGCATCCTGATGATCTTAATGTGAGGTTGTCTCGAGTGGACTCGTGCTAAGAAATGATTCTGGTAGAATTTAGGTGTTTAGGAATTGGGATGTTTGGGGAGTACCCACTCATCCATATATGTATATATGATTATTTATTTTCAAATCAGTTGGATGTTTTTATAGCAGAGTCTGAGTTACTCTGGGTTCAGGATTTATGTATACTAGATTCTGAACTGTGTTGTTTTGCTGGACTAAAATAGATAATAAACTGTTGTATGCATTTAATTTAGTTACATTTATTTATACATGTTGTTTTGTGCATAATCTTGCTTGAACTGGATTGGATATTATCGTACTGGGCTTCGCCGCTCATTCTATTACATTTCAGGTGCAGGTGATGATAATGCGATTTACGATCTTTCGGGTTTTGATATCATCTATGAGGATGGGGATGGCGTTAGTGGTCCTGACTACCTGCTGATGACTAGTTGTCTAGTCATAGATGATATAGGATGGATTAGAGAAGACTTTAATGATTAATTTATATTTTATTTATTGAAATTTTAAATTGTATTTGGAGATTTCATGTGGTGACAATTTTAGGGTATGGTTTGACTTGTTGACCTGCAGTTATGTCAACAATGTCTAGTTTTTTATTATAGAGATTTTATATTTATCAGAATGTTTATTTATGAGGACCATATGATTTCTTTTATACCTTGTGAGTTATACAGGTGATATTCATATTGTTTGTGGATATTAGAGCCTTAGCGTGTCCTAATCAAGAGAGGACATGTGGCGGGTTGTAATGGCTTAGTTTAGGGCGTTACAGTCTTCTTGAGTATTTCAAATAGAAAATTATATTCCAACCATTTACAGATTCTTTTTTATGAATCTCCAACATATTTTAATTTGAATTCTTTCTTTATTTACTAAAAAAAGACAAAGAATTATTCTAGAAAGCTTCTCGGTCTTGTGAGACATATTCAGCTTGATACTTGACATATTAATTAAGATATGATTTGAATCTTCTGAAATATCTCTCTTGTTGAAGATTTCCTTTCATATAGATAAGATTTCATGAATTGGTATGATTCTTTCTTTTATTATTCTATATTCCCATGTGATTTTGCTTCATAAAACTTGTGGAAAAAAAACATCTTTTTATTTACAAGGAACATCTGTCACCTGAAAACTTCCAAAAGTAACATTTAATGCTTCATATATTTTTATTTTTCATGCTTAAAACCATATAATAAACTCATAATATTTATTTTAAGGGGTGAATTACACTAGAAGGTCACAATGTTTGGGGGTAAGTTCATTTGAGATTACAACGTTTCAAGTAGTTAAAAAGAAGTCAAAACGTGTGGAGAGTACATTTATTTGAGATCACATCATTTCAAATGGTTAAAAAGAGGTGACAACATTTAGAGCAGTAGGTCAATTGAGGTCAATATTGACACTTGTTGTAACATGCCACATCTTCTATGTTTTAATTTTAAATCTTTCTTCTATTGATATGTGTTAATGGTGACCTTAATTGACTCATTTCTCTAAACGTTATGACCTTTTTTATCCAATCGAAATGTTGTGACCTTAAATAAACTTATCCTTAAACTTTCTGACCTTCTGTTGTAATTTACCCTTATTTTAAATTTCCATAATATCCTATTTATTATTGGAAGAATTGAAAATAATACCAAATTATATTCAATTCGTGGAGCTAGGTCTTCAATATGATTCGTTGCTCCAGGAAAGGAAAGTTTAGTTTCTATTTTTTGGAGCCAAAATATAATTGAAAAATTATGCAACAATAATACTTTTGTTCTTCCTTTTCCATATGTTAGCCCAAGTTAAATATGATAATATATTATGTGACTAAGAAATTATTGTGACACATTTAAAGCATTTTTGTTATCATCAAAACTTTATAAATATATTCACATCAATCATGCATAGAAAGAGATGAGTTCTTTCAAAAACAATAACTCTTATGAACTTGTGGAACTTCCTAAGAGAAGAAAGGTTGTGAAGAATAAAGGGGTGTTCAAGCTAAAGAAAGATAGCGAAAAGTTAGTGAAGTATAAAGCTCGACTGGTGGTGGAAAGATCCAATCAAGAGAAAAGGATTAACTTTGATGAAATATTTTCACTTATTATGAAGATGAATTCCATTCAATTAGTGTTGGGATTGATAGCTAGTTTAGATTTGAATCTTAAATAGTTAGATGTGTAGACTACCTTCTTCCATAGTGACTTGGAGAATTGGAGGCAATCTGCACGGTACAACCGGAAGGATTTAATGTGAATAGAAAGTAGCATATGGTTTGCGAATTGAAGAAGAGTTTATATGGATTAAAATAGGCTTTTCAGCAGTGGTGAAATAAATTTGACTTGTTAATGGTGGGTTATGGCTACTAAAATGTCACGCAAGATCATTGTGTTTATTTTAGAGTTTTTCCTAGAGGCAAATTTGCAATCCTTTTGCTCCATGTTGATGATATGCTAATTATGGGACATGATAGAAAGATAATTGATACCTTGAAAGAGGATTTGTTCAAAGCCTTTGATATGAAAGATTTAGGACTAGCAAAATAGATATAGGTTAATATAAAAAATGGTATTTGAATTTTCGCTAAAAGTTCAATAAGGTCCTTGTAGTTTGGTTTTGAACAATTTGGATGAAATAAGATTTCGTATACATTTTTTCTGCCTGAAGTTTGGTTTTGAACAATTTGGTACTTTAAGTAAGTTCTTGTGTATATTTTTTCTACCTAAAGCAACTTTAATCAGGTAGGAAAAATGTACGTGAAAACTTACTTTAGGTACCAAATTGTTCAAGACCATGCTTTTACAACCTAATTGAACTCTTAGAAAAAGTTCAAATACCAAATTTTTCAAAACTAAACTTTAGATAATTGATTGAACTTTTTACGAATGTTCGAGTACCAATTTTGACATTATCCCAAACATATATTGAGTATGCAAATTACTTGTGACATGAAAGTTAGAATGTTGTGGTTGTCATAGGAAAAATATGTTGAGCAAGTCTACAGAGGTTCAATATAGCAAATGCAAAGCCAATTAGCACAACACTTGCTAATCATTTTAAACTCAGCAAATCTTCTTGTCCTACCACAAAAAGAACAAAAGGATGCAATGGCAATTGTTCCTTACTCCTTTGCAGTTGGGAGTTTAACGTATGTGATGGTTTGTACTCTACCTGATATAACTCATGTTGTTGGTGTTGTTAGTAGGTTTCTTGCAAATCCTGGTAAAGATCATTGGGAGGTAGTGAAATGGATCTGTAGGTACTTGAGAGGTACATCTAAAATGTGTTTATGCTTTGTCAATTTGAAACCAATTTTGGAGGGATATATAGATGTAGATATGGCAGGTGATTTTAATGGTAGGAAGCCTACCTTAGGGTATTTATTTACTTTTGCAGGGGGAGCTATTTCATGGCAGTTGAAGTTAGAGAAACATGTTGCTTTACCTACAACTGAAGCAGAGAATATTGCAAGGATTGAATCATGTAAAGAAATGCTTTTTTTTCAAAGATTTCTTTAGGAATTACGTTTGAAGCAGGATAAATATGTAGTGCATTCTGATAGTCAGAGTGCTCCAAGTTTGAGTGAGAATGCTACATATCATGCTTGCACTAAGCATATTGTTGTGAGAACCATTGGCTTCAATTAACTGTTGAGAAGCAATTGGTGCAATTAAAAAAGATCAACACAGATAAAAATGTTACTGACATGATTACAAAAGTGGTGCCTTGTGATAAGCTTGAGCTATATCCTGGAGTAGCCGGCATGAAGTTCCCTTAATGGTTTGATAGAGAATATCTCCTCTTCTCATGGGCTAGAGGTGGAGATTTATTAGGCCAATAAATTTATCCAGCCTATTAAATTTAAAATCTAACCTAAAATCAATGTTTTGGATTTTGTTGCAGCAGAAGATATATGAAAAAGAAAAAAAAAAAAAAGGAAACAGTGAAGCATTTGTGGAACAAGGCACGGAAAAAAAAAATCAACGGAGAAGCACACAAATTCAAAGGAAAAAGCAGCAGTTTCTTTGATCAAGATCTTAACTATAAGAGAAATAGTTTTAGTTTGGAATTTTATCTAGTTGAATTTTGTGGATTTGCTGAAAGAATAAACAGGGCTATTGCGGGAAAAAGTTCATATTTACTAGAGATGTTGAATTTAATTGATTTTAGTTGATTGTAATCTTTTTTTTTTTTTCCCTTATGGGTTTGGGAAATTAACCCAAAAAGACATTGTATTGCTATTGAATGATAATGGAATTTTCCAGAGCTTGTCCATGGTTTTTTTCCTCTACACTGGAGGCTTTTCCATGTAAATTTGGTGTTCTTTATGTTTTGGTTTTGTTTGTTGCTTAATTATTTTGATGGTGCATAATTAGTTAGCTCCAATTGATTGAATCAATACTTGTTGGGATTATTGTTTCTTTGAATTTTAATTGGCATGTTTATTTGATCAATTGTATTCCTCGACAAAACTATTGATGCACTATCTTGTTAATTAAAAAAATACCATTTATTCTCATTTTATTATTTTCATCTTTTATAATATCACCTGCTTTGTTTATTTATTTTTCCATATACCACAATATTCATTTAATTTCTTACTCTTTTATAAGTATTAACACATTTTCTTATAATATTATTGGTAAATTGCAATATTATCCTTCATTTTAGTTTATTTTCAAGACAGTATCTTCTTCTCCTTTTAAGAGTTTTCATCCTTGAAAAATTAAGGACCTATTGTTGTCGATTAAGAGAAAATAAAGAGTACATCTAAAAAAACTAGTCATATGGTTCTAGAAGTTAAATGAGATTGCCCATACGTTATGTGATAGAAAGTAGCAACTAGATTTTGATGCATTAACCAAACATGCGATCAAATTGAACACATAATGCACTAGGATCAATAGCTAACATTTAGCATCGTATAGAGGGTTTTGACTTTAGAGGCATCAGAATGATTCGAAGCCGTAAATGTTAATACAATAGTTTGAAGACTAAATACATCAATGTACAAAACAAAAAAAGAGATGGGAAAAAATAAATATATATTTGCATAATAAAATGATTGTGTTTTACTTAGGTGCCTCTTATACGAAGTTCTATACAGTATGAAAATTTGGCATTAATGCCCCTCGATAAATTCAAGTGAAGTCTCAAATAATGGGGATTTATTTGTTTCACGTCTCAATTAAGGTTTAGAGCGTCAATAATTTCATCACGTGTTACACCTAAGCATTATACACAAAGTCTACTATTAACTAAGTGAATTTCTAACTAATTTTAGATTTAAGAAATCCTTATTTTAGTTGTTTAAATGATAATATCAAATTTCATATTCATCAATAATAGTCTCTTATTGGTACAAAGAATTCCTCACAATGTAGATATCAAACTGTTAGGAAATAAAAATATAATATCTCATGCATCTAAACATCTAGTTTGTCCAATCTCTTAGCAATATCTAAACCATAGCTCGTGTAATCATAGCAGTCTATATCAAATCATCTTGAACATTTGAAAAAGGAAAGGAGTGAGTTAAAGCCTATTAATAGCAACACAAACACATGCGATATGGCACACACACCTAAACTATGTGTAATGCATCAATCAACAGTTTATAGTTATTATTTAAAGCGATTTAAACAACATGAGAGTACTCACATTCTAGATAGCAAGCCATGAGAATTTGGGGGTTCTAAGTCGTAACAACTACTTAAGGGGTTGATTAAGGCAAGTCGAATACTTTAACCTCCTATAGGGTTCACAATCGTTATGCATCTTTACCTATCACAATCCATAATATAATGCAACTCAATTAGCACTCATAGTTATGAGTGACATTATACTACTTCTCTCCTATCCAGATAGACGTTATCTTAATACCGTTTGCTCCATCAGCTACCTGTTAAGCCACCAAGGAATAAGAATATAAGGGTAGCTTAAGTTCCTAACTACCATATTAGCATTGTCTAGCAAGGTTGCTGCATTCTGGTCCAGATTAAACAACACTTGCCTAAACAATACACTCAATTATTAGGTCGTCTTTGAAATTAGTCTATTTGAGAATGTCTACCCTAAGCAAACAACACACACATCACTATGTACCTGATAGTTAGTGATATTCTAAAATAGGTTGAAGATAGACACAATCAAGAATAAGCATATACTCAAAGAAAATTATCTCATATAAGATTTTGAAAACAAACTTCACTCATCAACTTGTATTTGACCAATAACTAAGATAAGATCATATATGATATAAGATCTTAATCTATATTATAACCCATTAAGACATATCACTTATTATTTAGGTAAACTTGAACTTGGATAAGAATGATTATGTCTAATATGATAGAATTTATATAATTGGTGTTCATTTTAAAATAATAAACCCTAATTGATTAAGAAAGCTCAAACTTATTTTATTGTCCAATATGTATACCTATTTGTTCTAATTTAACTTCTTAATCTCTATTATAACCCATTAGAACATATCACTTATTGTTTAGGTAAACTTGAACTTGGATAAGAATGATTATGTCTAATATGATAGAATTTATATAATTGGTGTTCATTTTAAAATAATAAACCCTAATTGATTAAGAAAGCTCATACTTATTTTATTGTCCAATATATATACCTATTTGTTCTAATTTAACTTCTTACATTATATTATTTCATTACATAATTTAAAATTTATATTTAATTGGAAAATATATTAAATATGTTTAGTTCATAACAACTTTATCCAATTCAAATCTAATTCAATTTTAGTTATTCAATACATTATCACATTATTATTTGAATTCAATCCACAATTTATTTCATCAATTTAACATAATTATAACATCAAATTATCTAATCAAATCATCAATTACAAGTTCAACAATATTCGTAAGTCAAGCAAGTTATCAAAATATTAATAAATTTATAATTAAATTGTACAAATAATAATTTATCACTTTCAAATGATTTCGTGCACTATAACATGTATAAAGTCAGCCTAAGATCATATACAATACAAATCTTTATTTATTTTACAAATTTCAACACAAAATCATTACAAAACAGCAATTTAGATTAATACAATATGCATATTCATACATATATTATCAAGTTGAAATGACCCAGCCCTTCGGGTACATAAAGTCGTGGTTATTTTGTCATATGCATTGCCTCCTAGCAACATTTGCAAGACTTGTGATAATTAGGTAAATTTGCTAATCAAATTTTAGTTGTGAAATCGTAATTAGGCTCTTCAGAAAAACCATGATGTATCAAAAGACAATTTACCAATAATTTAGAAACCATTATACCAACATATAAAAAAAGGCTTTAAGGAAGAGAAAAATTGAAAATTGAAAGTCTAAAATAGTTTGAGATAGAAGCCATAAAAGGGGAACTAGGCTCAACCTAATTAAAACTTTTGGCACTTGGCCCAAAAGTAGTAAATTAGCTAAAATTTAAAGTCATTCATTAAAATAAAACATGAACTTTCACATGGTCTATCTCAATTTTATATGGCCTTCTCTTTATCCATACTACTCTCCATACTTGTCGGTCCCATAGTCCGTGATCATTCTCCATACCTAAAATAGTAAAAAGCGAGCAACAAAGCCTAGTACATAGTAACCAAACACATACACGCATGTCATGCACGCCTATATTAATGCAACAAACATAAATTAAGTTTAAGTTAGTAACCAAGAATTCTCAACGTCCCATAAATACAAATACACACATGAGTACTCAAGACTCACCAAACAAAAGGGGTAAGGTTCTCTTAGTAGATCACGCACCAAAGAGTGAGGTTTTATAAATCCCCAAAATTTACCAAAAAAAGAAAAGAAAGAAGTAATATCGTACGGATCATTGTGACGTTCTATGCAGGAGCCCATACCCCGGCATAACTCCATTGCAACTTCACACCAGCTCTTAATTGATCGTCTAGTTTCAGAATATCTCCTAATGCTACTTACCTGTCTTTATCGCACAGTCCGTGTGGGTCCAGGAACTTACAACTACTACATCATCTTGAAGTTGCAATCAGGCTTATAACCCAATATGAGAGATGAGAATTAGGTCAACAGGTTACAAGATCGATCATTAGAGGACGAGCATGAGGATTACAGAACCTTACGCTTTGAGTGTTGTTAGACAATTTGGAGTCAGACAAAGCTCATTTGGTTGACGTTCCATTAGTGTATCATAATTTCAATGAACTAGACTTATCTATGCTTTAGAAGGACAAGTAGATGAAGACTGGTGCGCCAATGTAAGTAAGTTGCCCTCAAGGGTGGTGGCTTTGAGCCCAAGGTCGGCTATAAACCCCTAGATTTTACGATAATTCTTAAGTTCAAACCCTAGAACCGGAAGGTAATCAGAAACCCTAAAGTCAATAAAAACCTATATCAAACCTTGCAGTTTAGATCCGACAATCCTGTGTTCTTAAACCCTAGATAACGAAACTAAGTTAATGATCTATAATAGTTTGTAATAATATAATAAAGCTAAAAAATATCAGATTTGCTAATTTCTAGTATCTTTTGGATCCGAGTGGGATTAGTTTTTGAAAAACATGCCCTAGTATATCGAATGATAAAAATATTCCAATAACAATGTTAGATTCGTAATAATGTGAGGAACCCAAAAATATCAGTTTCATAATTTTTGAAAACTAAAAATTACATATATCGCAATTATACGTGTATTTTTTTTTACTATCGGTAACTTATTAGTCTTGTTTACTATTCATTATCCTATCTTACTATTCATCTATCTGTACTTTTTCTTACTACCTATTTTTACTACTTATACACCTATTTTCTTACTTTTTACTTTTCTAATACTCTAAACACATCATATCTTACATATTACTTACTTTTCTTATAAAATTACAAAATTTAATAATTTCTCCCCCTCTCACCCTTGCAAACTAGAGCCTTATCTCTCTCTATCTATCTATTTTTTTCCTTTTTTAATTTATTTAATTACACACAAATTCCCTCCATCTTCAATTATAAATACCCCATTTCCCTCCACTTCTTTCACATCTTCATTTTACATAACAAAACTCTCTCAAATTCACTCCACAAATCTACTCTACCAAAACTTTCTACAACAAAACTCTCCCAAAATCCTTCTCTACATAAACCACTCACTACATATTACTAACCACATAATACCACACTCATCTTTCATCTTCCTTCAGCTCAAAAACATTTTTAGGTAAACTTCTACCATTATTCATTTACTTATGCCATATAACTTAGCATGATTATGGTTTTATTTTATTTTATTTTTTGAAAACTCATATGAGTTATAGAAACAACAACATGTTTATATTTTGTTCTTGCACATGTCAAGAAATTCAAATTTTATTATCTTGTTATTATGATAATATTATGTTGTTATTATTGTTATTATTTTATAACTTAACAATATATATATTTTATTATCTATATGTATACCTATATCTTTCCTAGAGTCTAAATGCTCACTAACTCCTACTAACTTGCTTTTATTATTTTTAATGCTCTTATTATTGCTTTTCTTTTCTTTTGGGACTAGTCTATTCTTAGTCTCGGGTTGCCTTGATGAAGCTAAGGCATCCAATACTTGACTGGGTTAACTTGATGAAGCTAAGGTTCCCAATACTTGATATTATTATCTTACTTATTATATCTTCTTATATTTTATCCTTTTCATACTACATACTCATTGTGCATGCATAATCATAATGATATTATTTCAACAAAAATTAAGAGGAAAAATTTCTTTAACAAAGGAAATGGAACCAAAACTCTTTTATCTTGTAACTTTATCACTAAATAAAGTTTTTGTCACCAAAACATAGAAAAATGATTTTTTTACAACTCCTTGTCAAACTTACCATGAATTTTTGTAGAGGTCAACAAGGATGATTTTCCAAAGAAATTAACTAAGAAAATAAATACTCTCTTTTCATGATAGATAACCTAAGGTTTAGTATTAATAATTTGTGATATACAAGTTTTTCATAAAAATCTTAAGATTGGAATCTTTTCAACTTCATAATAAAAACTAAGAAGTAAACTAGTTTTCAAAGTTAAGATAAAATCTACTCACTAATTTATAAACTCACTTAGAGAACAGAAAGATTGCCAAGTTTTTAAATGATACACCCCTTTTCAAAGAAATAAAAAGAATATAAACTTGATAAATTTCAAAGACAATAGATATTATCAACAACTTAAGAAAATAATGAAACATGATTTTCCTTCCAAGTAAAATTGGTAAAAGACTTAAAAGACCAAGTTTTACAAACAAAATTTATTTTTTAAAGGAGTTAAGAAATGAAAATATAGGAGGAAAAAGATTTGTTTATCAAAACCATTTTCTTTTAAAAGGAGAAATATATACAACTCAAATTATTATAGGTTATCAACAACTTAACAACAATTTTGGAAATTTCATTCCTTATCACTAGAAGTAAAATTTAGTAGAAAATCAAAGTTAAGAAAAAAAAATTAACTTATCTTAGAAAAGAAATTGGAAAAACAAAATAAGAATATACTCATTTATAATAACTCAAGATTTTATGAAGTCCTTTCAAAACAATTAGAAAAGAGTAAGTTATGACCATTTTAAGTTGGAATTTCACTCTATACGAATTTTGGAAAACTTAGTGAAATAAAATTACAAGTTTAAGTAGAATTTTCAAGAAATACTCAAAATTAGGTGACATGGAGACCGAGTTCTCGTGTTCTGAGGATTACCTTGACTAGAAGTATCTACGCAAATGGCCGAGTGAGTTTATTTCTTATATTTTTGCACTTATGATTTTGCTTGTAAAATTAGTGGCATTAGAATTAGGAAAAGATAAAATGAGAAGATGCATGTGCTTTACCTACTTGGTTCAAATTTCTATTAAGAATATCGAGACGGGAATTGTTTATAATTAATGTTTGATCTAACGTAAGAGTGCTTGTCTGCAAATCCTATGATCATCGTAAGATATTTAATCATGCCATGAGTACTTAATTAAATTGACTCATGCATATTATCATGTGATTTCATTGCATTTATTACTATATATTTGGTGGGACAAAGGCTTAATAAGGAGATTCATAAAGTTTGTAAACTCCATAGAGCGGCGAAGCATCGTCCGAAATTAAATGGCAGTGAGAAAACACTCGATAAAAACATATCTATCAGCTATGTAGTGGCTTGGAAATAAACTACAAACAAGTTGGACTATGTTTTTGAAAGCAAGGTAGTAGCAAAAAAATAAAAATAAAAACTACCATGGAATTATGTTTATAATAGCGATCTATACGATCTGGAATACCTAACCCTAAATGTAGGGTAAATCCATTCAACATATGATTCTCGGAAAATCATATGTATTGTTTGCTCACGTGCTTGTGCATTTCATATGGTTGCCTAAATAAACTTGTTTTGATTACTGATTGTCGAGTGTTAATTGAGGAAATAAATCTCACTAAGCTTGTAGCTTATACCCTCTTAGATATCTTTTACAATTCTCGTACTTTTAATTGGAACCATGAGGTTATTTTACCTAGGTGATGCTTTCGAGCTAAGATCTTCTGGATAGAACCGTAAGTTAGAAGTAGATATGGAATTTCAAGAGAAGTTTCAAAAGTGTTGATAAACCAAAATTATTCCTATTTTATGAATGCCAAAATGGATTTTTATTGATCATTTTATTGATAATATTATGAATTTGGCGCTTAAAAATATTAATTTATGCTTTCAGGTCTTTAGAGAAGATATTTTATAAAAAGAAGGCAAAACGGGTCAAAAACACAAAGTTTGGACCAAAAAATGGTTAACACAACAAAGACATGCCATATCTTTCAACCATGTCAAGGAAAATCACAATCGAGGTCTAAATCTTAAGTTTTGAGAAAACACAACAGCGACATGACCTGTCACAAACCGTGTCAATCTGAAAAATTAACTCTGCAAGGGACATTTCTGGGATGAGCCGTGTCCCAAGTCATGTCAATGAAGAAAAAAGATCACAACCTGTTACATGACTCTGGGACAAGCCGTGTCCCTAGCCGTGTCAATTTTAACATAAAGGAAAACAGCCCGACATGCATAGTGACACGACTTGTCCCCAAACTTGTCGGTTTGACAGTCCGTTACTTTTTGAGAAATGGCTTTTTTATTGAATATTAACCCCCTATTTATTAAAGAAACATCTATTGGACATTAAAGGGTTTTACTTTGGAAAGCCAAGAGACCTATAACTCCCATAACTTCCCATTTCGTCCATTAATGAGCATTTAATTCCATTTATACAAAAATCATTATAAAATGAAGATGGAGGGAAGAATAAAAAACAAAAAAGAACAAGAACAAGAAAACAAAGAGAGATAGAGGCAAGAGAAAACACACTATTGTGTACTTTCCTAGTAGCATTTATGCTTGAGCATATCAATCTATCAAAAAGCATTGTTTGTATTGCTAAATTTAATTTTAGATCATTTCTATTCCTCCTTGTTATTGCCTTATATTGTTTTATCTATGGAGGAGTGGTTTAATATTGTTTGGGTATTGTGGATCCTTGATTGATTTGATGTGATTCATTTGTTCTTAATTTCAAAATATGTTGATTTTATTGTATTCAAGAGCTTGTGCCTAAACAATGAGTCTAATTGGATGGTGCATCTCATTAGATTCATGTTTGATTTTTGTTAAAAATAGACCAAGAGGTTGATTTAGTTAATAGATCTAAAGCTATTGATGAGATTGCTCATAATTACCTAGAGATAGGGATGGTGAAATCTTCTGTCACTCGTTTTGAATTTCATTAGTTTGGTTTTAAAATGAAGGATTCTTGTTCTTTATACAAGTCTAAGTTGCTAATAGTCAGGAAGAGATTCCGACAGTTTGGCTTAGGTTTAGGTGCTTTTGACTTTGAGAGAAGCCTTAGCATAATTTAGTGAATCCGATGGTTCAATAATCAACACAACTTTTTGAGAAAATTCTTGGGTCACATGAATAGATCTTAGGTGAAGCATGACCCAAGCAACCTTATGAATTGATTTAGCATTTTGCATGCTTGCTATGAAATCTATGAATATTAGACTTAGTTTATTTTCTATTTATATGAAACCAAATATGATTTTTTGGCTTGATAATAGGAAAAGAGTGAGTAGAAGTACTCGTCAATGTTACCTAGGAATATGACCTAGATCATTTCTCTATACTATATTTGATGGGTGCACTTGCCCTGTAAGACCATAGTTGAAAAGAAAACGATTTAGAAAATTTATAAATTTAAAATTTGTTCTTTTGCATCTATCAAGTTTTTGGCGCCGTTGCTAGGGAATTGATTGGTGATATTTTGAAAGCTTAATACTATTACTCTAGCCATTTTTCTTTTCTTTCTTTTTGGTTTGAATATGTGGTAAATTTATCTCTTTGTGCTTAACCTGATAAGGCATTATAATGGATTCTGATTGGTGGAATCATAAAGATCATTATTGTAATGTCCTTTATAATTCTCAAAATGAACCTAGAATTAAAACAAATATTGTGTGCTGGTACTGTGATGAGACAATATATTATTGTTTATGTGCTAATCCCTATTTTTATGATGCTCCTGTATGCATTCAATTACCTCCATTGTGTTGTAATGAAGAAACTATTGATGAGAACTCAGAAACCTTAGCTCATGAAAATTTTGTTTTAGATACATCATCATCACAGCCGCTTTTCAATGAATTAGATACTTTGCATGATTCTAACCATGTTGAGTTTAATAAGATGATGGAGAATGTTTGTGAATTTGATTTTGAAACAAAAAATTCTGAAAATTTTGATGAGCAAAGTGAATTTATAGAGGAGGGTTCGTTTGAGTTGATAAATAAGAAAATTCATGTTACCACATAAGAAATGGAGGATGGAGAGGTCGAGATGAAACAAGAAAATGTAGAAATCGTATGTTTTTCATTTGATGAAAAACCTGAAAGTGTGGAAGCTAATGATCCTATTAGATATATTATTGATTTTGAGATAGAACCAATTTTCCAATGAAAATTTTTTGAAATTTTTGTTGAATCTTGTTGTGTTTAAAAAGAAAACCAGGATAAGAAGCAAATTTCTGCTAATTTTGGTAAAAACTTGTGTTTAGGACACATTTGTTTGGGATCCCGGTGGATGAGAGTATGATTTTTGTTAATAAGTCGAGGCAATGACGTTAAAAAAGTGTGCTTCTTGGGAGGCAATCCATGTCTAACTTTTCTTTTTCTTTTTGGACTCATGATCTTATCATTCTTGATGACTATGTATTGTTCTTAAGGTATGGTGAAAATTCAGGAAGAATCAAGGTAGAAAAAGGCTAAGTGAGTTGCTGAAAAATCGACACTTTTGAGACATGACTTGTCCTTAGGCGTGTCCTTTACTGATCTAATGTGTTTCTTGAAGTTTTGGATGACATTTTTGGGACATGACTTGTCCCTAGACTATGTAACTTACTGCCCAAAATTTTCCTTCATTGAAGCACACGTTCTTTTAATTAGTTTCTTCATTCATTTCATTTGTGCATTTTAAAACAAAAGGTTTTGCTCTGCATTTAAGAAACA
The DNA here is from genome assembly GCA_024138025.1 of Combretum micranthum. Lineage (NCBI taxonomy): Eukaryota > Viridiplantae > Streptophyta > Magnoliopsida > Myrtales > Combretaceae > Combretum > Combretum micranthum. Next base: position 417,622 of record JAMXBD010000928.1, on the reverse strand, counting down.
CTCCTCTCAAATTCCATTCCATTCCATCTTCATCATCTACGAAAATTTCACCAAGCAAAATCAAGGGAAATCCAAGTAAGTCTCTCACCATCTCTCTTCTTTCTTCTTTCTTTATTCTTGCACTTCCATGGCCACATTGAAGGTTTGATTTAGGTTTTTAGGGTTTTGATGCTTGTTGCATGTCATCCTAAATCATGGGTTGTTGTTGATAACTCATTTTTGTTGGAGAATACATGCACTAATCATCTGAAATTTTTTTCATGCATGATTATCTTGTCATGAAATTTGGGGTTGTCATGCGTAAATTCATGGTTTGGGTTTGTTCTTGAGTGTGATAATTCGAATAAATTTGGGATTAAAGCATGCGTGATTTTTGTGATTCAAACTATTAGGGTTGTGAATATCAATGTATTCGTGATTCTCGTGCTCTAGAACCTGGGGCTATTAAGAATGATCATTGTTGTGTTTTTAGAAAAGAAGAATGTCAAAATGGAAGGTTGGGTTGATACACAATGATAGAGGTTGAGTTTTGGATGAAGAACAAGGGCTGAAAATTTGACACGCCTTGTCTTCTACTCGTGTCGTGCTGGAAATTACATGTTCTTCACATTGTTGTTTCAAAATGAGCTGTTAGCATGACTTTTGTGAGTTTATGTATTACTAATTCCTCATTTTCATTTGAATTCTTTTAATGTCTCAATTGTGGTCTAAATTTTTTATTCTTTTTAGGATAAGGCAAAAGCAAGTAGCAAGAAAGCATTTGTCTTCACAACGCCCCACTCTTAGACTTCAGATCCATAGAGATCCACTCAACCAATATCAAGAATAGAACAAGAAAAATACAACGTGTTGTTGGGGAGGTAATTAGCAGGAAATATGTTGTTTAATTGGAGAGGGTTGGCTAAATATAATAAGGATGAGGAGATTGATTCCTTGATTGAATGATGATGATTTTTCTTATTTCTGATTATGAATGATTGTATTATTGAGCACCCAGCTTTGGGTTATACTCTTTAGGGCTCGCTAGTAGGATCATGAGTGCTAACTTTTGCTTTGATTTCTTTGTTTTGTCTTTTGTTTTTTTTTTTTAGTTGTAGCCTAGATGCACTCTGATATGACTTGTTCTCACAACTACTCAATTTTGCTGAAAATATGACTATCTTGTAGCTGAATGTTAGTACTTAAACAGGGAAGTTCATTTTCTTTTTCCTTTCCTCATTTTTTGCATATATTTTGACATTGGGGATAATGTCCCAGTTAAGTGTGGGGGAGGGATATTCTTGAAAGGAATAATTGGTTTCTCTATGATTTTCATGATTACATTATTTTGAGCTTGATTTTGAATTTTGTCAAAGTTCCCCATTTACACTTTGCAAATGTGCTTTAATTGAATAAATCTTAAAAATATACTCTTTTGTTAACTAGCATTCATATTAAAAGCGACTTATAGTACCTTACTCATCTATTTTATGATTAGTATACTTAGTTGAAATTGTAAGATGAAATCTAGGTGGGGTAAACTTACTTACTATTTAGTGATGGAATTTAGAGTCTAGAAATGGAGTGAAGTCCTTAGTTGAAATTTAAGCAGTTATATTTATAAGCCTATTAGCTTATATATTCTTCTTTCAAAAATTTTGAGAGCTTTTCTAGCCTTTTGTGAAAGGTGTATGTGAAATCAATCACTTAGTGATTCTTTTTGAAAATCAATCGATTGTTGTGCTCGACTAAAATTAAATGTTTTGTTGATATGGGTGGGCTTCAGTCCCTCAGAAGAGTGAAGTCTGACCCTGCTATTGACTATAAAAGCTTCCTATAGACAATTGATGAAAAAAAAAGAAAAAAAAATCATAGCCTTTACTTCCTTAACTTAGGTAAGTGAGTTAAGAGTATTAAACCTGAAAGTTAGAGCGAGTAAGAGTTTGTTGGGGTCCCTTTAAACCTGGTCACTTGGGTGATGAGCCTAGGATATGCCAACTCAAGGATCTCACTATAACAAGAAGATGAATAGGCAAATAGAGCTGAAAAGATACGAGCTACACCCCGTTCAAAGGAAATCCCTCTAAAGGCTATTAAGAAAATTTTTTGTTCTTAATAAAAAAGAAAAAAATATATACATATATATAAATAATTTTTTTCAAAAAGAAAAAATCTAGGGGAATGATGGATACCAAATACTTCATTCTAGGTTGCTGAGTTTAGAGAAATGGTTGAAGGCTTAGATACATGTTAATTGGTGGTGAAATGTAATCAGGTCTATTTTACTATTGATTGACTTTGGAATCTGCTATTAAATGGTAAGGGTAAAGTTTGACATACCTGGATTAGCCTTAAAATTTTGATTATGGTATGCTAATTACATTTATATGATAGATTTGAGCAGTAGGTACAAAAGCAAGTCACTATGATCCAAAATGAATGCTATATAAGTTTTAACTTGTGGAAAATTTTGAGCATATTTGATGATAGATTTTTATGGTCCTTATTGTTTGCTTGAGGACAAGCAATTACTCAAGTGTGGGGGAATTTGATAAACCAAAATTATTCCTATTTTATGAATGCCAAAATGGACTTTTATTGATCATTTTATTGATAAATATTATGAATTTGACACTTAAAAATATTAATTTATTCTTTCAAGTCTTTAAAGAAGATATTTTATAAAAAGAAGGCAAAACGGGTCAAAATACAAAGTTTGGACCAAAAAATGGTCAACACAACAAAGACATGCCATGTCTTTCAACCATGTCAAGGAAAAACACAATTGATGTCTAAATCTTAAGTTTTGAGAAGACATGACAGCAACATGACCTGTCACAAGTCTTGTCAATCTGGAAAATTAACTTTGCAAGGGACATTTATGGGACAAGCCATTTCCTAAGCCGTGTCAATGAAGAAAAAAGACTACAACCTGTTACACAACTCTGGGACAAGTCGTGTCTCCAGCTGTGTCAATTTTAACATAAAGGAAAACAGCCCGATATTCCTAGTGACACGACTTGTCCCCAAACTTGTCGATTTGACAGTCCATTACTTTTTGAGAAACAGCTTTTTTATTGAATAGTAACCCCCTATTTATTAAAGAAACATCTATTGAACATTAAAAGGGTTTACTTTGGAAAGCCAAGAGAACTATAACTCCCATAACTTCCCATTTCCTCCATCAATGAGCATTCAATTCCATTTATGCAAAAATCATTATAAAATGAAGATGGAGGGAAGAATAAAAAACATAAAAAAGAAGAACAAGAAAACAAAGAGAGACAGAGGTAAGAGAAAACACACTATTATGTACTTTCCTAGCAGCATTTGTGCTTGAGCATATCAATCTATCAAAGAGCATTGTTTGTATTGCTAAATTTAATTTTAGATTATTTCTATTCCTCCTTGTTATTGCTTTATATTGTTTTATCTATGGAGGAGTAGTTTAATATTGTTTGGGTATTGTGGATCCTTGATTGATTTGATGTGATTCATTTGTTCTTAATTTCAAAATATGTTGATTTTATTGTATTCAAGAGCTTGTGCCTAAAGAATGAGTCTAATTGGATAGTGCATCTCATTGGATTCATGTTTGATTTTTGTTAAAAATAGACCAAGAGGTTATTTTAATTAATAGATCTAAAGCTATTGATGAGATTGCAGGGTCAAGGGTAATCTTTGTGCTCTTATTATAGATGGGGGAAGTTGCACCAATCTAGTGGCTGCGTCTGTTGTTGAAAAGCTGAAGTTGGTTACAACTCAACATCCTAAACCCTATAAATTGCATTGGTTGAATGAGCAAGGGAATTTGCTTGTGACTTAAAGAGTTATAGTTCCATTTTGCATTGGAAAGAAGTATCATGATGAGATCATCTATGACATTTTACCTATGTGTGCTTCTCATATACTACTTAGAAGGCCATGGTTGTTTGATAGGAGGGTGTTACATGATGGATTTAGGAACACATATGTATTCTAGAAAGATGGAAAGCGGATTGTATTTAATCCTATAACATTAGTTGAGGTGCAAGAGGCATAGAAACGACTTAGTAGGGTCATTAAAAAGAAAGCGTTGTTTGTGGGGTAGAAGGAGATTGAGGAGGTTATCCAGGATGAGAGTCCTTTGTATTGTTACGGGTTAGGTATTTGTTAGAGATTGAAGGTCAGGAGTAGGTACCCTCTGCTATGAAGCAGTTGTTGGAGGAGTTTGCTAATATCTTCCTTAAGGATTACTATCCATGAGGCGTATCAAGCATGCCATCAATTTATAGCCTGGAGTAGTTTTGCCAAATAGGCATGCCTATCGAATGAATTCTAATGAAGCCAAGGAGTTGAAAGACAGGTGGATGAGTTGATGGAGCATGATTTTATTAGAGAAAGTATCAGTCCATGTGTTATTCCTACACTTCTAGTTCCGAAGAAGGATGGTACGTGGTGCGTGTGCATCGATAGTAGGGCTATCAATAAAATTACCATTAAGTACGAACATCTTATTCCTAAGCTTGATGATATGTTGGATGAACTTAATGGAACCCAAATATTTTCTAAAGTAGATCTTAAGAGTGGTTATCACTAGATACGTACGAGGATTGGAGACGAATGGAAAACTGCTTTTAAGACACGTCATGACTTATATGAGTGGATGGTTATGCCTTTTGGCCTGACTAGTGCACCCAACACATTTATGCGTCTGATGAATCATGCATTGAAATACTTCTTAGGTAGGTTTGTTGTTGTTTATTTTGATGACATTTTGATACATAGTTGTGATCTAGATAGCCATGTAGAACATCTGCGATCAGTCTTCTCAGTACTACAAGATCAGATATTACATGGCAATCTTAAGAAATGTTCTTTCTGTCAGCCAAAGGTGAATTTTCTAGGATTTGTAGTTTCTAGCTTAGGTGTATGAGTTGCTGGGGAGAAGATTAAGGCTAGAGTAGAATGGCCTATGCCATAGTCAGTAGCTAACGTGCAAAGTTTTCATGGGCTAGTTTCATTCTATAGGAGGTTTGTTAGGAACTTTAGTAGTATTGTGAGCCCGTTGACTGAATTGACTAAAAAAAAAATGTGGTTTTTGTGTTGGGAGAGCAAGCTTAGAGGAGTTTTTAGGAGATTAAGAGTTGATTGACAAATACTCTAGTGTTGGCTTTGCTTGACTTTGATAAGACTTTTGAATTGGAGTGTGATGCATTGGGGGTTGGAATAGGAGCGGTATTGATGTAGGAAAGACATCCTATCGCCTATTTCAGTGAGAAAATTAGTAGGGCACTACTTAATTATTTTGTGTATGATAAGGAATTTTACTCCTTTATGCATGCTTTAATGACTTAGCATCATTACCTTCTTCCTAAGGAGTTCATTATTTACATAGACCATGAGTCCTTGAAGCATTTCAGAGGACAGCAATGACTATTAAAGCGACAAGCAAAGTGGGTGGAGTTCTTAGAAAGCTTTGCTTATGTGATTAAATATAAGAACGGTAATACCAATGTCGTTGCAAATGCTCTATTTCGCAGGTATGCACTTATTACATCTTTACAGTCAATGTTACTTGGCTTTGAACTAGTGGAAGATCAGTAATCTACTGGTGATTATTTTAAGTTGATTGTTGAGTAATGTTCTAGGGGTAAAGTGGTAGATGGTTTTTATGTTGTGGATGGATTTCTATATAAGTTAAGCAAACTTTATAATCCTACTTGTTCTGTTAAGGAGTTATTGGTGGGACGCCCATGCTAGAGGATTATCAAAGCACTTTGGTGAGAAGAGGACTTTGGAGTTGTTAAAGGAGCATTTTTACTGGTTGAATATGATGAAAGATGTTCATAGGGTGCTAAAGCAGTGTGAAATGTGTAAAACGGCTAAGGGAAGGAAGGAGTCTTGTGGTGAATACATGCCATTACTTGTTACTAGCACAGCCACAGATTGATCTGGGTATGGATTTTGTCTTAGGACTTCCTAAGATGCAAAGGGGGAAAGATTCTATTATGGTGTTTGTAGACCGATTTAGCAAGATGGTACACTTTATGCCTTGTCACGAAATAGATGATGCTCTTTATATTGCTAACCTTTTTGTGTACGAAATTGTTCGTTTGCATGGCGTACCTTATAGTATTGTTTTAGACAGAGATACTAAGTTCCTCAGTTTCTTCTAGAGGACACTTTAGAAGCGACTTGGTAATAAGTGCGTGTACAACATATCTTGTCATTCATAGACAGATGGCCAGATGGAGGTTATCAACCACACGCTTAGAACTTTACTCAGGGTGATGGTTGGTAAGAATCTTACTGATTGGGAATTATGTCTTCCTATTATTGAGTTTGCTTACAATAGGTCGACTCATAGTTCAACCGATAAGTCTCCCTTTGAAGTTGTGTAAGGTTTCAATCCGTCTTTACCTATGGATTTGATAGCTAAACCAATAGCAAAGGGAGAGAGCTTCAGTGGAGCGGAGCAATCTCAGCAAATTCATAAGATTCATCAGAAAGGCAGCTGAGCATCTTAAGAAGACTCAAGAGTAGTAGGTGATGCAAGGAAACAAACATTGGAAGGCTAGATCATTCAATCTAGGGGATCTAGTATGGATTCATCTCAGCAAAGACAGGTTTCCAAACAAGAGATCTTAGAAGTTATCTCCCAGAGTAGACGGACCATTCAAAATACTAACAAAGGCAAATATACTCTATGCGACAACTTTGCTAATAATCATCCATTTACATGATCTTATTCCCATGCTCATAAGAAACACTATTTGGTGAAATATTTATTGTTAGGCTTAAAAAAAAACTCTATTGTAGCCTAAACTTTAGTTTTATCATATTGCCTTGAGCATCCATAACCCTAAATATGTTATAGAATATACTAAAAGTAAGATATTGTCACGACTCTAATATGGGGGCCTAACAGGATTTATCTAAAGCTATCATATCACGTGTGCACCCGTAACATGAGAGCCGTCTTGTATGTCAGAGTATACAAGACTCTATTTATTTATAAATATTTATCATACAAATGATATAATATATTACAGTATTTCAACTATGGAATCCTATTTTCCAATTTCCACCAAGATCGCAGAGAATCGGTATCCCCCACCAAATAGTGAAATTGGGTTTTCAAACTACAACATACAAAATTCAAAATTCATTAATTTACATTCTAAGTTTCCATATCCTATATCTCTATCTTCAATAAAGTTTGTTGGAGAAGCTCTCTTCACACATTCCTAGCCCAATCCCAGCTAGTAATATTCCTGCACAAAAACTGTAGGGGGGTGAGCGAACCACGGGCTCAGTGAGTTCATTCCTCACTACTACCGGTCACGCAAGTTATCAAACATTAATTATACACTCATGCAAATCTATCTACACAATATGAATGCATACGTAATGAATGCAAGCAACACATCTATGGGGGTCCGGAACCATAGACGATGTAGATTTACCTGTCTACACTTCAGTTGTCTCCCATACTTACCCGCATGGGACACCTCGCCTTAACCGTACGAGGCTGCCTGGTGGTTTCGTCCATCCAGACTCACCCAATGCTTAACCGCCATTGGTAACAACAAATATTCCCCAACGTGTTCACGTGATTTACGCTGGTTCATATTTAAATATATATAATGCCAATTTAATGGTCATTCTTAATCCATCACCAATCTATGGTGAATCGCACAAGTAGACCCCAACACGGGTAACATCTACTGCCAAAAAGAACCATCACCTATAAAGGTGAATCCGGCGGATAGACCCAAATTCAGGTAACATCTATCGCCAAGTGACCAGTGGACCCAAATTCAGGCCACATCCACTGTCACAACAATACTCGGAAATGTCCCATGTTTATCTCATAAACTCTTTTAGTATAAATTCTTCCTTTCAAAGGATATAAAAATAACCTGGAATATTCCAAGTCGGATTTCTTTAAAATACATTTCAAAATACTTTTGATTTCAAAATTGGGACATTTCCTACAAGGGGATCAAGCACATGCGACGAGTATATCCAATTAGTTTAGTCGAATAATTATCTTTATCCATTTATGCAGGTGATCATGCGGATGATAACACTCACATCAATCAGTCATTCCATACAAGCAATCAATCAACATAACAGCAAACAGTAGCAATCACAAGCAAATAGTAGATCATCAGAATTCCCTCACCTGTGGTCCTCGCTAAGTTACTGGCAGTGGAATTGATCTATTTTCCTATGAAAGGAAATAACAGAGATTTATTATTGGATTATTTCTGTAAGAGAAGTCTTCCTATAATTTAAAGGTGTTGATCTCTATCGTCGGATATTAAATTAAATCCGTCATATTAATCATTGTATCGTTAAATAGTTCAATTGAATCCTTATAGATGCTTAGTTATTCTGTATCGGTATTTGATACAGTTTTTATTATGGTTTTAATTTCTATAGTAAAGAATATTTGTTTGTATTTTGTTTCTCTTGATATTTATATTATTAATTAAGGAGTTTGTCTTTCTTTAAGTCCTACTGTATTTAGTAAGAGATTTTATTTATTTATTAATTCTTTGCCTGTCAACCTTATCTGTCTCTTAAATTAGTATCTTTATTTATTTAAGGGTGTGTCCTAGTGTCTATACCTTCCAAAATTATAAAATCGTATGTCTATCGAGTTTAGATATATCAACTTTTTATTATACTTAAATTTTATTTCCACTACAAAAAAACTAAGTTTAATAACATAAAATTATCAGTAATATTAGTTTTGAAAAGTCAATATCAATATTAGTAATAAATACAAGTATAATAGTAGCAACTATTTTCATACTATTAATAAATAATAATAGTAGTGGCAAAATAACAATATAATTATTGATAACGTAAATATAGTAACCTTAATGTAAAATAACAGTATAAATAATCCTAATGACTTGTGATGAAAATATCAATAATACGGAATATTATAAACAGTACTAATAATAATAGTACTAATCATAACTATATTAATAGAAATACCAGTAACATTGATATAGGTTTAAAAGTGAAAACTGAGTAAATTTCTATTCGTGATTTCTTATTCGTTTTAAATCCGATTTCATTGTATAAATAGTCGATTTGGTAGTACTCGAAGAGTACTTTATAATAGTGGAATTATTTTCAAGAAAAGAGACTTGTATAATTTTTAAATTTATGAAACACATACACAGATTTCAAATGAATCCTAACAATTGTAGTTAAAACTTGTTTTGATCATATCTAACTCATTTCTAATCCGTTTTTGACGAATAAATAGTCGTTTTCATAGTATTTTCCGAGTACAATCCATTAATGGTCTTAGTTTTATCAAAAAAAGTCATTAAGGGGACGAAAAAGACAACAACAGCCCGCTCTACTCGTGTAGATCTGGCAGCAGAAATTCCGTTTTTGTTTTTGTAATATCTAATTCGTTTCTTATCCGTTTTTAGCAAATAAATAGTCGATTTCATAGGATTTTTCGTGTTCTTTCCATTGGTGGGGTCGTTTTTGGCTTATAACAACACATAAATACAGTTTATTCGTTCTTTCTAGGAATACACATAAGTCATCTAAATTTCGATTTAACTTTGTCGTAGTTTAAGTGTAGTCTTGGTTTTTCCCTTCTAAGATTTGAATTTCTATACTTAAGAATCTTCAAGTTGATGTATCTATATGTTAAATAATCTAAATATCATCAATATACTATCATATCAATTTTGATAAATTTATAAGTCAATTCGTAAAGATCAAACATAATGAATATTTGAACTTGATATAGTTCTTACCTTGATTGGACAATAGATAGGGTTTAGCTCCTCCTTCTTGATGAAGTAATGATCTAAAGAGGAAGTTAAGAAGATGAGTAACTAAAGAAAACTAATCTAGCTAACTAGCATATATATATTTATTTGATTCTCTTACCTTGTTGAGCTTGGGTCTAATATGAATCTATGGTAACCAAGACTATCTAGTTTGGTCTTTGATGTTGTTTGGGCTTGTTAAAGTGGGTTTTGATTGTGGTTGATGAGTATTAATGCTTGGATAATGCTATAGGATCTAAACAAGGGATACACTTTGTTTTTAGAGTGTTGAAATAAGGTTGAACAAGTGAGCATGGAAGAGGAGTTTTATAAATTCGTAGTAGTTGTTTTGAGAGGATTTTGAATTGTGTTTGGGGAGAGTTTGAGCTAAGTTAATGTGTAACTTAAGGCTATATATATGTATTAATGTTAGGCTAAGTTTGGAGACTTTAATAGAGTGTTTTGAGCTTGAAAAATGCAATTTTCTGTTGATGTTTCTCGGTAGAAATGCAATGCGAATTTGAGAACGAATTTTTGATGAATTTGTGTGAAATTTGTGGATGATTTCAGGGGCATTAATTGGGTTTGTTTGCTAGTTAATTAAGGTTGTTTATGTGTGTAAAATAAAGGTTCAAGTTGCAAGAAAATCGGATCAAAATTCGTGTGAAATCAGAGGTCAATTTCCAACTTTTCTGCTGTAGTATATGTTGTTGTTTTTCCATTCCTGCTGCAGCTTCTTTAACAAGGATTTGAACAAGGTTTTGAGCTAAGTTTGACTTTAATTTGAGTTGGATTTCTTCTTTATTTAATGTTGGTTTTATGTGAAGTGTTGTGGTTGGTTTAAATGTCCTTTTCATGTTGAATTTTAGTGCTAAAATCGGAACAAGAGCTGGATGTGGTGGGGTTGCTGCAGCCGAAAAATTTCTACTGTACCGTAGGAAATTTTAACTTTGTTCCAGCGTGGATTTTGCGGATCCTCTGTCGCGTGGACTTCGGACAATATCTCGAGTTTGTTGTCCTCTGTTCTTCTGTTCCAGCCCAGCGATCATAGTCCGTGAAAATTCATTCCGTTCGTGAAGAGAGGAATCTACAGCTGTGCTCTGTTTCCACGTGCCGTTGAATTTGCAACGTCCCATTTTATACGTGGAGATGCTGTGCGTGGGAGTTTGCTCCTTGGTGTCCCCTGCTCGTGTCGTGCGTGGAGAATCCTGTTCGTTCGTTCCAACAGCTGCAGCGTCCGTGCTCATCCTCTGCAGCGCATGGAACAAGCTGCACCGATCCTCTGCTTCACGTGTTGCATCGTTGAAGACTCTGCAGCCGACACCTTGTTGCTTGTGGAACCATTCTATTCCATTCTCTGTTCCACGTAACTTGAATTGCTGCAGCGGTTCTGTTTCACATGGACTTCTTGCAGCGGCCGACTTCTCTGTTTCACATGATTGGATTTGTGCTTGCTGCAGCTGTTCGTGGAGGAGATTGTTCCGCGTGAAGACTCTGTCCAACGGCAGGAAAACTGCTGTTCGTCCATTCATTTCCAGCGTGAGGGATTTGGCTTCATCGGTTTCCACATGATTTTCAAATTCTGTTCCAGTTTTAATTTTAATTAATATTTTTTTTTATTTAAATTATATTAACCAATATTAATTTATAACATATGTTTATATTTGTTACGTACAAATTTTATCCAAATAGAACTATTTAAGTTACTAAAAACTCTAATTTGTTTATATGTTCAAATTTTTTAGTTTCGATTTTACACAATTAATTGTTTTAAGTACTTTAACTTACACAATTACATTTTCAATTTCAATAAATTAATTTAGGAACTAAGTCTTACTAAATTCAGAATGTTCTAACAAGTATAATAGCGGGTTTGAAAATTTTTGTTTTATATCTAGATTAGTAATTAGTGATCTGAATTAGTATCTACCGTGTATTTATAATCCTAGTAATCCATTTTTAGATTATCGTACTATACCAAAAAGTACTATTAATAGATTGTATTTATCGGGTTTGAAATTAATCGTTTGTTATTGTGACTTAAATTCAAGGTTAACTATGATTTCTTGTTGAACTAGTGATTATTTTACCAAATATTACGTTTTATTGTATATGAGTTATCTATAATAATTATTTTGTCTAGTGCTACTTAATATTGTTATTAGATTTTGAATACTATTATTTCATTAGTTAACAAGCATATGATTTAGTCCGAAGTATTGAGCTTAAAGAATTCAGTAATTTTATATGAACGATTGGTTTATCGTCGTTTTAAATTATTTGCGATCATAGAAGTTACAGTTTGTACTTCGAAATATATTATATATATATATATATTTTCCTTTTTGGTAACGATTCTTCATCTTTCTAACTATAATCAAATTCATTCTTTGATATTTTTAAATCGAAAAAAAATTTGGAGTGGTTTTTACTACTTGTTCCAATATTCTATCTAATTCTATATTACATTTTTAGTATTTGTTATAATCAGGTTACGTAAAATTTGGGGGATTACAGATATAAAGCTGGTCAACATACTAAAGCATCGAAAGGAATTGAGATGTTAGCATCTTGAGGATACAGTGCAATTTTATACTAGAAAATGGATGGCAAGGATTTTCTCCTAGTAAGCATTGCCCAACATTACTAGTAGGTCATGGTCAAATATGAATAAAAAATTTGTATCTAAGCTTATCTTAGTGTAAATTCTAATTGAAAAGAAAACTGGTTATAAATGGAGATGGACTATTAGTATGTCAGATAGTTTGAATTATCTTTTTTCTACATCATTACCACTTTTACTGACTAAGTTAGTGATCTTAGCCAATGGTGATGGTGGAGGGCTAGTTGAAATGAATTTTATATAAACGAGTCAATGGTTTTTTGCTTAAGTTCTCTCTTTGTTTGAGGATTGGAACTCCATACATCAAGCTCTTGCTCAAGCCTACTGGCTTCCACTATTTATTCTATTATATATCATGTATACCATCCAGCATAAACAGTTGAACCTTAGTTTTTCAGGCTAACTTTCTGCTAGAATCTTCTTGTTTTATTTAAAGTACTAAGGTTTTTAAATGAACTGATGGCAGAAACCGGAAGATGAATTCAGCAAGGACTTGAAACTATAGACTATGGGAGCTAAAGGTGACATTATGCGGTTAGCTTACCCAAAACATCTCGACTAAAATAATTGTGATAGTATATATCTTGCCTTCTATTTTGTCCTTTGTTGTAGTTGAGTTTGCTATTGCATTTTATCATCCTTTCAAAATTAAAGTTGCCATTGGATCTTACATTAAGCATTGGAAGTTTCTGATTCCCTTTTGTTTTCAACTCAACTGCTAGCATGGCATGGTTGGTGGTTTTAGAGATACCGGTGAGGCAAGCTCCATCTGGAATGATGTCTATTACTTGACCCAAACAGTGTTGAGAATACTTGTAGGTAATTTAACTTCCTTAGCCCTTATCTAATAAAATTAATACTTCATTAGGGAAAGAAAATATGCTTTCTTTACCAATTGCAAACTGGGCTATCAGTTAGTAGTCCATGAAGCTTATAATGATTTTATGGTGATAAGTAATCCTCATATGACTCCAAATTTTGACACCACATTAATAATAGTAGGTGGCTGAAAACCAAAGAAAATGAAAGTCCAGCTTAGTTGTATGCTTGATCATCTAAGTGGACCAAGTGATCCTCTAAATTTCTAGTTTTCCACTATAGGATGGATAAGAATGTTGTTCTTAATAACACAAATATAAACTGTGCCATTTTCTACTTTTTTGGATATTGGAGCCTTCTTTGCTCGGCCTACTGATTTATACATTTTGGGGAAATGGAGGTTATTCGTCTTGGGGATTAGTGAGTTAGTACCACAAACATTTTGCTTGTTTAGCCTTTCTTAAAAAATTTTATCCAAGGCACTAATAGAGTAATATCCTATGGAATGAATATTGTAGTGATAGTATAAGGTCTCTTGATATGAGACTCATATGATGATGATATGGTAGGCGTTTTGAAGCATTGAATTTTTTTTAAATGTCATTTAGATGAATCAATGAAGGAAGACATGGTGCATAGGCGTTTGTGGGAAAAAGATAATATAGAGAACTACATCACAGAAATGCGAAAAGAGTCCAAGCGCAGAAAATAGCAATTTTGTTGCTTTTGCTACCTAATGTGCTAAATATTGACACTATTACTTTTTCTTTTTGAAAAAAAAAATTATATATTTCACTCTTCGAATATTCTATACATACGCTAATTCTTTGAGGAATAGTAATTTAGTTGCTTTTCTCTTCAAAATTTATGTTTATAGTTAATGGTCAGTAAAGTGGGAAGCCGTGAGGAACAAGCTCGACTTTTCCATGATAGTGTCTTTGGGTTAGTATATTATTCAATATAATATATGAGTGTTATTATATGTAGAATTCTCAGCAAACAATTTAAATAAGTAAATTGCTTACTATGTAGAACTTAGGGTGTTGTTATTAATAAATAACATCTTTTCTATATGACCTTGAAAAGGATAAAATGTTATAATGTGCTTATGTAAATCTCTTAATTTTTATGTTAACTTATTAAATTTCTTAATCAATTGATCTTAATACTTTTTGCTGCTTCTCTAACATATATAACACATTAAGTGGTTTTCTAGAGATAGTTAATAAAAGGCTTAAAACTGATCTAACTGAAGAGGTAATAATTGTCTGCCTAGATGTCTTTTTTTTTTTGTTGTCCTGCAATAGTGTATATATTTTTCTTCTTTTTTATTGGTGGAATGCTTTTTTAACCATAAGGTGGAGAAACTCCAAGTTGCTTGGGGGAGCAAACAAAAATTAAAAAATTCAATTGGTAAGAAATGAGACTCCAAAACGTATTATTCTGACATTACATCTCCAGCAAATAGTTGTAGATCAACATGAAAATTATGCATTTAATTGCATCAAGGTCATATTATTTTATATTCTATAGTTAAAACTATGAGCTTGAATTTCATGTAATGCATTTAACAACATGTTTTTTTTAATTTTTAATCTTTCCACTTAAATTACTTAGAAAAAGAAAACATAAATTAGACAACTTGAGAGCCATTATGGCTTGTCGTTTTTACATCTTTTCATTACTGTTTTGATGTCATTTGTTTGCTAAAATAAGATACCAAAAGACCACAGTTTAAGTACATATACACTTATGAAATTAAATAGCTAAGAATCCTTATTATTTTTTACTCATAATCTTTGTTTATTTACCCTAAAACCGGGGGGGGGGGGGGGGGGGGGGGGGGGGGGCGCGGGGGGCTTTGGTGGAGAATATTAAGATTTTTACTTATCACAGTATTCTTAATCAGGAAACACTATGACAATATATATATATATTTATATATATATATTTTGGGTCTACTACATCATGTAGGCATTCACATTTGAAAGTGAAAGAATTTACTCAAATGTTTGTCTCTGTGATTAAGATGATGTTTATTTATTTATTTATTTCTTTTTTGGAAACAAGCTATACCTTTTTGGTGCATTCTCTTGGAACAAAACCTGCAAATGTTATCTGACATTCAATGATTTAGAATTTAAGCTTAAGGTTGCATCATATTACATTGAACTAGAAACCACAAAATTGGACATAGGATTATAATTTCATATGAGAATTTCAATTGGTTGCTAGACCACATGCTTTAAATTACTTTCTACATTAACCATTGAAATTGCAACATCATCATCTGCTTAGACCTGTGTGTATAGTTGTGCCTTGTCTCTTTAGGAGCCCTTTCATCACTCTTCCCATAGTTAATGCTTTCTTGATTGCTATAGTGTTTGGTTGCTAGTTCGTCTTAAGTCTTTTGACAATATTTTTTTCCAAGCTCATTGGATTTTCAATGGTTATCGTAGTTTTTTTTTTCTTTATTTTTAGTTTTACTTTTTTTCCTAATGGACGATGTGGTATCATATTGAAAGTACAATGCTTATAAGCCAGATATATGATATTTCTTAATTCCACTTGCAGCTGGTTTGTATTTACATTAATCCTTCTTTGGCATACTTGTTTAATATATCAATTATGACATTTGTTAGCTAGTGGTCGATATTCTAATAGAATTAATTGCAATTATAATTTTTCTTTTCTTTGGTAGGAAAGGTGAGTCTTGCTGCTGCTCTCTAGTGTTTTAAAGGGTATGAAAGTTTAGTTTAATTGTCATTTCCCCTGTATCTTTAGTTTTTTTTATTTTGTTTGGTTTATTATTTGAGTAAATAGTTTTTTATATCATGTGATATTTTTTTGTCTACAAAGTACTATTCATATCTCGATAATTTGCAAGTTTGGTTCTATGCATTTAAGGCTATTGATTTTGCTTACTACTTCTTTGATGGATAGTTGATAGGTAATTTAATATTGTATTCCACTTACTTCTATTTCCACCCCAACTAAGTTTATTGAGATATTTATTCATTTTCCTTTGAATCCATTCAGTAAATTAATGCATACATGAGATTTCACAAAAAATAAATATATATAGGAGTGTAAAGGGTTATTGTTCATCTTCATCAAGACAGATCCATGTTGAAGGTAAGGGCTAAATAAGTCGTTGATGAAGTTTGGTTGGCAATTTTACCCCCAAAAAAAAAACTAGAAAGAAAAAAAATGTATATATATATAAGGAATTTTGTCCCTACATTCCTTTCATGTGTGTAATCTATCTAGAGAGTTATAGAATTTTCTGTAACGTCATTAATATAAATCATGTGGTAGTAATAATTGGACTATACTGATGAAGTTAGTTTGAAAATTTAGTTGGAAGGAAAAAAATAAAAGAAAACAAAAGAAAGGGTTTTACAAATTGTTAATTTTAAAGTCTTCTCATCCTTTTTGTGTTAATTATTCGGCAAGTTGAGTATCGTTGGAATATTGTATGCACTGAAAGTCATAATGATATAGTGTGAGTGCATATATTTGTTTGTGCTCATTAGATATTTTTAATCTCCCATTGCATTGCTGCTTTATCTTTTGACTTCAGAAAGCTTAGTTTGGTGATTTGGTTATGAAAAATAGTGTACTAAGATAGAGATAGTCGGTTGTTCTTGAGGATAAGGAGGAATGCAGCTTATGGAGACAACTAGGAAGTAGAAAGGATATCGCACGTGTTATAGCTATATTTGTGAGTTATGAATTGTCTTGTTGGCAAGAGTTTCTTAAAGAGATCATTTTTTCCGTGGTGATTTAAATCATAGGTGGTTTTGAAGATGATTTTTTTAATAGAACTTATATAGGTACTTTTGACATCTTAAAAATTGTCTTGACCTCGCACTTCTAGACTTTAATTTTATTTTTATTATTGGCAAGAGTAATAGTCTATTATCATGAGTCACTCTTTTCTTTATAGTTAGTCTCACTGTTGCTTTTAGGCCAGATGTCATTGGGACATGGTGCTGCACAGATTTTCATTAGAAACAATTGATATCATAACAGGAATTGATGGGCTTGAAGATCACATTTTTATATGCTATACTTGTTAGTGGGATTATAATCATTGGATCATATAATTCTTGGTTGATTACATTTTACAAAGGCGAGAGTATCTGTTCAATTGATCTTCTCTATTTGCCAAAATAGCCACCTTAATATTGTTTCTATTATTAATGACTTGCTCATGAGCTAAGCCAATTGTGAAATAATGATCTATAATGCTAGGTATGGTTTCCATTTATTAAATTAAACTTTTAAAACAAATTTTTTTTTTTTTGGGTGGGTGGGGCTGGGGCTCTATGAGGTGGTTCCATAATCTATCTTATGACTCTTCAAAGTAGGTATATATTTTGTACAACAAGCATACTTTTCTCCTCATGATTGAGAACTCCCCCCCCCCCCCCCCCCCCCCCCCCCCCTTTTTTTTTTTTGGTCATCATGATCTTGTGTACATAGTAAGGTAATTTTCTAGAAAGTTTCCAATAGTAATTAATGAAGTTTGTTGACATTATTTATTCTTTGAATTATAGATAGGATACCACTTTCTTTAGACTTCACTCAGTTATGCATGTTCATTATCAAATACTGCTTCATCTGAAAATTCTCTTATGAGGTTCTTACGTTGTTGCTATATTGTCACTATTAATCAGTCTTACTGTGTCCTTTCATCTCTTCAATGTGGGCATATGTTGATTTTTTTCTTATAGCTAATTCCATGCATTTGAAAGAGAATATTGACGTTAAATGTATGTTATCTGTAAAATTTTTATGTAGGAAGCATATTACACTTTTTTTGTGAAGTAGACCCCACTAAGTTGATCACCTATCAATCAAAACGGTAAAGGTGAATTGAATCATATAAAATCATAACTAAAACATTCTAGACATGACAACTTGATCAAAAGCACCCAATATCAATTATATGAAAATTAAATTATTTTTGGCAAAGTATATGAAAGTTTAATTCTTAATATGCATTCCTTGAAACAGTATATGAGAGCCTCATTACAAGCAGCAGCCGAGGCAATCAGGTAGGCAAACTGGGGAAGAATTGGGCCATATGACTTTGGACAATATAATCAATTTCCTGGAGATATCGGGTTCTTCAAAAGGGAGAGATCATGAAACGATGAGTATGGATAGTTCTTCCTAAAATGGTACTCTGAAGAGCTATTAAAGCATGTCACAAAATCAAAGCCACTGCAATTGGGATATTCCAAGGAACAAAAGCAAAGCTACCAGGAAAAGTAGCTAGAATTCACTAGCATTATATAACAAGATCCCACGCAGTTGAACTGATAGCCGAATACTATAACACTAGGCATCGAGATGGCTATCTACCAGTTACACGAATGATGAGAAAATATGAAGTGCAGCTTATTTCTTTCTATTTTTCATAGATGAAAACAAAAGGCTAGATATGACTTAGCAGTTTCTCCCTTAGGCCATTGCTTCATCATAGATACACATTAAAACTTTGCCAACTCAATTGATTCGATGTACAGCTTATTTCTTTCTATTTTTCATATTGAAGAACAAATTTATGTGTTGACATGTTTGGTCTATAATGTCTTACATCATTTTGATGTTGCTTAGGCACGTGTAGTTATGCATGTCTCTAATTTTTTTTCTATTTTCATATGGTCAAATATGAATGCTTTCTATACTTCTATTTCTAAATCTATTCCCACTATCCTTGTTGTGTTTTTAGCTTTGAAAATTAACATATGTGATGTGATTTTTTGTTTTCCTATTAAATGTAGAGAATGAAGGTCCAAGTATATGGGAAATGAACAAAAGTCAAGTAGATAGGTCCCAAGAGCACAGCCACGCATCTAATAATACTGAATCTCTTGATAAGCTTTATAATTATATGCAATAAATTATTGAAAGTGTGCAAGTCAAAAAACATTCTCTTATAATTGTAGCAATTGAGAGCTCAACATGATCTATTGGTAAGAGAAGTGCATATCATAATCAAGCACTTGAGCGAGAGAATATGAAGTGAAAGGGAAAAATGCTAGTTGAGTTTACTACATCCGGAGGACATCCTGTTTCAACATATCAATCCTCAAAATTAGCATCTGAGATAGGGAAAGCATGTAGGGACTTGTTGCCTCTTTATGGTAAAGATTGGAGAAAGTTAGATATGGTGGAGAAACAACGAGCTTGAGAGAGGGTCAAGGTAAATACAGACTAAACTTTCCTTTCATATTACTTACTTGTTATGTGATGTTACTGATCATTCTTTTGTCTTAACTGACATGGTTAATGTAGAATCGATTGAATATTCATGATGTAGTGAAAAATGACAACAAATTTGTTGCTGTTGACAAATGGATGGGAGTCTGCTTAGAAATCATCAAAGTAAAACTAAGAGGAGATGGATGGAGATTGGTGATGTAGCAAGACCTAAAGGATCGAATGAAGATGATTGGAAGGAAGAAGATGACGAAACAATGGACTAAAGAGATTATAGAAGGGAAGGCAATTTTACAATCCAACGAGCCATCCAAGAAGGTAAACTCTACATACCTATTTTTCTTGGGATTTCAAGTAATAACTGCATAAATATGTAACTATTTTTAATTAATAGAGGACTAAATCAATGATTGGGAGAGAAGTATGTAGTTGTGTCAAATACTTGCATAGATCTGGCTTTCGATCATTTGAGAGCAGAAGGAATGAGCACATAAGTAGCAACTCATATAATTTCTAACATGTAATAATAAGCTTACTCAAGTGTTTAATATTTTTCTAACATATATATGTATGTAGATCAATCAAAATCACCAATTGCCCAATGTTATCGAGTTCTTTAAGCAAACTCGCTATCGTGAACCAAGGCCTGATGGTACTAGTGGTTGGGTTTCACAACAAGCTTCTGAAGATTATGTAAGTCTATGGGTTAAGTTTTATTTTGAACATGTTATTAAATAAGCGATATGCTATGGATGTTATGTTTTAGTTTACATAATGTAGGAGAAGATGGTGAAAATGTATGAGGAGTCGCAATATTCTGACAAGCCAAAGACAACACAGGAGATTGTTGATATATTTATGAATGTAAGTAACAGATCTGACTACCATCCTAGAAGAGGATATGGACCACCATCTATTGGGAAATCAGCACGCAGAAAAAATGAGATGAGGAGTTAAGAGCTGCATTGCAAGAGGAAAAACATTACACTAGCAACAAACTCAACAGGTAATTAAACTTTATGGTTTGTTTAATATTGTAATTTATTTTCCCACCACCACTATGGTCATCTTATATTGATTGAGCGATTTTTAAGGGTCCTTATTGGTATCTTTGTGGTTTAGTCTGAGGCTTTTGTGTGCAAAAATGTAGAAGGGTCCACACGTGTTTGAAGTTAAAAGGATCGATGTTATGCTAGAAAAAAAGATAGATGATTCAGAAATCATAGTTTTTAGCGACTTTATTTACTTTCTGTTTCTTAGGAAATTGGCAACAATGTTTTGAGTATGTTGTCCAACTTAAGTTTATATTCCTTTGTGCTGAAAAATTAGTGGGGAGGATTTGATTTTTTCCCCCTTTGACTTATGTTGATGCTCCAAATAATTGTTGAAATGATTTGGGGGGAATGTTTTAGCAAAAATCACGCCCACTTTGATGCATGTTAGCATTGTTGCAGCTTGCCCAAAATTCTGGCAGCTCTTTTGCTTAATTCTTGGTGAAACGATGAAGGATGAGACTAGAGTAAATTGATATGAATTTGCATTATAGTATTATTCCATTCTTGTTGATATCTTTCGTGCGCAACCTATGGGACTTCTTCAGTATATGCATGATTCTTTTTTGAATTTGATATAAGGGAAACATTTGTGAGCTTGTTTTTGGGTCAAAATGGCATGAAATTATTATGATATTATAGGTAACTAGGATTATTCAATCCAGGAAAAGGGAAAAATAATAATAATTTAATAAATAATTTTAAAAATGCTATTTAAGTGAAAATAGTTTCATTTTTAGGCAACTTAAAAATATAAGCTACGAACTAACTTGTTTTTTCAAGAGACAAAATCGGTAGATTATATGAAGTTCATCTCTTTGAAATTATTTTTATCCTAATACTTACTAAGATATTATTTTTCCCTTTTTCCTATTCACATCAAATGAGATTGGTTCTGGAAAAATCCACATGTGACTAGATTTTTTTTTTTATTTTCTTGAATTAAATTTGCTACTCAATGGTATTTACAACTTGCTCAACTAACTTGACTTGCAGAACAACTTATATCAAGTTTTCCCAATAGTTCAGGTTAGTTATCATGGGTCATTTTTCATTATCTCATTCGTGTTTTTTTTAACCATTCAATCATTATATTTACATATTGTGTGCCAGCAAATCGAAATGGAAATACTTCTGTAAATGCATGAGATACTTCATCAAATCCATTACTTGGAGATGATGGAGACAACAGTGAGGAAGACAATTAAAGACTTAGTTTTTTGTTTTCTGGCTGAAGCAACTAACATGAATGGGGTCAAATTAATGTGATAAAGTGTACATATGCTCATTTTGATGTAATTTGGTGTTTGTGCTTATGTTTCTTCTAAGGACACTAAACCATATTGTTTTATGTTTTTTTTTTTCCTTTAATGTAAGGATGGTCATGGTGATCTTTAAGTAATTTTTATGTTATTAGTTTTTATTACATGTCAAGCGCATTGTATGCTCCAAAATGTATTAGTGATATTTATTCATACATAAATTTCATGTGCAGAAGTAATAGCATGTATCAATTATATTGTGACCAAACAAGTGTATATTGCTAATTGTGCATATATTACACAAAAAATAAGTATATATTGCCAAATCAAACCAAGTTAAACATTAATCTCTTCTTAACAAGAACAACCATGTGTAAACGTTGCTAAATTAAAATAACAACCACATTTATAAATTACTATTTTATTGAATACCTATATGTAGACGTTGCCAATGTATTAGAATAGCCACATTTAAATTGCTGTAATTATGAGATTTGTCACGTTTATAAATCACCATTGTTTTCCAAAAAAATATATAAAGCTTATTCAACCGGTGCATGACCACGATTAAACATTGCCAATTACATAATTTACTTACGTTTACTCGTTACTAATAAAAATATTAACCAACGTTTAAACGTCGCTAATCACAAGTTTCCCTCCTTTTATATTTAGCGGGATGAAGATTAATCATATTTAGCTATACATAAGTGTGACAAAGACATGATAATAGGCCATGTTTAAACGTAGCCCAACAAAGTGTATTTGGCTGCTAAACTAACATTAATGGTGTTTCAATTTTTAACGTTACTTATCAAATCCACTACGGACCTTTTGCGACATCTATAGGCCACATGTAAAAAAACGTGATAAAAAATCTTTGGTCACGTTTAATTAATGTTTAGCCACGTTTATTAGACGTAGGCAAAGGCTCGTTTTATTGTAGTGAATTGTGAACAAAAGAGATAGGCGTGTTAATTATTTTTTGTAGATTTATATTTAGGGTTATGGATTCTTTGAGCGAGATTATGAAATTAAGGATTAGGGTTTAATTGTGTATTACAAGTTGAAGTTGATTGAGATATATTGTTGACCAGGGATATCTGAGAGATTAGGATTCTTTTCTTTAAGAAGTTTGTTGGTAGATTTGAATTGAAAGCAATACCAAGTATGACCTTACCTTACCTGTTGCTTGTACGTGTAGGTTTAGAAAAATAATTTGATTAAATCTTATCCGACATATAAATTGTAAAGAGTGTTGTATGTGTATGGTTTTGGTTAGTAAAGACCATGTAGAGTGTGCTACTAATGAGGTATCCTAATGATCCTTATGTGTCATTGTCCCTAGTGGAGTTGCACTTGGAAATGATTTCGGTAGATTAGGAGTCATTCTAGTCCGTATGATGGAACGCAATGATGTGTGGGGAGTACCCAACATCAATATATTGTATATAAACTATTTTATAAAGATTGTGAACCAGGGTCATGAGTTACTCTAGGTTTAGGACTAAATGCATATGGTACTAAACTGTGTTGTTTGTCTCACGAATCAAAGATAATAATTTGTGCCGTTGCATTAGCTTAGGAATGTATGTGAATTATGTTGACATGTTCATGCATATTTGTTTGTGGTATGGCGTACTGGGCATTTTTGCTCATTCCTTTAATCTTTCAAGTCAAAGTGAAGATGATGTTGTTTATGATCTATCAGGATATCATCTATATGTAAATCATGGAGATGGCGATAGTGAACTTGACTATCCTGTTGACGACTTATAGATCTAGAGCGTCAGATCTAATGGAGAGATACGGAAGACTTTATGGATTTTATGTTTGATTGTTATTAGTTGTTGAAAATCTTATGAGACTAGTTTGTTAGGTTTTTATTTCTTTGATGACATTTCGTTTTGGATTTTTGTTAGTTCATGAACATTAAGGATTATTTTTATGAGATGTTTTAAAGTAAACCAATTGAGAGTTGTGGTGATTAAATTTGTTATAATTGTGGTATAGAGTTTTATAGCCTTAGTACGTTCTTAATAAGAAAAGGACACTTTACGAGTTGTAATGCCTACAACTTAGGGCGTTACAATAATTTTATGTAAAATTATATGTAGCGTCACCTGTGCCTTACACGTAAGGGAGTTTGTTTTAGATAGCACTAATAGTGCGCAATGGATTATATTGGAAGATTTTAAAGTCAGAAATGGGACGAAATTAATATGATGAGAGGAAGAATCATCCATATAATAGGGAAAGTAGACCGATATATAGTTTTTTTTTCCTTTCTTTTTTTGTTTTTTTTTTGAAGCAGACCCACAGGTTTATAATGCGTTAATTGAAGCGTGTTTTAGGCTTTATTTCTTCGTTTATTTTTAAGGGACTTCTTGCTTAATAATGTATTGTGATTTTAATCATGTTAACTTGATGGGTCTGGTTATATCCATATGCTTTGTGGTTGGACCAAGGATTTTTAGCATCTTGTGGAACATAAGCTAGCGTAATATAGTACCTACTATGATGCTTTTCCTTGAGAGCTATATTACATCTTCATAATTCGGTAAATCCATAAATAATTTTATATAAATCACTAGTATGAATAAAAAGGAAACTATTATAATATACTTCAACTTCGTGCAAATTTAATTATTATTTTATCATCACAAAATAGCATTTAGAACATATAATTTTTGAAAAAACACAAACTTGTATGTAGCACATGTGATTTACACAATTTTATACAATCACAAAATCATATCTCCAATATGCAATTTCTTGAAAAATATGTCAAACAAAATCGCATGTTGAACTTATTTAACCAAATAAGTGAGTATTTTAATTCCCGTTTTGCTGATATCATGGCGTTATGTCACTGGCATTGCATCAACCCGCATGGATCAATGGGACGAAAAGCAAAATAAATTGTCCATTTAATTATTGAGGATATTATATTTAATAATGTTTCATCACCTTCACGGCTACACGTAACGATGAGCTTAATTTGTGGGTCGATTTACTTTTTTATATTTATTTATTTTTCTTTCTTTCTTTTACGTGCTTATTTTCCTTTATTTTCTTCAAATAGAATTACTTCAAAATTTCTATCACCTAATTCTAGTTTCATTTGTAAGAAGGAAAATGATAAGGAGTATTCAAAAGTCACAACAAAGGAAAATTTTGTGTATTTAAACAAACAATTTGCTTTTTCAAAAATACATAATCATTCTTAAATGTGAAAGATTTATATAATTCAATTTCTTATTACATTAAATCCAATATATGTTTTTTTTTTCCTATTACTGCAATTTGACTGTTCAGCTCAAATTTGGTTGTATTGTCATTTTGTCAACATATAAATTATAATTAAGGAAACATGTGCTACGCATAGATTTTAAATGGTGATAAATAAACTTAAAGGTTTCAAAATGTTCCAATGTACTAAATATACGTATGTAATAAGGAAAAATTTACTGTCCAATCAATATTTTAGCATTCCAATTCTATCGATTATTTAATGAATCAAATTTATACCTAATCATGATCGATTATTGAAATATATATAATATATCTATTTCTGTATTTATTGTAATGGTCAGATTATTGACAGAACAATCAAGATCATAGAAGTATACACTAAATAATATACAAACATATAAAAATAATTACAAAGCAAGCATGCAACCATAATATGTGTGCAAAGATAAAGTGGCATGATAAAATTTAAAATACAAATTACTTAATTGTTCAATCTATATGTATAACGAGCAAAAAATTGTGATAGAAAAAATATTAAATTGTTTTGAAAAAAACATAAAATAGAGGAAAAATATATAACTAAAGGAATATTTTATAAGTGTATTTGTTAAAATAAATAAAAATGTTCTAAATCAAATCTAATTTATTTCATCAAAGAAATTATCATATCCTATAAAAGTAGCAAAAGATATATCAATTGTGAAATCTTCTGCATAAGAATGTAAATTTTTTCAAAATAAACTAACACTACCTAATAAATAAGCCTTTTAATGTATTGTACATCTATTTATGGTGAACATTTTAATCCTAGAATACTCGAAAAAAAAGTATATATAGTGTAAAAAATCAAGATAAAAAGTCCGTAATAAAGTGGAATAAAATAATATAAACCTTCAAAAGGAGATAAGGAATGGAAATAGAAATGTAATCAAAGCTAGGTGAAATAACCTAAATTAAATCTAATAAATTAATTTGCATATGTTAGTTTGTTGATTTCATAATTAAATTGTGATAATTTATGTTATAGGAATTTTAATTGTTAGTACAATAAATTATTGATACTATAATATGTTAAAACTTAAGGATAAATTACACCAAAATGTATCAATATTTGAAGGTAAGTTTATTTAAGGTATCAACGTTTTAATTCGTTCAAAAGAGATATCATTGTTTTACAAAGTGGTCAAATAAGGTATCAATGTTTTGTAAAGTTCATTTAAGATATCAACGTTTCGATTAAGCTTTCAATTAAGTTTCTAAAGTTTTCATTAATGGTTAATAATTGATACCTTATTTAACTTACTTTGCAACATGTTGATACCTCTTTTTAACCACTTTAAATATTGATACTTTAAATGAATTTATTCTCAAATGTTGATTCCTCTTTTGAACGGGTTGAAATGCTAATAACTTACATGAACATACCCTCAAATGTTGATATCTTTCGTTGTAATTTATCCTAAAAGTGTAGTAATATATACATGTGTGTGGAATTGAATTATGTTATAATATATGTGTTGTTTGATGCATTGAAATCAATATTCCTTCTCTTTAACTCAAGCCCAACTCTTAACTAAAGTCCAAGCCTATACACACAAAAGCCCAAGCCATTGTTCAAGCATCTTCTAAGGCAAGAAAGTAGAAGAAGTGAAGCTTGGTTGATTTTAGTATCTGTAAAAGTAAGTAAAGTTGATTTCTTACATGTTTTGTTGAATTATATTTTTTAGTTGATATTGATGTTGAATAGGAGTAAAACTTTGATGCTTTAGACAAATTAATGGTATGGCAACATGTATGTTGAACTAGATATCCAAATAAGCATATGTACTCTAGTGTTTGAGTAAATGAATTTTTGAGCTTATGATGAAATGATGTGTGTGTTAATGTTGTTAGTAATAAATGAGTAGGACTTTAATAATTAGATTGATAATTGAGTTCAACAAGCATGAATGATGGACTTATGTTTTTAGGTTAGTTTGTGTACATATACATGTAAAATGAATATATGAGTATGAGTAATCTTGATGATGTTTGATATTATGCTATTAGTTAGTTTTAATATGTTTTTACAAATAAACAAGGTCTTATTAAGGAGTTAGAAGATATAGGACTTCGAAAATTTTGAATCAAGTATCAAAGAATCAATGCCATGTTCATCATAGACGTGTTCAAGACTGTTACATCCTTGAAATTATATTTTTCTAATGATCATGGCTATAACATGGTCTGTGATCTCCTTTAATCTTTTTCTCACATGTGGTACAACCTAGATTATGTTCATTACATGGACCGTGATCTCTGGATGCTTTTTGGAAATTTTTTTAGTAAAGCAATCACAGGAGTATTCTTTAACATGGCTTATATTACGACTATAACAGTAGGCGTGATCTCCTATCACAGGCATGACAAGGCAGTATTATACATCATAACCGCCTTTGATATCCATCACGGCCCTTGTCACGGGAGTGACAAATCTCCTGTTTTGTTTAAGTATAAAAAATAAATGAATAAATAGTGAAATGTGATGTATATATGCATTTGTATGTGTATGAATATAAACTATGTGATGATTTGAACTTTATTTAAGTTTGATAAAGGTTTAATGATTTAGTATTCAACTATGGATTAATATGGTTTCATATGAAATGATTTTCCTTGAAGGTTCATTACCTAGTTGTGTTTGAACACTAGTCTCTTATCTGATAGTTTTCTTATCTGATAGTTTTGTATATCCAGGTACGTAGTAACTTGTTTATTGAATGCTATGTTAGGCTTTATTAAATCAACTTTAATTAAAGATTCACTTAAAAATTTGTTTGAATTATTTGTGCGTGTACTATTGAATCCGATCCGAGGAGTAGCAACCCTGTTAACAAGGTTAACATGGTAGTCGATGATATTTATAAGTAGCTTGGCGGATAATTAATAGGAAGAACAGTACCAACATAACATTTACTTACTATTAAGAGGAAATAAATGATTTCGTTCATGGTTATAGACACAGTTGAACTAGGTGATATTATGGATTAGTTAAGTAAAGTTGAGTAATGGCTGTGAATCCTATATGAGATTATTAATTGTAAAGTTATGTAGGAGATATAAATATTTAGGTTGCTTATATCAACACCCTAAGCAATTGCTATTACTTAAGACCCCCCGATTCCCTCAGGATTGTAATCAAAGCTTGAATACTCCAATGTTGATTTGTTTTACATAATGAAGATAAACAACTTATTGCTTCTTACATTGCATTAGTTAGGATTGTGTGTCATTTTGTATTTATTTGTATTGTTGTGTACTAGGCCTCTGGCTCACTTTTTCTTCTACAGGTATCAATGATGATGAATATTATGATGACTTAGGATATGGTGGATTGGGAAAGCTTTTCTTGAGGAATGAGACGACTAGGATTTTTGGACGATTCTATGTTGTTTTCTTGGAAAAGACAAAAGTAAGACCTTATTTTGAAATGTAATAGTATAGACTAAGGCTTACTCATAAGCCCATGTTTTGTTTTGTGAATACCTAAGTTTTTCCATTATGTATATTATAATTTGGTTTTGTGACCCTTGAAGTGTCATGAATGATGGCACTATCTTATATATTTTTGTAAAGTTATCTACTCTTAAATAAGTACTATTTGTAAAGTTTTGTATTTTAATAGTTTGATCAAGCAATAAGCATAAATTCCTCCCTTTTCAAACAATGTTACATATAATATCTTTGTGTATTATACGTGGTTGGGAACTTGGCATGTGAAGTTTTTGATAAAGTACATATCAAGTTTTTACACTAAAACTTCAAATGAGCCAAGTGGAGTTGAATTTTTAGAGACTTAGGTTTGGTTTGTTTAAAATTTATCAAATTTAAGCTCAAGCTCGAGCTCGAGCCAAGTTTTTTATCAAGCTTGAAATTAAGGCTTGAGATTGGCTCATTTAGCTAAAAGGTTTTAGTTTGAGCTTGAACTTGGCTCCTTTATTAAACAAGCTCGAGTCAAGTAGAGCCTTTTATTGAGCTTGGAATTTAAGCTCGAGCTCGACTTATTTAGATATCCTATTTTCATTTTTTTTTAAATCTAAAATATAATATATAAATATTTCTATTAATAAATATACATAATTATTAAATAGAAATTAATTTTTTTTGTTTTAATTATGATGTTATTTATGATATAACATGTATAAAAAAATGACAATTTTGCTAATGAACTTATTAATGAGCTCGTGCTTATTCACAAGCCTAGTCGCAAGCATATCGACGAGCCAGCTCGCGAGCCTAAACTAACACTTGAGATCGACTCATTTAGATAAATGAGCTTTACTTTAGGCTTAAGCTCGGTTCGTTTACTAATCTAGCTCTAGTTGAGCTCAAGTAACTAGCTCATTTGCATGCGGCAAAGCAAATCAATGAAAAAGCCTTTTGAAACATAGTGATTAAGTCTAGTATTAAAAAAAATTAAAAAACATAAATCTAAAATCTAAAAGCTTTCAACTCCATTTTAGATTTTTGACATCATGCGTCAATATCGAATTGAAAACAATTATTAATTAAAAGAAGTATTTTATAATATACTCAAAATTGTCGCATTGTGCATTAGCGTTTTGTTATAAACCATTAATGACTTTTTTAAATATATATATATATATATATATATGGCAAAAAATCAAATCGTTCTTAAATAGAATAGGAGGTATGAGTGGTAACAGGTAACACCTTCTTGCTGGCCTGAATTATGGGAAAAGGTCTCAAAATTTTAAGGTTTGAGCATTCACTTGTGCATGATGCCATTGGCCAAATTAGGATATATGTATATACACACATATATATCCGGATCAAATTAAACATTGGTATCATTAAATTCACACAGGCATTATGGTGTTTTTTTAATTATTTGTAGGTCATGCTCTCAAAACTTGTCTAAGCTTGTAAAAGACCGTAAAACATATAAATAAAATGATGTATTCATAACTTTTTTTTATCTCATAAAATTAAATACTATTAAAAATAAAACTTTTCACGTGGCAACAACAATGGCGATAGAGTAGCCAAATTATTGTATATACTTTTGATTAAGTGAATGAATGGGTGAGTTATTGGTAATGATTTTTAGTGTACGTAATGTATACTATAGCATAATTCAAATGTGGGTTATAATGGGGTTATGCACCTGTTTGATCTTGGTTGTTTGGTTACACCTAAATTTATGTTTTAAACTGACTATGATTTGTGAAAATGCTTTATCTGGATGGAATATATTATATATATATAATTGTTGAGTGCTGTGATATTTTGTGGTCATATAATTAATTGGATTCAATTACATTTAACAATATGATAAATCTATCATGCATAGAATAAATTTCATATAATTAAATGAAGGTCGTCACTTACAATGGCACATCGAGGCCATAGGATGATTTACATCTTACAGTATTACCTTATTCCAACATTTGAAAACTAAGTGGTATTATGAAGTCCCATTCTTTGAATGAAGCGTAGAGTAGTATTCATTGCTTGAGGGTGTGGTAGTGTGCGCACACTACACAACTATGTTCCCTAAATTTTCCTATTTCATACATTTCTTGGACAATATATATTAGCCCCAGGGCTCGACAGTATTTTCTCTATGTGTAGGGGTTTTATTTCCTAAACCATGGTGAGAGGGTTATACTCTTGATCCTATACAGTTACTAGTTAGCTGTTGCATTCATCTGTTATGATGGTTGCATTACATTAATGCGTGATAACTTGTTTACTATTGTTTATCGTGTATAATATGAGAGAGGAATCTCAACAAGCAATAGTTGCTTACACCTAGGGATGGATGCAGTACTGTAAGACTAAGAGAAGGAGGAGAAGCAGGAGGAGGGTGGGGTGCAAATCCTAATTAAGTTAATCTTAAAATTATTTATTTATATCTACTAGATATTGCATCTTACATATTTATGAGAATTTTGTTAAGGATTTCAATGTCATATTTTTTAAAATTTCATGAAAATATCCGTTTAAGCAATAATTGAAAGTATTTAGTTTATTTTGTAAGAGATTGTATATATGTCACTTAAAAACTAATTGATAATGTAAAATATAAAGTTTATATACTTATAAGTTTCGTTTTTAATTAAAAAAAAGATCATAAAATATATTCAGATAGGGAGAATTTTATGGTCTTATCATTAATTTTGATGAAACTAGTCTCGTCATTATCCAACAACTCACATAATATCTAACTGTGATCGAACCACTAAAATAATTAATATTCCAATTATTATATTTATTTTAATGGTTAGATGGTTAATTAGACGGTTCAGTATAGAAGCTTCCTCAAATAGGATAGAATATATCATAATGTATTTTAATAACATTAATTGTAGAAAAATAATACTACTAAATCAAATTGTATATTTAGTATGTAATAAGATTCATTTGCAATATATATGAATAATGTAATTATTATTTGTGGTATACTTAAATAAAAATATTTATTTAAAAAAGAATTTATTTCGTTAGATATAATATTATGATAAAAAAAATTAATGCTATTAGTTATTGTAAAAGGCAAAAAGTTATGGCACGTTTGGTATGTAGGAATGGGCTGAAATGAAATCGTGATTCTGACTTCCATTCCCTTTCCTAGTGTTTGGAAGAGTTTTTAGAAGTCAGAATCGTGATTACATGGAATCAACGATTCTGGCATTGAAGGGAAATTCAAAGGCGGAATCGTAATTCCAGTCAACTCTTATTAATTATATGAGTGTAATTATTTTTTTTATCCTATTATGTATTAATATTTTGCATTTATTACTAAGGGCATTCCCAATAATTACACTTTTAGCTGTTACATTCCATGTAATCTCCCAAACATAAGAATGCATTTATCATTTACAAACTCATTCCATTCCAAATCATTCATGCGTACCAAATGTGACATTAGAGAGAGAGAAAGAGTAAAGAAAGAAGTAGCCATGTAATAAATGCATATTGAAGACATAAAGCTATTGGCTTAACCACTAGGCTATATTAGTCATGGTTTACTCTTTATAATATACATGTGTCATATATACATATTTTATTTTCAATAAAATTAAAAAAAAAATTCCTTGGTCAGGAGGGGCGGGGCCCCCTTCATCCCCCTAGATGCTAGACATGCCCTTGCTCACACCCTTTCAAGTTATCTTCTCTATAAGTTATTGTTGGTCCTATTTGGTTGATCAGTTTTTGGTTGTTTTGGTTATTTTTGTTGTTTTAATCAGATTGTTCATCTATAAATAAATACAGATGAAAAATAAACATTTTTACTCATAAAAAGATTAAACAAATTAGATATAGGTCAAATTCATATAAGATATAAATGCAGATTATATACTAATACTAATAATAATGAAAAGTAGATAATCCAAGCAACTCGTAAAATGGGCTAGAGTCTGAGCGAAGAGTGCTACTCTTATTTAGAACTTACATGCTAGGATTAATTTGAGGAGCCAAAACTCAATTATTTCTTATATATTACTTGACTATTTAAAAGAAAATTAAAGAAATGAATTGCTGGATCTTATTATTTGGTGGGGATATCGATTCACGACCATCCTAAAAGGCTCTTGCATTTTGAAATAATTAATTGTATTTTCTTATTAAATTATCTTTAAATAATTTATTTGAGTGCAAGTTGATAAATAGGAGTCTCGTGACTTAAGACACGAGGTGGTTGTCATTTACTGGGCCACACACTAAATAACAGCCTGTAAAATACCACTATTAGGTGCTGTTTGGGGGAGGTGGCATTATGTATGTATATCAATCTAATAATTAGTTTATATTTAAAATTTTATTATATTATTGTATTTAATCTTTACTCACCCGCCCTCAATCACGTCTACCTAGTGGGATATATAATATTTAAACATACATTAAATATTAATATATCAGCTCATGATACATGCACCAATCACCTAAAGATCAGGATCAACTAGGCTCTAACTCCGATCCGTCTGGCCGACTAGGAAGGCTATACGGTTGTCCGAGTTGCCCTCTTAGCTGATCAAAACATCATATAGCTGGATTGCTTGGCATTTAATAAGGCTTTTTCGTACTTGCTTCGTGCTTATTTTACTCCTATGCATGGATTTTTTCTCAATTTAACTCATAGATTCTAAATGTATGATGCTAAAGGAACTTTCTTTTTTTTTTTTTTTTACTGAACAGCTCGGATTTTTTATTTAACATGATTTCGATTATCAATCAGAATTTAAGAATTAAGGCCAATTTTTTACTTGAAGTTACAATTAGGTTCCATTTTTCTATTCTTTAACCTCATCATCTAGACTGGACTTGAGTGCTTAGTTTATTTCTCACAGATTCTATCGTTGTAAGTTGTAAGATCTTATTCCTGTTTTTTAATCAAAATTTTATGTTTTATTCTTGTAAGTAAATCTCAAAGTTTTAGTTTTTGCAAGAAAAGTTTTTGAAGTTTTATTTGTTTATTTCTGCTAGGTTTGCACTCTAAACTAAAATTTTAGGTTTTAGAGAATAACAAAGAATTTAAGGTTTCTGAGATCAGATATACCTGTAAAAAGATTGGTATTTAGATATTTACTCAGGCAAGTAACTTGGCATTTTCCTCATTCACATAAAGTAGGTGATTTCTTTCTAAAATTGTGTTTAAGCATATGCAAAGATAGTGTCATTTCGGAGGAATTTTTCACCATTATAATTGTTTCCTTATTACAAAATCTTAGGTCTTTCGTGAATGATTGAAAAAATGGTCTTAATTTTATTTATATATTCAGTTTTTAAGTATCAAGCTAATGTCAAAATTAAATAATAAAAAATGGAGAGCAAGTTGACATGGCGATTATGAATCCTAAATGAATAACTTTATCATAAAGTAAAAACATTCTTAGGAGAAGGAGGTCCCAAAGGATCTAACATTGTACCTAGGATTTGTAATTGAGGTTCATAATTATATATATGAAATAATGATTTTTTTTTTATTACAACGAAAGAGGAGATTTGAAATAGCTGACCTTACTGGAAGATTGGTATTAAGATGAATAGATATATAACAACACCATTTCCTATTTGCACCCGTTCATTATATACAATCTTAATTTTCTTGATTTGGAAATTGTATTTATGACACTCCTAATTTTTTAAATTGTTCACTTACATCCCTCAAACAGAACTCCCTTGTAAGAAGGTTATCAAAACATATGTCTGCAATTATAATACTTATCTAAACAGGTCTAGATATATATATATATATATATATATATATAGAAATATATATATTAAGGAGAGCAATGTCACATCATAGCATTGTAGGTTCTACAAATTAAAAAAAAAAAAAAAACGGAGTGTCTACATAAATTTAAAAATCATCACAATGGTAGATGTAATTTACAATTTTTGTTTAACTATAATGTTGCTTCTTTTTTATTACTTGAATAGAGACATCAATAAGTCTCTAATTTAAAGGTCGCGTTTATTTTATTATTTAAACATGCACACGTATAGTAAACGAGTATAGAAATCTGTTTGGATGATCTATTTTTCATCTATATCTATATTTTTTTCAAAATGATATGTATAAATATATCTGATTTATATATATATATTTATCTATATTTGATCTATTTAATCTTTTGATGAGAACTATCAAATTTTTTTATCTATATCTATTATAAATAATTTATTAAAAAATTAAAAAAAAATCTATATCTAAAAAAAAAAAAAAAAAACCAAACAGAAAGACTATGGGTCCCAAACGTTGTATTTCCCACTGTCCTTCCATGTGATCCGAAACGCTTTCACATGTATAATTCAAATCCAATCAGGATGAGCAGGAAATCAATATTAATTTATACGTATATACATACTGAAGCACCGAATGTATATAATCATGTTTGTGCGCAGATCGAACTGTTTGTCGATTGTGTAATGGGAAAGAATGACCAGTTGATTTTTAATATTCGATAATGCCAGGGGACATCTTCTTCCCTTTTTTTTTTTTTTTTTAACACCACTTGCTTGGGGATTATCGTTGTAATTTTAAACGGTTAGACAGCACTATGTTGATAATAAATGTAAAAACGTGCTTTTATGGGGTTAGAAAATAATCTTCACTATAAACAATTGAGAAAGGTCAGTAGATTAGGATAAGGACTGGTATGAAATGGTGAGGCCGATCCATTATTGGAATTGAAAATGATAATTAAGCAGAAAACGCAATAATTATCTCGACTTTGTCAGTGTAATTAAGAATGGCCAGACCGCACCATGGTATAATTAATATAAAAAGGTGGCTTCACGGGGTTCGAAATTGTTTTGGCCATAAATTATTAAGAAAGATAAGTAGCCATAAGAGTAAAGTGTGCCCACATGCACATTTCTGTTTTAAAAAATCCAACGTTCCATCGTAGAACGAGCTGCAAAGGAAATTAAAATGGTTCAAATATAATAATCAACATGATTATATATGTGATGTAGGGATAATAATTCATATTTGGTAGCATTTTATATTTAGGTCTCAGGCCTGTTTGTAAAAATGTTCGAAGTTTTAATTTGATCCATTTAATCCTCGTGCTTGTTATTGTTATTAAACTTATTCAGTTTATCATTTGTGACTAAATATATTTAGGGGTGATAATTTGTGTTTTCTTTTTTCCCTTTTCCCAATAGTATTTATTAAATCTTTTTAGAAGGAGGAATGGAATCGAGATCAATTATGTTGAGTTTATACATTAAGAGAGTTTAAATTGAATTTTGATAAGAAAATACATTACATAATTATATAAAACTACACTTAATTAACTACATATGTCTGTAATCTGAGATGGAGAAAATGTGCAATATATATGTTTTTCGGTTAATGCTTGTAATGTTACAAGATCTAATTGTAAGGAAAAATATTTACTGTCTCCAAAATGGTGTCCTCATCCTGTCCCAACAAATAGATAATTGACACATGTTAAATTAATTTGAAAAATAAAAATATCCCTAAAAGATAGCAAATAATTTCTATCACTTTGTATATATATAGCAATTATTTATTAGCTGGGATAGGATGGAGATAACATTTCTGAAACAACAAATTTTCATCCTAATTATACCATAGCTAGCATTCAGATGCTAAATATTCTATATACTATGGCTTAGCATCTCGATGCTAGAATGATCAAAAGTTTGATCATGCAATTAGGATCAATAAGCACTATAACATCATATGTTGAAGTAGTGATTCGTATATCTCCTTTGAACCACAATTTTCAACTAAAGTAGTTCTAGATGTAAGAGGGCATAACTATTAATTGAAAATTGTAGATGTAAGAGGGCATAACTATTCAAGTAGGCATTGTGTTGCTTTTTCCTTGCATTATTTCGATCCCTTGCATCAACTTGTATTAGAGCATCCTTGGTGATGGCAGGAGAAGCTAAGAAGGTTGAGGATCTGGCTCATATTGTGAAGAAGCAAGCTAACAAGAATGAAGCTTGGGTCAAAAAGTTTACAGAAACCCTCAAGAATCAACAAGCTATTATGGAAAAATAGGGCCAAACCATGGAGGAGCTTCGACAACAATTCCAAGCAAATAATACTATGATGGGGCCTCCATCTAGCGTCGCTTGCCATGGCAAATTTCCAGCTTCTGCAACACCAGGACCCCTGCAATAAGGACAAGACAACAACATTAACAATATGAATGGATATCAACTGCCTATGAGAAGTACCAAGGTGGAGTTTGCAGTGTTTAATGGGGAGGGAATACGAAATTGCCAGGTCAGAGCTAAGCAATTCTTTGCCTTAGATGGCACTCCCAAACATCTCAAGGTATGTCTTGCAACTGTGTACTTAGAAGATAAACCTTATGAATAGTATCTCTCCTATTCTAAGACTAGAAGTGACACTAGCTCAATGACATGGGAAGAACTCACTAAGGCTCTCCAAGCTAGGTTTAATGAACGTATATTTGAAGATCCTATGGCTAAGCTCAAAGAGTTACATCAGACAGAAACATTACAAGAATACATAGATAAAAATATGCACCTAGCCACTCAAGTCCATTTAATCAAACCACACCTCATAAGTTGCTTTCTTTGTGGATTAAAACCTGAAATTTAATTTCCATTTAGAATGTTCCAGCCTAATACACTCAACTAAGCTTATACACTAGCCAAGCTACAAGAAGCAACCACTCTATCCTCTAAGAATAACCTATGAACCACAAGACAACAGACTACAACCCACAGTTACAACACCCAATCACTCATGCCACCTATAGATAACTAGCACTAAACACCAAAAACCAGACCCACTCTCAGAACAAAAACCAAACACTACCTGCACCCAACCAACCCTATTCATCTAGGCGAAATTCCAACCCAGTTTTTAGAACCATTAGGAGACTCATACCCGAAGAGTTGGAAGAAAAAAGAAGGAAAAAGCAATGTTTCTGGTGTGATGAACCTTTTGGGCTTGGAGATAGGTGTAAAAGTAAGAAACTTAATATGCTAGTGATTAAACAAGGTGAAGAATGTGAGGAAGTGATGGAAGATGCCACAAGAATGATTGAATTAGAGGAGGAACTAGCTCATCTCACACTTTGTTCAATGAACAGTAATCATGAGAAGAATAAGTAAAGTATGCGAGTCACTGGTTATTACAAGAGGAGGAGGCCTAATGTGTTGATTGATACTGGTAGTTCCACCAATTTCATGGATGAGAGGTTGGTAAGGGGTATCGGTTGCCAAACAATGGATATTACACTTGTTAAGGTTGTATTAGCTAATGCCACCTAACTTAGTTACACACGAAAGGTTGATAATTTCACTTGGAGTATGCAAGGAATCGGGTTTGTAGCAGCATTCTATGTGTTGCCTTGTTATCCAGTGATCTCATTTTTGGAATATCATGGTTATCGACTTTAAGGAAGGCGAATTTGGACTTCCAAACCTTAGTTATAGAATTCCAATGGCAAGGAAGGTGGTGTAGGTTGGAGAGTGAGGTGGAGAGACTCAACGTAATACAAGAAAAGGAATTAACTCAGTTATTGACTTCTTCACAATCAAGGGCTGAGTTACACTACTAGCTAATGCAAGCAGAAGCCATGGACAAGGTTCAGGGGATAAAACAAGAGTTGTACCTTGGGTGATTGATCTACTTGAGGAATACAATGAATTATTTGAAGAAATTAGAACACTTCCCCTCCCAAGGTTTATAATCACCAGATTCCCTTCAAGGATCAAGCAGGTCCTGTTAACCTGAGGCCCTACAGGTATTCCTCACTTCAAAAGACGGTCTTGGAAGAAATGATACTAGAAATGCTACTAAGTGGTATTATCCAACCTAGCCAAATTCCTTTTGTCTCTCCTATTGTCTTAGTAAAAAAGAAGGACAACACATCGAGAACGTGTGTGGACTATAGGGAACTGAACAAGCTGACTATCAAGGATCGCTTCCTACTCCCATCATTGAGGACTTATTTAATGAACTTTATGGTGCACACTACTTTAGTAAGTTGGATCTAAGGTTAGGGTATCATCAAATCCTTATGCAACCAGAAGATATATATAAAGCAGCCTTCAAGACACACGAAGGCCATTATGAATTCCTAGTGATGCCATTTGGCCTCGCTAATGCACCGTCTACCTTCCAAGCATTAATGAACCTTGTGTTCAAGCCCTACTTAAAGAAATTTGTTCTCGTATTTTTCGATGATATTTTGGTGTATAGCTCTTTTATGGAAGATCATATCCAACATCTACGAAGGGTGTTTGAGGTTTTAAGGAAGGAAAAACTATTTCTCAAGCGGAGTAAATGTATTCTTGGTGCATAGCAGATTGAGTACTTTAGTCATTTCATCTCTAAGGATAAGGTGGCAACGGATCCAAGGAAATCAGAAGCCATAGCAAGATGGCTTACTTCGACTAACTTGAGACAGTTGAGGGGGTTCCTAGGCTTAGCAGGGTATTATTGACGGTTTATCCTAGGTTTTGGAGTGATTAAAAAGCCCTTAAATATGCTCTTAGAAAAGGACCAGTTTAGTTAGAATCATGAGGCTTAGCTGGCTTTTGAAAAACTCAAGGCTAAACTAATGAACCCACCGATTCTAAGGCTACCAAATTACTCCAAAAAGTTTATGATTGAAATAGATGCAAGTAGGAGTGGAATTGGGATAGTACTCATGCAAGAAAACCACCCCATTGCTTATATTAGCAAGTCATTGGCACCTAGACACCAAGGATTATCTATGTATGAGAATGAATTGATGGCATTGGTTTATGCAATTGAAAAGTGGAGGCATTATCCCATTAGAAGGCATTTCACTATTAGGACTGTCCACCAAAGTCTCAAATATTTGTTGGGACAATGCTTAGCCACTCCAACCCAAGAAAAGTAGGTTACTAAGCTAGCAGGGCTTGATTACGACATTGAATATAAGAGTGGCCAACTTAATAAAGCTGCGGACTCTCTATCCTGAGTGGAATTCCACAATTGTAGCAGATGATAGTTTCTTTAGCATTAACCAATATTATGGGGGAAATTAGTGATAGATGGTACTTAGATGGAGGATATGGGGACATCATCACCAGGTTACAGTAAGGTCAGGTTATGGAAAATACTATTAGGAGCATGACGTACTAAGGAGAAAGGGTAAGGTAATGATAGGGCCTTCCCAAAACCTTAAAGATAAGTTGTTACACTACTATCATGGGTGGTATTCGGGTGTGCAGGCAACAGATCAAAGAATAGCTAGTGTTTTTTATTAGCCCAAACTAGAGAAGGAGGTGTGATAGTAGGTTAGAGAATGCGATACTTGCTAGAGGTTTTAAACCTGAAAAATGTGGCATCAATAGGCCTTTCACAACCTCTTAAGGTGCCTGATGAGTGTTAGCGAGAAGTTAGCATGGATTTCATAGAGGGGTTACTAAGGTCTAATGGCAAGGATGTGGTGATGGTTGTAGTGGATCGGCTAAGCAAATATTGTCACTTTATCGCAATGACTCATTCCTACACAGCATCTCAAGTGGTTTAATACTACCTTGACTATATCTGCAAGTTACATGGGATGCCAAACACTATTACTTGCAACCGCGACCCGGTCTTTACTAGCTCTTTTTGGCAGGAATTCTTTCGTCACCAAGAGGTTGAGTTCAATATGTTTACAGCCTACCACACATAAATTGATAGCCAGACCGAGGTGGTGATTAGGTGTCTTGAAACCTATTTAAGGTGCATGACTGGGAATTCGCCTAGGAGTTGGAGTCAATACTTAAGTTTAGCTGAATGGTTGTATAATACAAATTACCATACTAGCTCACACACCACACCATTTCTAAGGACTCTATAAATGAAGTTGTGGATCAATTACTGACTAAGAGGGACGAGACGATGAAGCTCCAAAATTTTCATCTCAAATGTGCCCAGAATAAGATGAAATAGTTGGCGGATAAGAAAAAGACTAACAGGGTTTTTCAAATAAGGGACTGGGTGCTTTTAAAACTATAAACCTATAGGCAAAATTCTATGAAGACCACCAAGATTCAAAAGGTTGCACCTAAGTACTACGGACCATTCAAAGTAACCGACAAGATCAGAATAGTAGCTTATCGATTGGAACTTCCAGAGGGATCCGAGATTCACTCGACCTTCCACGTATCTCAGTTGAAGAAGTATCATAGGTCCCTAGTTACTCCATCGATTCCTCCACCTACAATGAACACATATTTAGAGTTAGAACTACAATCTATTCTAGATCTAAAAATGGTCAAAAGAGGAAACAAGGCAGAGATGATGGTACTTATCTCTTGGTGCAATCGC
Source organism: Combretum micranthum (assembly GCA_024138025.1). Lineage (NCBI taxonomy): Eukaryota > Viridiplantae > Streptophyta > Magnoliopsida > Myrtales > Combretaceae > Combretum > Combretum micranthum. Next base: position 376,790 of record JAMXBD010000928.1, on the reverse strand, counting down.
TCTCCAGCTGATGCAACTTGGGAGTTCTTTAGCAATTTGAAGTTACGATTCCAAAATCATTCCTCGTGGACAAGGAAGTTTGAAGAGGAATGAGCTAATGTAGGATTATGTTCGGTTAAAGTGGGAAGTACTTCTTATATGAGAAGTGGAAATACGAAGGAAATGTTTAACAAAGAATGGAACTCCTGTGTGTTTAAAGATAGTGGATGAAGCTGAGTAGCTGGGCTTGGGCTGAATCGTTACTGCTCTTATAATAAATCGTGGCCTTAGGCTAATATTACCAGCTAAATATATTTTTATACTATGTAATAGCAGTACTAGTAGTAACGATAATTAGTATAGAATCATGTAATATTCCATTGCAAGGATAGTACTATTGGTGAGCTTGCATAACAGAATCACATGTCCGTCACCAAATTCTTAGGGACCTATCTACTATACATAGGAATCTAATGCACAGGAAATACATGAAAAATCAAGATATTAATTCTATTGACTTGTATTCGAGTCTCCTGATTATATTCAAGTAGGCATTGTGTTGATTTTTCCTTGCATTATTCCCATCCCTTGCATCACTCTCCTATGGGTAACTACATTTCTTGAAGACTTCTTGAAAGATTTTCATGGTAAGTAAAATATTTCTCTTTCCTTCATTGTGTAGAATTATGGCAACATTCAACATAGGACTTTCTAGTGTCTTATCCTTAATAGTGTTATCCTATAAGAAAATTTCAAGCTTTTCAAGAAAGAATTTCCAGGGAACATTATATACAAGATTTGAGGATTGAATGAACGAAATATTTAAAGAATTCCATAAAAGAAAATAAAAAAGTAACATGATCCTGAAATGTTCTCAATGTTTTGAGGGTTATTCCTTTATATTACAAGCAAGTAAAATAAACCATCCAATCTAACATGCAATAACAAATGTACATATTAAATTATTAACTTGCGAGAGTAACAACCAAGCTAATCAGTTATATATAATTATGGTATTCCTTTTCTTTTCTTTTATTTTGTAAAGTGGGATAAAAATAGTAGTTAAAGGAGGTTTGATGATAGTAATGTTTATGTAACTAAAGTTATTGAGATATAAGGAGTGTTAATGAATTGATGTTAAGGTTGAAGAGGAGGTGAAAGTAATCGTAAGTAAACTAGAGAATTATAGACGGTGATGATAATAATAAAAGGATGGAAGAACAACAAATGGGAGATTCGTTAAAAGAATGATCATGAAAATAAATATTTGGGGAGTAGAATTAATGAAATATTTTGGCCAATACGTAAATCAATTGAGGATAACTAATAATAAGGTGTAAGAAGTATGGAATTGCAACGATGTAAATGTAAAGTATGGTTGTGGCTTAGTGATTAAGAAACTTGGGAAATGTAGGAGTGTTATTAAAGAAGATTAGTCGTTGTGAAGAAATTGAGACAACTTTTAGAGAACCAAAGATGCTGGATAGAGTAAAAGTCAAGAGGGATAAAAGAATGTAAAGATCTAATGTGAATGAAAAAAAAAAAGAATGATAAAGTTGTAATTGTTGAAAGTATGGGGAGGAATTCTATACTAAAGAGCCCCGATTGGTGGAACTAGATAACTTGACAATCAAAAGGTTGAAGAAAAATGAAGTGGAAGGATCAAGATAAAATAGTAACATGATCAAAGAAGTATGAAAATCACCGTACTATAAAATTTGAATTGAAGGATTTTCTTATTGGACTGATAGTTAAGGAGATCCAAGTATATTCTATAGGGAAGATTTAGTATTGTGTAACAATATTGAATGGAAGTGGGAGAATACTAAGTCTTAGTTTTGCCTCCATGAGGATATGAATGGATTAAAAGCATAATGGTTATAGAAACAAAGTGTCATATGGAGAAGTGTATATTGGGGAAATCTATAGGGCATAAAGAAAACAAATGTTAATAATGTTGGAAAATGATTGGAAATCCTTATGGCAAATCCTTGAAAGATTTATCTATAGCTACAAGTGCCAATTATCATTTGTTTCATCCTTGAAGTGATATCTAAGTGGAATGAAAGACATTAAAACTTGAGAAAGTGTATTGAAAGTGTTGCAGTGGATTGTTGAATGTTTTTGGGCTCATAAATGATGGGAGAATGTTGCAACTACAAGTAGTGTAGATGATGGCAAAAGGTCAAATTGGCTTTGAAAGAATGCAAATAGTTATCAAGCGGAAGTAAATCAATAAGAGGCAATAACTCTTAAATTTTAGGATTAAAAATCTTATTAGAATGAGAGGTGTAACATGAAATGGGTAATCAATGAATGGGTATATCAAATGGCGTTACCGCAATTCAAGTTGGTATTTAGAGCATTTGCCATTGAAGGTATTAAGGAACTATGTATCAATTAAATCAAGTAACACTTTTGAGAACCATAAACCTTTGACTAAGTTACAACCTTGATGCAAGGTTGAAGGTATTGAAAAGTTATTCTTAACAACCAACTAAATCTAATGCAATGAGGTACAATGGACCTAAGAAATGAAATGATTAAAGGGATAAAAGAATGAATGGAAGAGGCATAATTGTTCATGATGGTTGAGGGAACTTTCAAGGACAAAAGTTCTTTTAAAAGGGGACAGAATGAAATATCCTAATATAAAGGAAATATTATATAAGGGGTAAAAGGTTAAAATTTAAGCTTTAAGAAGGGACAATAAAGTCAAATCTTTAAAAAAATTAAAAGGCACGTTTAGAAAAGCTGATGTAAAAAAGAAAAATGAATAACTACCATTCTATTTCTGCCTTCTCAACTTTATAGAAATGTTCTTTCCCTCTCCTATTGGTAAATACACTTATTGAAGACTTCTTGAAAGATTTCCACAGTAAGTAAAATCTTCCTCTTTACTTCACCATGTATAACTAGAGCAATATGAAATATAGGATTTTCTAGTGTCTTAGCCTTAATAGTGTTATTCTATGGGAAAATTTCAAAATTTTCAAGAAAGAATTTCTAGGGAACATTATGAATCAAGATTTGAGGATTAAAGGAACGAAAGATTTAAAGAACTCCATTAAAAAAAATGTAACATAATCTTGACATGTTCTCAATGTTTTGAGGGTTGTTCCTTTATAGTTGTGTAGTTGATGGTGTATTTTAGAGGGAGGATGTTAATGTGGGTATAAAGGGATTTAAAAACATTTTAAGAGTGATGAAACATGTATAAAAGAGTTTGAAACAAATTTTTGATGAAAAATAGATCAAATCAAGACAAAATTCTTTAAAAAGGTGATTTCTAGAAGTACAAGACTAGAATTGACTATGTGCTTTAAGTCGTGTACCTTTCTATGAGTGAAAATCATGTTTTTCTAGAAAAACACTGTTAATACATGACTACATGTATCTAATTGTGTTTCTCTCGAGTTTTTCACTTTAGGAGAATGTCAAAGAACATGACATGTTCTTGATCATGTTCTCTTTGTATCTTTTCGAAACTTCACTAGGAAAAGAACATAAGGAGATACGTCAAGTTGTGCTCCTTTCGTATACCTCCCCATTAACCTTTTTGTGATGACCTATCTTCTTTGCCTAAGTGATACCCAACTATATAACCACTTGTATACTAGTTTATGCACATTATAACACCTTCAAATTCATCATTTTCTTTCTTAAAAATGACTTGGATTTGCTAAAGTCTTTTGTATATGATTTAGGTACACTCTAAAATCTTTAGAATATAGTTAGTAATGGAGTAGGACCAACAGTGCTATGAGTGTTATGAGAGTTTACATTAGACATATAAAAGTTCTTAAATAACTTATGTATACGTAATTCAGGTGGTAGATATTGGTTTTGGAATGGAACGACTTCCAGATATGTACATTCCTTGTATGTTTTTTGTGATTGTTTAGAATAAAAACTTAAATGGATTAATTAACTATTGTGAAACTAAACTTAAAGAACCATTAAGAGTTATATCTCAAATATTTCAAATGCGCTAAGAGTCACCTCATTTAAATTCCCCAACAACGGGAGATTTACCGCCTTCTGGAAAATCTGCAAGTTTCGCAGCTTACTTGGTGTATGAGACAAGACTCGCTCATATGCTGATGCCTTTTCCTCTTTTTCACTGCAACAAAAATGAGAACAAAGGAGAAATTACGTCAGAGTAAAAATATTTTGCATATGCAAATGGATTTGCGAGGGGGAAAAATATATAAAATTCTCCCATGGGCAAAAGGATGGCTTATACTTGCTTGTATATGCTTCTTGTTTGCCAAAAAAAAAAAAAATAAATAAAAATAGAAACCGACCAAATAATATATATAAATATATATATATATAATTAGGGGAAAATAAGTTGCATAGAAGAGAGCACTTGTCCGTGAAGTACTAAAAATCTACCTATCCAACCGATGGTGCAAATAAATCTTAGAAATTTGAGTTCGATTTTTCACATTGTTGTCATAGTTTTAGTGGCCATTATTGTAACCACTGCAAAAAAAGAAGAAGATATTTTAGAAATTATCATATTAATATGGTTTAAAGAGATAGAAGGAATTAAAAAAAAAAAAGGAACGTTAATGAGAATTAGTACAAATAGTTAAATACCACATGTGATGCTGCACTTTATTTATAATAGGTTTTTTTTTTGTCATTACAACAGGATAGAGGAATCCAATCCAAGACTCTCACATGAGAGATCAAAGGAGATGCTACTATATCTTAAGATTATTGGCTTGTAATTAACAGTTAATTTGGAGGGGTTTTTTTATTGTTTTTTATTTTTTATTAGTGATGCCTTGAGATGTGAACCATTTAAATCCAGGAAGAGAGGTCAACATTTCCATTATTTAAACGATAACGGAACAAATCACATGGTTACACCAAATTATAGTTTGTATTTTATTGGTACAACTAATATGCCTTTGTCCTTTTCTGTGGCATGACCTGAGGATTATTTGATTATACACCATACATGATAGTATCTATAATGGGATTACATTAATAATATAAAACCGCAACTTGGATGAAAACCGAACCATTACACAAAAAATAACAAGCAAAAGGATCCTTCACCACGCTAGCCAGGTATTTCTTTATAGTATCAACTCTCTCGCTTCATAATAGCTATTCAATAATAAAGTAACATTACAGGGGAATTATTATCACAATGAAGTAAATGATTAACGTTAAAGAAGGTTCGTTATAGAGCTACAAAATATAAAGGAAGCAATTTGTGTGGGACTAATGTATGAAAAATTACGATAAGATCTTACAAGATCAATTGATTATTGCTGGCTGGTTAGTTTATCCGGTAGGTTTCTTAGTTATAGCTTTTTCATTTCACTAAATGGATAAGATTGTAATAAAATTTCTATTTATGAGGAATATAATAGAGCTGTAATAGGATTTTTTTTATTATTTTATTATTTAAACGGGAGATTTTAGAAAAAAAAAGGGCAATTCTAGCAGTGAATTATCATTCCTAGATTTGTGTAAAAAATGATTATTTAATATTTTTTCAATAAGAATTTCTCATAAAATTGCTATTATGATGAATTGAATTTCGTAATAACTATTTATAAGGAATACTACTATAATGAATTATAATTACAATATAGTGAACGAGCATTTACTATATGTTTAGTTGTTCACTTTCACTAAATAGATAAGATTGCAAAGGAATTATTGTTACTAAGGAATCGACTGTAGTTGTAATAAAATTTATATATATTAATATTTTTTAAATTTTGAATAAGAGTATTTTGGAATAAAAAAAAAAGAAATTGGTTCCAACATTTTTATTGCTATGCATAGTCTTAAGTAATGAATGGTGATTCAAAGTTTTTAAATTAAGATTTTTTATAAAATAGTTATCATGATCAATTAAATACTATAATCACTCTTTCTAAGGAATAAAATTGTAATAAAATTATCCTTGAAACGAAATAAACTAAAAGCTACTCTTGATTTCTTTTTTCCTTCATGCGTTAATCCATTGCACGAATCGAGTACTAAATGGATGTTGGGAATAACACTTGCAATGAAGACCTTCTAGATGATGGTAGGAGATTATGGATAATAACCAGTTGGTGGGAAGAGTAGTAGGTGCTTAGTGTTCATTATAAAATATCTTGTAGTGATGACATATAACCATGTAACTTTAGTATGGAAATTGTTATTTATTCTCTTAAAGAGTATAAGTACATACAAATGTGGCTGATTATGGTTACAGGCATGTCATCTTGTGATTTTTTTTTTTTGGGTCATTGAATCATGAGTAACTTTAGAGTATTTATTATGTTTATTATAGTTACAAAAGGTTATGAGTATTTTCATGTGCTTTTATGATATGGACACGTGATGAGTTATAAATGATCCTAAATTTAGGGTTACATGCTAGTTATATACACAATTCCCTCTAGTATGGATTATGTGGAGGATTTTGGGAGTGTGATATATGGCCTCATTGATTTGATAAGATTACTTCATATTTATGTGTATATTTGGCTACCTTATGGCTTTGTAGTTGAGGTCTTTTGATATATATGCAAGAAAGAGACTTTCTTGAGATACTTGGTATATTATTTTTAAAGAGCTCTTATACTCATACTGATGCTATTTTTGCAAGCCTCTTTCCCCTATCTACTCTTTCACTTTTATATGCATGCACACATTGGCATGGTTCCATTCTATTGAGGTGATTTTTTTCTGAATAAACAAGCTCTATAATCACCTCACTAAGCTTAAAGAAGTGAGCCTGAATGGACTCATGTAAATGTATCGCAAACATTAAATTCATATGAGGCAAAGACCCCATATAAGATAACATATGAGATTATTTACAATTTATTAATTTATAATATATGTAATTATAATGATTTTTACATATTATAATTTTAATAATTTATATATTATATGTTGTTAATATTTTATATTAGGTAAGTGTCAAATTTGGTATCTAAATTTTGATAAAAATTTAATTTGCTAACTAAATTTCGAAGTGGTTAATTTAATACCAAATAAGGCATTTCGTTGCTATTTTTACTACCTTCTTATTACTACTTACTCTATATGCTAACGAGAAAAGACAGTATTGATAGTAAATAGTAGACCATAGCCCAATCGGCTTACTACAAGTCCTACATGGGTTCAGGATCCCATAAAGGATCTAGAAGCCCATGATTTCTGTTGATTCCTAAACTCTTAGGGAATTAATAATACCTGGACCTCGTTTCCCCTACCATAAATTATTTAGGAAGACCTTAAGCATCGCCCTACCCTCTCCCCCCTCCCCCAAGCTAAGTCATGACTCCTAAATGAAGGCCTGCAGTACCATTCAGCATACCATTGGCTGGCTTTTTGTTTGCAAGATTTATTCTCTACTGGTTGAATCAGCACTTGTAACATATAGTATATCATTAATTTTTTTACTACAAATCCCAACACCATGTAGCACCAATATGCTGTCTTTTCCATGTTTGGACATAAAGTAAATAATATTATTAACATAATAAAAATAGTAAAAAAATAGTTTTAAAATTGAGTAGATCAAAATTGAGGTTTCAAATTGAATTTTTGTACAATGTTTATGTACCAAAATTGACAATTTCTTTTATATATGAATAGTTTACATAGTATATTTATTATTGGTATTATATATTTATATGTAATAATTTCTCTTAAATGGAAACCTTAAATTCAACAATTTTAACAAATACAAGTTAAAGTATATTACCAAAGCAATAGATAAATGAGTACATTTTTATTCAATGGAGAAAATATTCCAAAAGCTTGTGCTAAAATGCCAAATAAAACATTCTCAAAAGCCACAATACCACATAAACATAAACCTTTGGACATTTTTTGTCACACCCCGAATAAGGTTATACGCTAAGGCTACTCTAACTATAGGTTTATCATGATCGTTTGCTACTAATTTTTAATTTTCAAAATCATTAATTAGGTTTTGAAAACATTTGATATGTAGTGGAAATAATAAAACATTACAAAAATTTTCACAAAAGGTTACTCCCATAAGTAATCAAGCATATATATATATATATATACACACACATATAAGTTTAAGATAAAATTGTATAACAAAACTATCTCAGGGTATCCCGTGATACCCAAAACAAAAGTATCAATGTATATCAAATGAGTCTAGTATCTCATACAACATATATCAAACGAGAATATTGAAGACCATAAAGAAGTGATCAAACTCATCAGAAGTCTCTCTAACTCTATATTAGTGAACGTGATCAACTTCTTGCGTATCCATCAAATCCTAAGCTATGGTCGATGCCATACTCCTCAATGAAAGACTCGAAATCAGTACCGTAACCCTTATCATCAAAATAGTCAACATCGTCATAGTCACTTGAAAAATGAAAGGAGTGAGCCGAAGCCCAGTACACAGCAACACAATCACACATGTAATGATTCACACACACATATTTTAAAAGCAATGCAACAACCATCAATTTTATCTCTTTAATTTTAAGTGTACCAATCATCAGTGGAGTACTTACACTCCGGTAACACGCTGGGAACCTAGGGGTCCTAAGTATCAGCAATTGCTCATGGGGTTGATATAGATAGGCTAGCTCTGTATATCGCCTACCTCTAATTGATAATAGCTTTGTCTAGAGGTTACAACCGTTACTCGACTCTACTTATTTTAGTCCATTACATTGTCTAATTTAATGGAGCCCATAATCCTAAATTGAACAAGGGTAAATTCTTTCCGAATGTAAGTAGATGTTATCCCGCTACTGTTCCCCTATCGGTTACCCGCCGAGCCATCCTTTATGGCCTAAGCACCTAAGTACCGTGCTGGCATCGCCTAGTAGGGTTGTTGCCCTTCTGCCTAGGTCTAAGAACAACTAATCACTACAATAACACTTGTTCCTTAACCATCTTCAACTATTAGGTCATTTTGGATGCCTAACCTAACAAGCAACATGCACGCCATTGCGTAGCTGATATCAAATCAGTAGATAGCTGTGGATCACAAGTAAGATAACAGATGGATCGAATATCTATCAAGAAAGATTAATCCAAGTAAGAATTGAGTATATAAACCAATGCTTCAAGTCATATTGATCAATCTATTAACATAAGGTCTTGTGCAGAATAAGCCTTTAGTTTATGATTGAGTTAGGTCCAATTAGGATAGTTGGACATAGATATTTTGAATTAAGCTCATAGATTTGGAAATCGGATTTATTATTTGGATGTATTGGGTCTTTAGGGTTCCTAGGTTAAGCCCAATAAGAAGAATGTCTAAGTGTATAAATTTTTATGGTAACGGGTTTTAAGGATTAGGATTTAAGCCTATTAAGGAATATAAATTTTAAATTCATGGAATTGGGCCTTGTTTTAAATTTAGATCCAACTGGAGTAATATTGGTCATTGGATCTAAGAAATTTGTTCAAGCCTAATCGGAATTTAGTTCAGACCCTAATTAATCTATTGGGCCTTCTAATATCCTATATAGGCCTATTAAGGATGTTTTAAGGCTTTTGAACCCATAGAAAGTGTTAAGTTCTCTAATAATGTATTGATGATAATAAAAGGATGTTGAAAATTTTAATTGTTTATGTTTTCTTTGATAAGTATGATTTGACAGAAGCTAGTTCAGAACCTTTGAAAAGTTGAATAAATAAGGTTTTATAAAGTCAGAAGCTCTTTCAGAAGTTTCAAACAAGCTTTGGTATCTAAATAAATATGACAGAAGTTGTTTCAGAACTTTTAGCGATAGTAAGACAAGTTTGATTGAAGCTGTTTCAGAACCTTCAGTGATAGAAAAATAAGTTTGACAGAAGTTGTTTCAGAAGCTTTAGCGATAGAAAAATAAGTCTGATAGAAGCTGCTCCAGAACCTTCAAGTCTGATATGAATTTTTTTCATATTCACATGAAATTATTTACAAACTTAGTTTTTAATATTTTTCAATACCTAGCTTCACTTGTCAAGTATATTTGGGTAATATACTGGATGTGTTTCACTAAAGTTGGATTTCATATCATGGGGATCAAATCACATCAACTAATTTTACGAAGTTTTTATTAAAAAAATATTGGTATCCTCAAACATGTTTTACTAAGTTGCATAAAAGTTCTATAGTCCTTATGGATCACAAATATGATAAGATATAATATGTTGGTTACAAGAAAAGATATAAAAGATAAAGTTTGTTCCAAGAAAAGATATGGAAGATAGTTGATGAATGAGTATCGATCCCACGAGGAAAGTTTAATTACTAAACATTATTAGTTCATTTTAATATTTAGGCCAATAGAAATCAAATTCTTTATATAATTATTCACTATAATGTCTACACTATGCAATATCTAGTATTTACTAATTCTACTCACACAAGTCTTAACAAGTTAGGTTAGTGGGATTGAGATAACAAGTAGTTATGGATATAAATCCATGTAAATCGTTATTAAAATTGTTAGAGTTCATGCATATCCATGTGAATCTACCAAGATTAACAAATTCTAAACAAATTTGAAAACCTTTTTCTACCTAAAACACTCCTTAGCTTCCACGACTGAGCATTTGATAGATTTAATATGTGCAACTAAGAGTTTCCCAAATCTGAGTTGACTAATTGTCCTAAATCAAGAGATAAAAGAATTCCTTCTTTAAAACTCATATTTAAAACAATGTTTGAACAAAATGATAGACTCTACTAGATTAAAACTCTCTTGCCATCGCATACTTGAATTTTTCATCCAAATATAAATTCAAACGAAATTAAAGTCTTTGCCAAGATGCCCAATTCATTCAAACTTGAATTCATCCGAATTTTAAGTTTTTAGTTTGAATTTAACAAGGATTTGCATCATTCTTACAACCCAATAACACTAGTTCAACAATCACTTCAGACAATCAAGGATTTCATCATTTCCCACCGTCAAATTTAGCTAATTACCATTTCTACTCTATCTAACAAGATACTAATAACAACTATAATGATATTCATGACAAAATGTAAATAACAAATCAAGTAAGGAAGAAATTACCAGTAATTCGGGAAAACAAACCGTACAAATTGTAATTAGAATCCTTGTTAGCAAATTCTACTCAATCCACAAACAAATAGAACAAATTTGATGAAGATCCAAGTACATCTTGATTGTCTACCTATATCTTTCTCTAAAACTACTGGGAGAAATTGAAAATGAAAAATAAAACGTAAGTCCTCTTTCTCTCTCCTCAAAGCATGTAAAAATACATGCTTTTCGTGTAACTGTCGTGTAACTTCTGCATCCAACGCCGGCGTTTCATATCCAACGCCGGCGGCGTTCAATCAAGCGTTAAGGATTTTTAAACTGATGGTTTTCAACGCCGCCTTTGAACGCCGGCGGCGTACTCCTCAATTTGCCGGCGTTGGCTTCAAAATTCAAGTAGTGTCCATCCTCAAACGCCGCGTGTTGGATTCAGCGTTAAATACTTAGGCTCTGTGAATTCAACCGCCTTTAACGCCGGGCGTTGCCTTCTAATTTGCCGCGTATGCTTTGATCTCCTTCAACGCCGGCTGCGTTTGGCCCAAATTCACCGTGTTTGTTGTTTCACTGCCAATTCACACAATTCTTCATGTTCCTTGTTGCTACTTTCCATTTTCATTCCTGACCTGATTCCGAACAAATGACACAAACTAAATATTAATTCCTTTGCTTTTATAATAATTAACACAATAAGTATCAATTCAGAGATGAAAATTATATCAATTTTTGAGTTTATCAATTTCCCCACACTTGAACTTTTGCTTGTCCTCAAGCAAAACAATTTAAATACTGAAATCTGACTTTTTAATCCAAAACTTGCTTATCAACTCTCATGACTTGCAATACAATGCCTGTAGCTCTAACCAAACTTAATTTATGTGATTCGCTTACTTGAATTGAAATTAAATAGCTAATCTAGACCAAACAAACTTTAATCCTAATGTTTAACTTAAGCTATAACTTTTCGAAACTGTCTCATTAGTCCACAAAGGAAAAATAATCATTTCAACTTCATCAACCTTTTAACTCAAATTAACTCTTAGCAACACAAGGTATAAGCATGTGGTATCTACCATTCCCCTAGATTTTTCCATAGTCAAAGTCTTTTAATTCACTAATATGTGCATTTCAATTGCAGAGGGGGAGGTTTTTGCCTCCATCTTGACTTTTCCTCTGGACGGGGTGTAGCCCGTATCTTTTCAAGCTCATTAGCCATATTACACCATTTAGTTAGAGTGAAATCCTTGAGTCGGCACATCCCGGGCTCATCACCCAAGTGACCAGGTTTTAAAGGGACCCCAGAGAACTCTCATTCACCTTATTCTAAATGTAAATACTCCAGACTCAATTACTTGAATCAATTGAGTAATGGCTCTATTTGTTTTTACTACTTAATGCACTTTTTCACAATTTTTAACTCTGATTCCCGATCACTAAGTTAATAGCTTCATCTACCTCTTCTACCAAGTGTTACAAAGATTAATTAAACGTTAAAAAATATTTGAGAAGTAAACCTGATCATTTTTTACAATAGGACTCAGACATTCATATAAGTTTTATTTCCTAGGTTAAACAGAAGGTAAGTTTGTCAATTAGAGATTTATCTACTTAATTTTAACTAAGTAAGCCAATCACATGGTTTAGTGAGCACGGCATCTTACAAGTCAAAAATTTCTTTTGTTTAATGTTTCAGATTTCCCAACAAAAATTTTGCCTGAATGTTGCAAATTTGTTTTATTCTTGAGGACATGCATTATATATGTCGACATCCAAATGCAAGTGTGTGACTTATGAATTCTTATATATTGACTTCACATTTCTTAGTATTCATACAATTACAAATCAACATGCCAAGTCAACATATAGTTAAACCCATACTATATTTCATTTTCATCTCAGCCTAATCTCCCTTCCCCATACTTAAAACCGAACAGTGTCCGCACTGTTTGTTCTAATTAACAAATAAAAGGACGAAAGACTAAATAAAAGCATTTGGACTTCCCTGTTTTCCTTTCCTTGTTCAGCATTCCCAATGGAGTTTTGAATTTGCAGAGATTACTTTAAAGACCTGTCTCTCATCAAAGAAACATACATGACAAAGATAGAAAGAAAAGCATAATAACACAAAACATAGATAACAGACCAAGTGAGTTTAAGAAAAGAAGTCTACCCAAAACAATTGGGTGCTTAAGTACAGAAATGAGATTAAATGAAACTTTCCCCAAAAAGTAAAAGCTAGCAGGAACTCTAGCTTTCAGGTTCAGTGCTGGACTCGCTTTCATCAGATGAAGTAGAATACTTCATTGCTTCACCTGCAGATGGATTAATACAAGAAAACGCAGATTTTAACATGGTCATTAATGAGCGTCTAAATTTCTTGTTCTTTCTCTTTTCGCATTGAAAATCCTCCTGCAATTCTCTCAGTTCATATCCCAATCTAGCTAGGGTATATCCAGCTGAAGTCGACCCTGGTTGAGAGGAGGAAGGTGGAACCTGTGGCTGAGGAGGGGGTGGAGCTGAGATGAAGATGGTCTGTCTCCCTGTGGAATGTCAAACTGGGGCTCAATAACTGCAATCGCCTGAATGTCTTGTACCCCCCTGGGTACCTTAACTAAACCCCAAGCTCTGAAGGGCCCAGAAGATATCTTTTTGCTCTCTACTTTGATATCATTGGACAATTCCTTGAAAACCCCCATGCCCTTGAGTAGCTGAGTGATATAGCCCCCACAGAAGATATAATTGGTCCTGGTGTCTTCAGCTTGTCTCAGCCAAAAATTAGCCACTTCACAGCCCAAATCCAATGGATGGCTCTTAATAAGGCTGTACAGACATATCATATCTGAAGTGCTTAACTTACTATGACTTGTCTTTCGACAAGTCAAAGTATGAGCCAAAATATGATGAAGAAGTTTGTGCTCTAACTTCTTAAAAGTCGAATTGATCGATTTTGAAGGCTCAAATGGATCAGTCCTTGGATGTATCAATTCAAACCAGAATTGCTCCATGGTGACATCAGGAGGCCATGTTGTCGGAAGAGCAGAATTCTCAGCCTCATTCTGATAGTAGCCAAGGTAGACTCCTATCTTCCTTAATGGCACTTTTTTAACTTCCCCATATATCTGAAAGATTATATGGGTATCCCCTTCATCATCTTCATCATCATCATCTTCTCTACCATATCTCATAGTAGAAAGGAATTCAATTGTGATCTTCTTGTAAGCCGGTTCTCTCATATCAAAAACTTTGAACCATCGCTTGTCCTCAACCACATTTTGTAATGCATCATGCATTCCATAATCCTCTAAGACAGCCCAGTCTAAAAAATGACTGTTATGAAACTCCTTTTTCATAAGTCTCTCTTTTCTTTCTTGTGCATACAGTTGACTAGACAAGACATTCCTAACTTGACTAGTAGTAGCTGTCCTTGCTTCTTCTTTGGAGCCATATCTGTAACAAATACTTAGCTCAGTCCAAACATATCACAAGATAGCACATTGAACATTAACAACTAATATGTGCATATAAAACCAGATAAGTTTTAATTTGATGTAATCTTAACATTGGTATTGATAATACAGTGAAGCATAAATTACACCAAATGTTTGCCAAGCTTTCAAATATTTTTTTTTTTTTTTTTTACAGAGAACGCCGGCGAATTAATTCTCAAAATGCCGGCGTAGCTATCCGCGTTGATAGCCGGCGTAGGCACACAGCGTAGGGTAACCGTTGGGGTTTTGTTTCAAACACTCTATGAATAGTGAAAATGGTTTTGATTCAAAACTTTAAGTTAAAAGTTTAACTTAACACTTGATTGCACTCTTCCATAATCACAACAAATCAAAAACCCCCAATTTGTCCACACAAACCCTAATTTCGACAGCTACACTCCTAATCATGAACTCCCAATTCAATCCATGCATTGATTTGATAATGGAGACAATAAACACAAATTTCAGATGCCGAATCAACAACAATTCCTCAGATTATTGAACACACATTCAACCAAACATCTACATTATTGTCTAAACGATGGATTTGAACATTTTAACCAAATAACAAGATCAAATAATGAGAATAACATACCTTGTGATCTTGAGGAGTATTGATGTGAGCGTTGATTGATGGATTGATTTAAAAATCAATAGAGAAATAAAAACCAAAAGAACAAGAGAGGAGTTCGGTAGGAGCAAAGTTAGAGCAAGTAATGAAAGAGAAAAACTAGGGATTTTAATCCCTTTACATGCATGGGATTAGCATTTAATGCGCACATAACCCAAACGCCGGCTAAAATTTAAACAACGCCGGCGGCGTTGTTGACAGCAAATGCCAGCGTTAGAAAATTTGAATCTGGCCTGGATGGGCTCTTTGAGAACGCCGGTGATTTAAATCCCACGCTGGCGGCGTTGGAACTTTATATTTGCCAGTGTTAAGAAATGGCTTTCTGGTGGTACTCCCAAACATCAACGTCGGCGGTGTTGATTTCTATTTTACCGGCGTTAAGGATTTTTGCTTCTGCATGCCAAGCTCTACTTCGAACGCCGGCGGCGTTCAATCATCATTTGCCGGTGTTCACTTCCTACACTGCCAAAATTTTACCGGTGTTCTTTCTCCAGACTTCAGCGTTGGAAGACTCATCTGATAGTGACTTCCCATTTTCTCACAATTCTTCAACATACTAAAACCAACTTCATCAACTCACTTGACTGTACCTGAAACAACTTAACACACAACACACAACACACATTATATATATATATATATATTACACACAAAGCACAACAACAACCATGGGTTGCCTCCCATGCAGCGCTTAGAGTTTAAAGTCGCTTAGCCCGACTTGCCAATGCTTCACTTGTTGCCTTCACTGATGAAGGTGGTTCTACTTTCTCTAATGTCTCCCTCATAGTAGTGCTTGAGTAAATGTCCATTGACTTTAAAAGTTCTATTATCTTGGGTTTTCAACTCAATTGCACCATAAGGGAAAACACGGATAACTTCAAAAGGTCCCGACCACCTTGATCTTAACTTTCCTGGGAACAACTTGAGACGTGCATTGTATAACAACACTTTGTCTCCTGGTGAAAATTCTCTTTTCAAAATGTTTCTATCATGCCACTGTTTGGTACGCTCTTTATAAATTCGAGCACTCTCATATGCTTCATTTCTCCACTCATCCAACTGATTTAATTGAAGCATTCTTGTCTCCCCTGCAGCTTTTCCATCAAAATTGAGGAATTTTATAGCCCAATAAGCTTATGCTCAAGTTCAACAGGCAAATGACACGATTTACCATAAACTAACTTGTAAGGAGACATTCCAATAGGTGTTTTAAAAGCAGTTCTATATGCCCATAATGCATCATCCAGTTTTAAAGACCAATCCTTACGTGATGCATTAATTGTCTTTTCCAAAATCCTTTTAATTTCTCTATTGGAAATCTCAACTTGACCACTTGTTTGGGGGTGATACGGGGTAGCTACTTTATGAACAACTCCATATTTAGCTAAAAGCTTGTCAAATTGTTTATTGCAAAAATGAGTACCCCCATCACTTATAATTGCCCTTGGTACCCCAAATCTGGTGAAAATATTCTTTTTCAAAAATTTTGTTACTACTCGAGCATCATTGGTTTGCAAAGCAATAGCTTCAACCCATTTAGATACATAATCCACTGCTACAAGTATGTATTTATTTGAAAAAGATGATGGAAATGGACCCATGAAGTCAATTCCCCATACATCAAAAAGTTCAATCACCAGAATGTTGTTTAATGGTAATTCGTGTTTTCTAGAAATGTTGCCTGATCTTTGACATTGAGCACACACTTTGATGAAATTTTTACAATCATGAAATAACTTGGGCCAATAAAATCCACAAGATAGTACTTTAGCTGCAGTCCTTTCAACTCCAAAATGACCTCCTGCCTCTCTAGCATGACAATGTTCAATTATACTCATTTGCTCAATCTCGGGTACACATCGTCTAATTATTTGATCAGCACATGTTTTAAAAAGATATGGTTCGTCCCAAAAATAAAACTTTACATCATGTAAAAATTTTTTTTCTCTGTTGAAAAGACAAACCATATGGTATAATTCCACTGACCAAATAATTAACTATATCGGCATACCATGGTAATCCTTGGATATCTATTGCATGCAACTGCTCATCAGGAAATTTTTCATTAATAGGCAAGTTTGATTCATCATTTTGCAAACGTGATAAGTGATCAGCTACCACATTATCAGCTCCTTTTTTATCTTTAATTTCTAAATCAAACTCTTGCAATAGTAATATCCAACGGATTAACCTAGGCTTAGCATCAGACTTAGCAAATAAATATCTAAGAGCAGCATGATCAGTGTATACTATCACCTTAGAACCGATTAAATAAGGTCGGAATTTATCACAAGCAAAAATCACAGCTAGCAATTCCTTTTCAGTAGTTGCATAATTCCTTTGTGCCTCATTCAAAGTTCTACTTGCATAGTAGATAGTATGAAAAATCTTACCTCGCCTTTGTCCCAATACTGCTCCCACAGCATAATCACTGGCATCACACATTAGCTCAAAAGGAGCTCCCAATCTGGTGCTATAATCACCGGAGCAGTGACGAGCTTCTCCTTCAAAAGTTCAAATGCCTGCACACATTCATCATTAAAAACAAACACAGCATCTTTCTCAAGTAGATTACACAAAGGTCGGGAAATTTAGAGAAATCCTTAATGAACCGTCTATAAAAACCCGCATGTCCTAAGAAACTTCTAACTCCTTTGACATTTGTTGGTGGGGGTAGTTTCTCTATGATTTCAACCTTTGCTTTATCTACTTCAATCCCTCTTTCTGACACTTTGTGCCCTAAAACGATTCCCTCTTGCACCATAAAATGGCACTTCTCCCAATTTAAAATCAAGTTGGTCTCTTTGCATCTTTTAAAACTTTGGCTAAATTTTCTAGACAAGCATCAAATGATTTTCCAAAAACCGAAAAATCATCCATAAATATCTCATAAAATTCTCAAGCATGTCAGAAAAAATAGCCATCATACACCTTTGGAAAGTAGCCGGTGCATTGCAAAGGCCAAAAGGCATTCTCCTAAAGGCAAAAGTGCCATAAGGACAAGTAAAAGTAGTTTTTTCTTGATCAGCAGGGGCAATCGGGATTTGATTGTATCCCGAATACCCATCAAGAAAACAATAAAATGAATGCCCTGACAATTTTTCAACCATTTGATCAATAAATGGAAGTGGGAAATGGTCTTTTCTAGTGGCATCATTCAGCTTCCTATAATCTATACAAACTCTCCACCCAGACACTGTCCTAGTAGGGATCAATTCATTCGCCTCATTCCTCACTACAGTCATACCACCTTTCTTAGGTACTACATGGACAGGGCTAACCCACTTACTATCTGAAATAGGGTAGATCATTCCTGCGTCTAAAAGCTTAAGTACCTCTTTTTTCACTACTTCCTTAAGGGTAGGATTCAATCGCCTCTGTGGTTGCACTGTAGGCTTGCACTCTTCTTCCATCAAGATTCTATGAGTGCAAATCAAAGGACTAATTCCTTTGATATCAGCAATCGTCCAGCCTATTGCCTCTCTATGTTCTCTTAAAACTTTCAACAACTTCTCCTCCTGATTTTCTGTCAAAAACGATGAAACAATTACAGGTAAAGTTTCATCATGACCCAAATAAGCATACCTTAGGTGATCAGGTAATGGCTTTAACTCTAAATGGAGGCTGTGTCAAGGAAGGAACCTGTTTCTTTCACTTGTTCCAAGTTCCTCATACATCTAACCCGAATTTCAGACACTTCCTCACAATCTACTTCTTTCTCCTCATCACTCCAGTCATCAAACTCTCTCAAAACCGACTCCACGGTCTCAATTCCTACTTCATCTTCCCACAATTCATTTGTAAGCTCATCTATAACATCAATATTAAAACAGGTTCTTTTCTCATCAAATTTATGCATAGCATCATATACATTAAATGTAACCTGTTCATCCATAACACGTAGAGTAAGCTTACCTTGCTCAACATCGATTAAAGCCTTACCTGTAGCCAAGAATGGTCTCCCCAAGATCATGGGCACCTCTCTATCTTCCTCCATTTCCAAGACTATGAAGTCCACAGGAAATATGAATTTGTCCACCTTTACTAGCACATTTTCTACAATACCCTTAGGGTATTTGATACTCCTATCAGCCAATTGCAAGGTCACATGGGTTTCCTTGCATTCTCCCATTCCTAGTCTCCTGAAAATAGAGAAAGGCATTAAATTTATACTTGCACCAGAATCAATTAGCACTTTATCAAATAAATATTACCAATAGTACAAGGTACAGTGAAACTTCCCTGATCTTTTTGCTTTGTAGGCAAGCCTTGATTTTGCTGAAGTATCATTGAGCACTCTCCTGTTAAAACAACCGGTTCATTTCCATCTATCCTCCTCTTCTTGGATAGCAATTCCTTAATGAACTTAGCATAAGAGGGCATCTCTTGAATGGCCTCCAAGAAAGGAATATTGATCTGTAAATTCTTAAACACATCTAAGAACTTAGCAAATTGCTCATCCAACTTCTGCTGCTTCAACCTTCCTGGAAAAGGCACTGGAGGAACATAAGGCTTCACACTAGGTGAAATTAACATCGGTTCCTCAAGCTTTCTTTTTCCTTTATCTCTTATCTGCACCTCCTCTTTCTCTTCCACCAAAATTTGGGTTTCCACCTCCTTACCACTCCTAAGAGTAATAGCATTCACTCCTTTTGGATTCTCTTCAGTTTGCTGGGTAGTGACCCTGAAGGTCTACTACTTATCTGCTGAGAAATTTGACTTATTTGCCCTTGAAGATCCCGAATAGTGGCTTGTTGATTATTAATCAACGTCTCAGTCTTCTGCATGAAAGTTTTCATCAGATCTTCAACCGAAGAATGGTTCTGTTGTGATGATGTGGATGTTGAGGTGGTGGTGGTGGTAAAGCATTCCTCACTGGACCTTGAATCATCGGACCTTGTCTTTGAAATCCAGGCGGTCGATAGACATTATTCTCATTCCTCCATGAGAAATTCGGATGATTGCCCATCCTGGATTGTAAGTGTTTGTATAAGGTCCTTGATTTCCTCTTTGAAAATTCCCCACATAATTCATTTGCTCTCCACTAGCTGAAGTTGGTGAATGTGTTTGAGGACAATCATGGAACGAATGTGAACCTGAACAAATCTCACAACACAAAACTTGGTTAGGAATAATAGAACTTGAAGTAGTGAGCTTACTTACTTGATTTGCCAAAGCCGAAATCTGAGTTGTAAGTTGAGACATGGCCTCATTATCTTGCACAGCTGCTACCTTAAGTTTAGTCCTCTCACAACTCCAATTGTGAGCACTTGAAGCCATTTCTTCTATCAACGAGCTAGCTTCATCATAGCTCTTACCCATTAATGCTCCTCCTGCAGCAGCGTCTACAAGTGATCTCAAAGTTTCATCCAAACTCAGATAGAATATCTCAATGAGGAGATTATCAGGTAGTCCATGATGAGGACATTTCCTGATAGCTTCCTTGTATCTTTCCCATCCTTCATACAAGGATTCACCATGAAATTTTGTAAAGTTGGTGATTCATTCCTCAACCTAGCTGTCCTAGCCGGTGGGAAAAATCTCCTCAAAAACTTGTTTGACAAATCTGTCCAATTAGTGATGGACTCCTGGGGTAATGAATTGAACCAAGCCAAAGCCTTGTCCCTTAATGAAAAAGGAAATAGCTGCAACCGTATTGCCTCATCTGTAACTCCATTCATCTTGATGGTGTTGCAATACTGAAGGAATTTAACAAGATGATCATCAGGTGTCTCATTGGATATCCTCCAAATTGATGAGCTTCTACCATCTGAATTAGTCCTGGCTTGATTTCAAAGTTGTTGGCTTGAACTGTTGGTCTTTCTTCTAATGGGATTTCCAGACACAGTTGGTACTGTGTAATCCCTTAATGCCCTGGTAGGAGCTTGGATTTGATTATTGTTGTTTTCACCTTCTGCCATCCTTTCTATTTGTCCTTGTTCTCTTTGTCTGTTCACTTTTCTTAATGAACGTAATGTACGTTCAATCTCAAGATTGAGGGGTAGAAGTTCCCTACTTCTACTCCTGTGCATACAACCTGAAAGAACACAGACAACAAACCAAACCGTAAAATGGCCTAAATTACTAACGAACAAAATTGTTTAATATTAATCTTTTCCCGGCAACGGCGCCAAAAACTTGATCCGCTTGAAATGTTTAATATTTTAAAACCAATTCTCCAGCAAGTATACTGGGTCGATCAAGTAATAAAGTGATGAATGAGTATCGATCCCACGAGGAAAGTTTAATTACTAAACATTATTAGTTCATTTCAATATTTAGACCAAGAGAAATCAAATCCTTTATATAATTATTCACTATAATGTCTACACTATGCAATAGCTAATATTTACTAATTCTACTCCACAAGTCTTAACAAGTTAGGTTAGTGGGATTGAGATAAAATCCGATTTTCTCCAATCATGTTGAACTCGGGTTATTAAAATTGTTAGAGTTCATGCATATCCATGTGAATCTACCAAGATAAACAAATTCTAAAAACAAATTTGAAAACCTTTTTCTACCTAAAAACACTCCTTAGCTTCCACGACTGAGCATTTTGATAGATTTAATATGTGCAACTAAGAGTTTCCCAAATCTGAGTTGACTAATTGTCCTAAATCAAGAGATAAAAGAATTCCTTCTTTAAAACTCATATTTAAAACAATGTTTGAACAAAAATGATAGACTCTACTAGGATTAAAACTCTCTTGCCATCGCATACTTGAATTTTTCATCCAAATATAAATTCAAAACGAAATTAAAGTCTTTGCCAAGATGCCAATTTCATTCAAACTTGAATTCATCCGAATTTTAAGTTTTTAGTTTGAATTTAACAAGGATTTGCATCATTCTTACAACCCAATAACACTAGTTCAACAATCACTTCAGACAATCAAGGATTTCATCATTTCCCACCGCCAAATTTAGCTAATTACCATTTCTACTCTATCTAACAAGATACTAATAACAACTATAATGATATTCATGACAAATTGTAAAAACAAATCAAGTAAGGAAGAATTACCAGTAATTCGGGAAACAAACCGTATAAATTGTAATTAGAATCCTTGTTAGCAAATTACTCAATCCTCAAACGAATAGAACAAATTTGATGAAGATCCAAGTACATCTTGATTGTCTACCTATATCTTTCTCTAAAACTACTGGGAGAAATTGAAAATGAAAAATAAAACGTAAGTCCTCCTTTCTCTCTCCTCAAAGCATGTAAAAATACATGCTTTTCGTGTAACTGTCATGTAACTTCTGCATCCAACGCCGGCGGTTTCATATCCAACGCCGGCGGCGTTCAATCGAGCGTTAAGGATTTTTAAACTAATGGTTTTCAACGCCGCCTTTGAACGCCGGCGGCGTACTCCTCCATTTGCCGGCGTTGGCTTCAAAATTCAAGTAGTGTCCATCTTCAAACGCCGGCGGTGTTGGATTCAGTGTTAAATACTTAGGCTTTGTAATGATTCAATGCCGCCTTTGAACACCGGCGGCGTTGCCTTCTAATTTGTCGGCGTATGCTTTGATCTCCTTCAACGCCGGCTGCGTTTGGCCCAAATTCACCGGTGTTTGTTTGTTTCACTGCCAATTCACACAATTTCTTCATGATTCCTTGTTGCTACATTCCATTTTCATTCCTGACCTGATTCCGAACAAATAACACAAAACTGAATATTAATTCCTTTGCTTTTATACTAATTAATACAATTAAGTATCAATTCAGAGATGAAAAATATATCAATTTTCTGAGTTTATCACATTGCAACTTCACATCAGCTCCTAATTGTTTGTTTAGGTTTGGAATATCTCGTATTGACTATCTACGTGTCCTTACTGTAAACCCCGGTTTTTCTAGTAACCAAGTAAACTTCTGACACCAGAAATCAAAACCTAAACCGATTAACTAAGCTTGAGAGAGAAACCTAGGAACCTGGATTCGGGTTTCCTTCGGTTTCAAACTAGAAGAACTTTTGTAAAATAATCTAAGTGGAATATTGTTCTAAAATATATTTCAAACCATAAAAAGATCTGATTTCGAAAAATTTTCTATTCCAGGCGTTCCCAAGATCCATTATGGAAAAGCGAGCCCTGGAACTCAAAATTCAAAAAATATTTCGGAATATTCTTTAGAACTTAAATTTAATAAGGATTTCAAAAATTTAAATTTTATAATTTTTTGATTTATAAAAATTACAGATATAGCATTTTTCTCGCATTTTCTTTACTATCAGTAAAGTCATTGTCTTGTTTACTATTCATTACTATTCACAAGTATAACCTCCTACACTCATAAGCCACTCCCTACTCTTACATCCTTACAAACACTCAATTATATTTTCTTTTTTAAGAAATTTTTGTCTCTTAACAAATTATTACAATTTAAGATTTATTATTACATAAATTACAAACAAATCAAATTCAACTCTCCCCCTCTCTCTCCATTTTGGCCAATGCAACCACCCCCCCCCCCCCAGTTTACCCTCATTTGTATTTTTTTTAGTCAATTTATAAGCCAACAAACCTAATTTACCTTACCATATATTATCTTTTACATTTCTCTCTCTTTCATTTATTTTCATTATTTCAAAAATCACAAACTCTCTCTCTTTTACCTTCTCTTGCTGTGAGCTTTCACCAACACACACACATAAAAAAGTTCATTTCTTCTTTTTTTTCCACTTATTCCAAGCCTTAGGTGATAAATCCTAAACCTTCTCTACCATTAAATCTTGTAATGGCAAGATTAGTCATGAGTGTTTTCATATTTAAGTTCTTATGAGCACTTACTAGGGACAAGAAAATGCTACTACATGAATATCAAGCCATCACAAGAGTAGATCTTGTGTTTAAATGTGTTTTGTTAGATTATCTTCATGTTCATGCATATAATAGGAGAGTAAAGTACAGATCTTACATAAAAATCCATGTTCATGTTTTGAAACTCCATTTCATGTATGATGAGTAGTAAATCTAGCATTTAAATGCTCATATTATACTTGACATTCATGATCCCATGAATATTTTATGTTTTAATGCATTAATGATCATAAAGGTTTTGTTTTGTGTATATAAATATTGTAATTAGTAGATCTTTAAGTAGACGAGATAAGGAACTTAAAAAGGAAAATTTTTTGTTTGAAATGTTTAAATGAAAATTCAGATGACTTCAAGACCATGCATTAAAAGTCCTTTTATCAACTCTAAAACTTGTGTTTTGTATGAAAAATGAAGGGTATAGGTAATAAATATCATTAAGTAATGATTTTTATAAGTTGAAATGAGATTTGATAAGAAAAATGTGCAAAACAAAGAGTAGAAATAAGATAGAAAATTTTGACTTACTAGTCAATTTAATAAATTCGTAATTTTGGAATAAGGTCATAAAAACACCTATTTTCCAAACTCAAAATGAAAGTTTTATTTAAGAAATGAAGTCTTTAAGGGATAGGTATAATAAAGCCTTAAATTTTAATATATTAGACAAGTTTTTCTCAAAGAAATCATTCAAAAACTAATTTTTCAAAATTCGGATTTTGGAATAACCCCTATTTGAAAACATGTTTATAAAGTATAAAATGGGAATTTTCATATAGAAATGAAGGTCTTAAGTAATAGATATAATGAAGACTCAATTCTAGCAAAGATAACTAGAAATTCCTAAGTAATAATTCCAACACAAAAGAGATTTATCAAAGTCATGAAACTAGATTTCTTAAGAATATGTATTCTTTGAGTCTTACAAAATAAAGAAATTCTAAAATTTTCTTGTTGTAAATATTGTCAAGAGCATGCATACATCAAGCTCATAACATGCCATTCATGATAGGAAATCATCAATATTTCATGTATGGTTGATCTATATAGTAGAACCATTTCAAACATTTACAAAACTATTTTTCAGAATTGGAAATTGCTACTGATCAAAATTGATCAGATATTTTGTGATCCAAACATTTTCAAAACTTGGAAATAATATTATAATTAGATAGATCTTTCGAAATAGATAGAAATCGATATATAATTTGCGAAATTCCGAGTTAAAATGACCAAGTTATGGCCGTTTTAATTCAGGACTTCCGCAAATGATGAGAATTACGAATTTACTAGTTTTTTAAAATAATTTGGATTAGTTAAGTGATGAAATACTTATTAGGGTATTTCTTCCTTTTTAGGTGACCCCGGAATCGACAATTTCCTACCACCGGATTACTTTTACTAAAAGACCGGTGATCCAATGGCTTAGTGAATATTACTTCTGATTCCATTTATTGTATGTGATTATAATGATCGTTGCACTAGATATTTGGTAAAGATAAAATGGATATGCATGATGGGGATGAATGGGAGTTATGTATGGTTATTGTTGATATGAGAAATTGAATATAAGAAAATCGAAGCCGGGTGATTAACTATTGCTTGTATAGATGAATTAGGATTAACTGTCTGCGATTATTGATTAATCACTTAAGGACTTGGTATAATTGACTATTCGGAATCGAATATAAATACGGACTCATTCATATCATAAATGGGGATGGAGTATTAGCATTGGTTGGTTTTTCATGATCCGAAATGGTGTAAAAGTCGGTTAATCATGATCTATAAACGAATTAATGAGTTAGTTAATCGTGATCCACAAACGAATTTATAGATTGGTTGACCGTGATCTTAAATGGCATATTTGAATAGTACGGTGGTATTCGTTAATCTGCTAACCCGGGATAGAGAGCGAAAGTCCATCCACATGTGATTTCCGGCTAGTCATATGTTTATTGATTCCACATATTTGATGCATATTACTTGTCTGGCTAATCACTTGCTTGTATGATGTGTTATGAATGTGATCTTAGAAGTTCTCACTTGCTAAGCTAGTATGGCTTACATCCCTACAGTTTTTATTTGGTGCAGCACGAGTTCATATGGCTTAGACAGAGGCAACCTACAGCTCAGGTACAGGGCTAGGCGTTTCCTTTATTAGTTGTATTCAATTTTGTTTAGACTTCCGTAGGAAACCAAGAGACTCTGGATGACTGTAAAAGACCTCTAAATGATATTCTTTTGCGGAGGAATGCCCCTTAGATTTTGTAACTAATTGCATATGTGTTTTAAATAATTTTCTAATGCTATTAAATGCCAAATTAAACTCTTTAACTCCAACGGTTCAAGTATTCTATTATCGTAAAGGGACGCCTTACATCTATATAAGACTCTCGAAGGACTAAGGTAGTAATTCGTGAGTCTTATATGGCATGTGGTGGACTATTATGTTTAGGATACCCTTTGGGGCATGACACTTACCATGCACTCCATGAAGATCTAGGCACCTACAATTACTATATCATCTTGAAGTTGCGATCAAGCTTGCAACCTAGTTTGAGGGTGCCACTGCTAGAGTAAGTGGTCAACCTGTAAACCCCGAAACTTCCACCATATGATACAACCCTAGATTAGAAATTATGGGTTGACTAGTAACCTTAAGAATTAATTAGAAACTCTAATTAGATAGATACTTAAATTGATCGTTTAGGACTCATAGATTTATAAAAGGAACTCTTTGACCTTAAGTGATTCCAAAAACAAGATTTAGTATTCCGAGTTAATAATTCAGGTTATGATCAAAGGAAACTTCCAATCCTAAACCCGAATCTTTGTCAAACAGACAGAATATATAGGAAAACCTAAATATGAATATCAAGTGATTACCTTAGTATTCAATAGAGCTTTGGAATTAAACCAAGGTATAGTAATGAACCTATACTTGCATTGGAACCCTAAAATTTGAGAATATTAGTTAGTAATAAACTACATTGATAAGATTTCATAGTGAGTATCCAAATCTAAAATGTATAACTAGTATAGCCTATATATTAGTAGCTTTATTACATAAATGATTCAATAGAGTTGTAGTTGGAAAATTGTGTTCTTAAGATAAACTGTTAGGATTATAAATACCCAATAAAAACATAAATTGATATATAACTTGAGATCTAGACTTCAAATATAGAATTGAATCATACCAATAACCAAATTAGGGTTTTCTAAAGCCTTGGAGTCTGAAACGAAAATTGACCCGAAAAGCTTTTCAAACTCAAATCGCGTGGGATAAATTTTTCTTAAACAATTAGATACGTATTATTAAAGTTTAAATTGTACTTTTTGTTAAACTAAACACTTCATAGGATTCATTAAAGACCTTTGTATATATATACTTACATATATAAGCTAAAATATATCGTAAGAGTGTAATAAACTACCCGAAAACCTAACTAAATAATATTTAACTAATATATAATACATATATATATAACCTTGGCTTGCTGGAGACGAATTTCATGTGTTTGGAGGGCTGAGATCTTCTTAATTTGAGCCGAATTTCTCCAATAATTTGTGCAAAAGTCAATCCAAATCCTCTCCAAAACAAATGAAAACTTGACAGATCACCCGCCTTAATGACAATCAACAAAGGATCAAATGGACAACAAACAAGAGCAATTCGTTCAGATTCAAGGAGGGAACACGGCTTGAATGTTGCACTAGGTTATATACATAATATATGCTAACGAACTCGGATACACAAGTAAACAAAT
The DNA here is from genome assembly GCA_024138025.1 of Combretum micranthum. NCBI lineage: Eukaryota > Viridiplantae > Streptophyta > Magnoliopsida > Myrtales > Combretaceae > Combretum > Combretum micranthum. The sequence continues at coordinate 349,072 of JAMXBD010000928.1, read as the reverse complement.
TCCAAACCTCCCAAACCTTCCAGAACTCATCCATAGCTTATTAGGAGTCGAACAAAGCCAGGAACCAATTTTTAAACCATCGCATCAACCCAGTTCGAAATTTCGAACAGAAACCCTGGAAAACGCGTGAAAAACGAGCTCGAGGTAAGTGATGTTATTCCGCGAATTTTCTTTCAGTTTTAAGGATTACTACTAACTCTTAGACATCTTAGGAAGCTAACCAAGGTAGCTAGAAGCTTCGAATTTCATCGGAACGTCACAACGAAGGTAATCTTTCCAAACCCTAGCCGAGCTTGATGATCCAAATTTCACGATGAACATGTTGTTTGTATTTAGTTTTTCTTGGATATTTAGGTTCTAATGTTCCTAGGAGTGATTTAGATCAAAAATCCCGACGTTTTAAAGTCTGAATTCGCCAGATTTTGCCGCGGCTCATCGGGGAAGACGATGAACAGTGCTCCCCCGATGAGCACGGGCTGGGTACACGGGCGTGTACACCCCGTGTACCTCTCGGCCAAAATAAAAAAAAAAAAAAAAAAAAGAAGAAAAAAAACGAATCTAAATAAATATAATATATAATAAATATTAATATAAGTAATTTGGAATTTTTAATATTTTTCCTGCATTTATTCATTTTCTGGAATAGTAATAATAATATTATAATAATAAATCCGAAATTATTATTTATTTATTTAAATCAAAAAACAAAATTATTTTCTGACTTATTAAATATAGAATGTTTTAATACTTAATCTATTATTATTAATCTAAAAAGAAGTTTTTGAAATATAAATTACCTAAGTAAGTAATTTTCGGATAATAAGTTTCTAATTATAATTATTAATAATCTTTTTATTATTAAAAGAATTTTTGTTAAATTTTCGAAAATATTATTAAAAATAATATGAAGGTAAGACTAAAATTACTTTAATAAAATAAAGACCATTAGTATAATTCTTAATGTGATAAAATATAATTATTCCATCCAATTTATTTTCGGAAATTGAATTATTATTATATTTATTAATATTGTTATTATTATTATTGTTATTATTATTATTATTATTGTTTTGTTATTGTTATTATTGTTATTATTAGTATTATTGATAGTATAATTATTTTAGTACTATTATTGATGTTAATTATTAATGTTTTTACGATTTTCGAAAAGAGAAAAAAATTCGAAAATAGTTATTATTAAGTTAATAAATTCTTTTATGTTTTCATAAAAAGATATATATGTATAAATTATGAGTTAGTAAATATTAAGTATATACTAGAATAGCTATATGAAAACAGATAACAATGGAAATTTAAATACTCCAAATTTGTGAGTATAGAAGTATCATATTCTATAAGAAAAATTTATTAAGTAATTTAAAAGAAAACTGATATATTTAGGCAATAAAAATGAATTAATGAAGTTATTAACTTTTCAAATACCCAATTGATCGATTCACATATCCAACCAGAACCAACACAATAAAACTGTGAGTACAGGATTTAAAACTTAGAGCTATCTCAAAAAGAAGTAGTTAAGAGTAAAACAATATAACCAACCATTAGGACATTTAAGTATTCATAGAAACTAAATTATATAGTCTAGGAATTTTAATCTTTATATTGTCTATCTCAATAGGTGACTCGGGTATTGGGGAGGACCTACCTGAAGATTACTACGATTAACTAGGATGGGCAGGTGAGTGACTCAGTCTTATTACATTGGTTGTGCTTGTACTAGTAGTGAACCTTCAATAAAAAGATAATGAAAATTGATGATCTGTTTAAAATATGAAAGTTGTGTGTTGTATTCCATTGATTGCCATGTCACTCTAAAACAAGTGATAACACAATTGCCTGTATCTAGATAATGTTTGTAGTATATAATGAATTGTCTGTATTGGTTGATCACCCCTAAATTGACTAATAACTACTGGTACCATAATGAAAAATAATCATGCATTACATACTATGCATAAAAAGCATTGAGTAAGTGGTAGCCTACTACGTGTTAGATTCTCGGATCTCTGGTAATGCTTGAATTATCTAGGCCAGAGAGCTAGTAGTTAATTGCAAGATTACTTTTGTTCTGTTAATACCATAGGAACTACATGGTAAACGAAGGACGCCGCTTATGGTATTACTTGAGAATAACTAACACTTAATGGAGTTTCTAAAGCTAAACAGGAAATAAATAATGAAACATGATAAGTATAAAGAGATAACTAAATTGAGATTGTTATTTCCTGAAAGCTTAAGTATCTCCTGGGTAGGTGGACCATAGATTGTGATCCTTCAACCCCGATGGGAGGGCGTAAATCTTCATCCTGTTTGGATTCCGGGTTATCCAAGCTTGTAATGTTCATTTGTGTGATTGCTGCATTTCATATGATTGTTAAATAACTTGTATGTTATGTGTAATAAATTCTGGTTACTCACTGAGCTCGTGTTTTAGCTCACACTCCCACAGTCCGGTTCACTCTGCGACCGTGGCTCATTACTAGCAGGAGCATGGTCCCGGTAAGAGACTAGAAGCCAGAAGTTTAAAGTTTAGTATAGAATTAGAATATCTGTATCTGTAGTAGTCTTATGGTGCATGTAATGTGCATTAGAATCATCAGTTAAGGTTGTAAGGAATTCTGAAGCATATGATCTGTAATATAGTAGTTGTAATAGTTGTTAACTAATTTACATCTTACATATGTTTGTTTATTCCATCCAAGCAACTAAAAGATCCTGTTTTTGAAAATCATGTCATACCTGGAAGGTAAACTAATAATGGTGATTGAAGGGTTTTTTATTATCATTATTAGAATACCCTCGGGGCGTGACACAACCAACAACCAACACTCAATTAAGCTAAGTTTAAATTCTTAGTTTGGTTATTAATACTATCCTAGCAAGCAACACGCAATTACTATGTACCTATTGGTTGGTCTAAGCTTGTCATTCTTTTCCCAGGTCGATATACAATAATAGTTCATAATTGATGTAGTGAATTAGTTCACGATGACTATCTTTATTTCATTCGTGTTGTTTGTTACATATAGGTTACCTTAATTTACCCATATCTACTCAAAGGTAATGTTTAAAGGGTCATTTGTGTCATTTAGTCAATGTGGGTTAGGATCAGTTTTGGGGATTAGTTTAACCATCCTTAATGGGCTATATTTTGTAGGTGTGGATTCTTGAACTTTCAAGAAAAGGTTCCTATAGTCCACTAATCTCATTTAGTTCATAGTATCCTATTTGAAGTGTTTGGGTGATGTACATTGTGAGTGGGGTATTGGTACTTGCTAAATTTAGATTTTGGAGGTCTTAGTAGGTTACTTAAGGTTAAGGAAAGAACCAAGAAAATTTTTGTGCGATTTAAGCGAATATTGGCAAAGTTATGAAGAGGCAGGAAAAGAGCATGAGGGGTATACGAGAGGATATATTCCCTCATATTCTTTCAGAGAGAGGAACACAAGGGGTACATGAGGGGTACATGTAAACCTCTCAATTTTTAGGTAAAATTTGAGTAAACCATAACCTTAGTCAAACCAGAATTTCAAAAGTCAATAATAATCTAGGTATACTAGTAGTTTTAACTCCGGCAATCCTGCACTCGAAATCTAAGAACAATAGAATTGAGCTAATAATAGATTATAGTTTGCAAAAGTATGAGAAAGCTTGAAAAGATCATATATGTCCAAAAATCAATCATTTAGAACTCAAACGGGACATTTCTCAAAAAATGTATCCCGGTGCTCATGATAGTAAAAATATTCTGAAAACATATTTAGACTCTTAATTTAACAAAGATTCGTAAAATATCAGTTTCGTAATTTTTTAGCTTTTAAAAATATCAGTTATAGCCTTTTTATTCGTATTTTCTTTACTGTTAGCATTTTAATTGTCTAGTCTATTATTTATTGTACCATCTGTACTATTCACCTATCTCTACTTTTTCTTACTACTTGTTCTTACAATTTATATACCTATTTCTTATAATTTTCTTTCCCCATAAAAATTTATACATAACTTCTCTTACCATTAATTTCTTTTCATTATAAAACAGCAAAACAAATAAACTCACTCTCCCTCTCTTCCCTCTATTTGGTATCGACCACCCCTCTCTCTTTTCCTATATTTTTCTTTTTCAATTTAATTCATTACAACTAATTTTCCTTCACAAATCTCTATAAATACCCTCTCCCTCCATTTATTTCACACATTTCATTTACATAACAAAACTCTCAAATTCTCTCTACAAAATTTCTCTCCAAAAATTTCCTTTTCAACTCTCTCTTCTTCCCACACCATCACTGTCTTTATACAAACCATATTACATTCCTTCTTCCTCCATCTTCATATAACCTTAGGTAAAAGTTCCCAAAATATTCTTTATGTTCATGTAATAACATGACCATAGTATATGTTTTCTAAACTCATGAGTGTTAAGAAAGCAACAATATGTACATGTCTTATTCTTTCTCATGCAAGATTTCTATTGTTATATTGTTATGGTCTATTTCTGCTCCTAATCTAACTTCTATATATTATTAAATATAATTATTCATATATATACTTTTAGAGCCTAAAAGCTCACTAACCAAACATCTTATTATTATGGTCTTATTATCATACTCTTATTATTATTATATTTCTTCTTTTCTTTTCTTTTCTTTTTAGAACTTGTCTATTCTAAGTTCCGATAAGCCTTAACGTAAGCTAAGGCTCCCAATACTTGATCTTTCATATATTCTTACTTGATTCTTTTATCTCTTTCTTTCCTCATATGATTTATTCTTATCTTTGACATAGTTATATAATCATATTCATGTATGACTATAATGATGTTGTCTCAATAAAATTTCTCCAAGGAGTAAAAAGGATTTCTTTTTTTAAATAAAGAAAATAAGACTAACGCTCTCTTAAAATAATTTTTGTCATTTAGAAAATTTTTCATCAAAAACTAAAAGTTATGTTTTAATAGAAATTCTCTTTAAAAACTTAGATAGGTTCATCATGAATTTTAGTAGTGTTATCATGCTAGATTCATTTAAAAATTTAACTTAGTAGTTTCATCACATACTATCTTTTCAAACTACTAAAATAGAAATTATTACTTCCACCTTAATATTGATAATTCTTTATTATGCAATTTTTTATTAAAAACTTATCATTTAAATCATCACCAACAGTTTAATAAAAAGTAAAAACTAGATAAGTTTTCAAGTCAAGGTTAAAATCAACTCATTGGTTTACAAACCAACTCAAAGAAATAAAATTGCCAACAACTTAAGAAATTAAGTTTTAAAAATGGTAACTTATTTTCTAAAAGGTAGAAAAATATAAACATGATGAGAAAACATATATTTAGCCCAACTCAAAACATTAGTTACTTCCAACAACTTAAGAGAAATTTTGAGAGCTTCATTATTCTAACCACTAGAAACAAAATTGCTTTATGAAAAATCATTATTGAGACAACACCACTAAAATCATGCATATAATATGATTCTATATGTATATATTCAAAGGATTCTTCAACCATATAAGTATCTATGTATTTGCTATAGGTTTTTGATGAAATAAAATTTAAGAAAAAATTGTTTTTGAAGGCTGGAATTTTCATGACCAAGTTATACCAACCCATTTATGAACCTAAATATCTTTAAATGTCAAAAATAACTTTAAAAATAGATAGACCTTTTCAAGTAGGTAGAAAATGACTACTTATACACGATATTCCCAGTTAAAATGAGTAAGTTATGACCATTTTAAGTTGGAATTTCCACAATTCCGATTTCTACCTCAAATAGAAGATAGAGTTAGAAAATTTACGTAGAAATTCTATAAAAATTCATTTTGGAGATTTCTTTGTTTAGGAAGCAAGGAGGATGACACTTCCTACCCCGAAGACTACTATGAATAGGGGACTATTATCAAATTATGGCTGAGTGAGTTTACTTTCTCTATTTTTTAAACTCATGTTTATGCTTGTAGTTTAGTGACACTAGAAATAGGAAAAAATAAAATTGAAAAGTGTATGTGATTTATAATGTTTGGTGAATTCATGCTAAGCATACCGAGTCTTGAATTGCCTATAATAAATTTTATGTTTTATTACCCTATTGAATTGTCTGAAATTATGTGATCACCCTTAAGATATTGTAATTATATGCTAAATTCTTAATTAAATTGAATCATGCACTTCACGTAGTGAGTCTCATTGCATTCAATATTATTCATTCGGTGGGATAAGTGCATAATAGTAGTGGTCGGCATAACCGGTAGTATTTGCATGTGGCGAGTAGTAACCGGTATGATCTACAAAAGTGGTGAGTAGTAGCCGGTTGGACCTACATATTTTTTATGGCGAGTAGTAGCCGGTAAGAACTATAAAATTTATTTGTAAACTTATTGGCCATAATTGGCCGGTATACCCAACTCCGAATGAAGGGCATAAATTCATTCAATATATGATTTCTAGAAAACCGTTTTATCTTGTATGCTCACGTGTTTGTTGTATTCCACTTGCTTGATTAATTTAACTTTTTTGATATGTTTGTTCCGAGTATGGTAAATCAGGAATATTCTCACTAAGCTAGTAAAGCTTACATCCCTTCAGATTTTTGTATGCGCAAAACTACTTACTTTTGTATCCGCGATCTCCATATATCCGCATAAGATTTCTTTAGGAGCTATTGGGGAAATCCAATCATGGACTTAGATGGGACTTCCTTTAAAATCCTTGGTGATATTATTTAAGTTTCATTGTAAGACTTAGTTTATTTATCCGATCCTTGGAAGACTTTTAGTAGGGGAATGCCCCTAAGTTTTATGTAGTGAACTTGTAAGGTTATTTTTATGGGTTAATATTTATCTAGATCTTTGCATGCTTTATATAACTTGCTCAAACTACAATTTCCATCGGTATCTCCTATTGTTGTGTTGTATACCTTACATATGATATCGAGACTTTCTTGTGACTAAGGTTGTCATTCTTAAGTCTTAATATTGTATATGGCGGACTGCTATATTTAAGGTACCTTGGGGGCATGATAGTACACGAAGGGATGTATTCCATTGTGTTCTTTCAGCATGGACGGAGTTTTGAACCAAAGAAGAACACGAGGGGATAGACCACCCTATTTTCCAATCGTGTTTCTCTTATGCTTGGGGATCAGAAAGGTACACAGGGTAAAAAATGACGTCATGTTTTCCCCGTGCTATTCCAGGATTAAGAGGTGTTCGGGTCAGAGAGAAGCATGACTAGAACACAAGTACATGTATCTCCCTATAATATCTCCCTATATTCTTCTAGAAAACATATTTTCTTCGAGGTTTGTGGGTCAGAGAGGTACATGGCCAGATGCATGACCTTGTGTACTAGTTGTCCTTTTCTACATTTAGGGCATTTCGCATTCAAACTTGGTAGTTTCGTTGCAAAGGGATTTTAAGGCAACTATTGAGGCTTCAAAAGGGATAGATGACCATGATAAATCCTAAATTTCATCTATGGTATCTTCTTTTTCTTTCTAAACATGTTTAATCAAGGATTTAAAGGCTTAAAACATCTAATATGATAGTAACTTCAATTTCCTCATGGTTTTTCTAAAATTCTTACATTATGTTTATACAAGACTTCATCATTTTACGCTGGTAACATCAATTTACAATAAAACCCAACCCCAAATCATGCTTATTCTCTAGTTTACTATTAGGATTGTAAACCCCTAAAGTTTTGTAGTCAATTAAGCTTAAACCCTAATTAGAAGGTCAACCGAAAATCTTCAAGTCAACAAAACCTAGTCAGACGTAACCGTTCAAGTCCGAAATTCCCGTTTAAGCAACCTTAAGAAAGTAAGTAAGAGATTAGTATGTAGAATAGTTCGTAATCACATGAGAAGGCTTAAAAATATCATATTAGTTAAACCGCGATTCGTTTTGAGCACATTTAGACACAGTTTTTGAAAAGTATGTCCCAGGGCTCAGAATAGTAAAAATATTCCGGATATACCGTTAGATTCGTAAAAATATAATGTTTTCAAAAATATCAGTTTCATAATTTTTCAATAACTAAAAATATCATATATCATAATTATACGCATAATTTCTTACTACCTTAGTTAAATTGTCATGTCTACTTTACATTACACTATTTATTACTATTCTACACTATTTATCTATCTCTACTTTTTTTTACAACCTACTCTTACAACCATACCTCTATTTCTTACAAATTTTCATTTCCAATATAACTTCACATCTTTCATATCTTACTTTCATTAACAAAAATACAAAAAAATAAATTTCTCTCTCTCTTTCCTTCATGAATTGCGCTGGCCACTCCCTCTCTTCTCCTCAATTTGTTTAAATTTCCATTTATTTAATTAATAGATTTTTCTTCCACATTTTTGTATAAATTCCCCATCTTCCTTCCGCTTCCTTCACACCTTCCATACACTAAAAAATTACTCTCTCAAAATTTCTACAAGAGTTCTCTCTCAAAGTTCTCTCAAGTTTAGTCTTCATAGTTAATACTTCTTCAGAGTTTCCTTTATGTTCATTTACTTAGTATGAGTTTAGTGTGTGTTTTCTAAACCATAAATGTTAAATGAAGCAACAATATGTTCATACTTTGTTTTTATTCATGAATCTATTTTCCTTTATGTTGCTTTCATATATATTTAACTAAATATATCTATGTAGCTATATATATCTTTTAGAGCATATAAGCTCATTTTTTTTTTTTTTGCAATTTATTTACTTTCCTTGCAATTTATTTATTACCTTACAAATTATTTACTTTCAAGTTGTTTTAAGACTAGTTTTTATAGTCTTAGACTTGTCCTCATCAAGTCAAAACAATTTTCTTTTTCTTTTGGAACTAGTCTATTCTTAGTCCCGGGATACCTTGATGAAGCTAATGTTCCAATACCTGACTTATTTCTTTAATTACTATTTTTCTTATGTTTTCATAATTTTATGATTCATATTCATGATCAAGCATGAACATATTGATTTTGTCTCAATAAGATAAAGGAGGAAAAGTTTTCTTAAAATAGAAATTCTTCTCTAAAAATAAAAGTAGGAAGTAATTTTTCATAAAAACTTAAGAATTTATTTTAACAAACTTTTTCTAGAAATCTAGAGGAGTTCATTATTAATTTTAAGAACCTAGGAATTTTTTTTTTTAAACAAAACATACATACACTTTACTAGTCATGAAATGGAAAGAAATTCTTGATTAAACAAAAGTTTTAACTAAACTTCACTTTTCATTGATACTAGTTGACAAAATTTTCCTTTCATAAAAGAAGAATAATCTTAAGAAATAAGGAAATTATTTCTATAAATATAGAAATATTACTGCCTTCCAAAAAGTAATAGAAACTAAGCTTAAAAAATAAAAATCATTCTTTAGAAATTTAAAAAGACTAAGGAAATAAGAAAAAAAAATACTCATTTAAAATAACTTGAGATATATTCTAGCAAACTAAGAGAAATTCTCAAAAAGTTTCACTTTTCCAAAATCCTTAGAAGACTTTATTTTTACCAAAAGTTCATGGTTTGAGACAACTTCATAAATTTCATACATTTGATATGAGTCAATAGGATGCATATATACATTTCAAAGGTTTTTCAGACTATTATAATATTTATCTCTTTGATATGAGCTTTTGTAAAAAAAAGGAATACAAGTTTTGTGAAAATTCGTGATGAATCTGATCACCACTATTTTGGGGTTCAAACGACTTAGTTTGATAAAAATAGTTTTAGAAATAGATAGATGTTTTCAAGTAGATAGAAAATGGTATATAATATGCAAACTTCCGAGTTAAAATGAGCAAGTTATGGCCATTTTAATTTGGAAATTTCTTTAATCTGATTTTACCACGAATTCAAGATAGATTTAGAATCTTCAAAAATAGAAATTCTATGAAAGACTCATTTTTGGTATTTCATCTTGTTTAGGCAAAGAAGGAACCGATATCGCTTTCCCCGAAGACTACTTTGACTAGGAGTGATCGTCATGGAGTGAGTTAATCCCTTACTAATTATATTTCCTTGTTTGTGCTTGTAAGTAGTAGCACTAGAAAATAAGGAAAAGATAAATGAACAAATGTTGTGTGAATTGGATTTATGACTGATTGAATAAAAGTTAAGAATATCGAAAGAGGAATTGATGAATAATTTATTATTTCTTGCAATGATATGATGAATATTGATTTGATCACCTTTAACTTGAACTTGACAATAATGGAATAACCCTATATTGAAAACGATTCATGTATATCTTACTTATGAGTCACATTTATTTTTCACTACTATTTTGCATATGGGGAAACGAGGAGTTATAGTGGTGGCTAGTAGGAGCCGGAAAGTCTACATGGGCAAGTAGGAGCCGAAAAGTCTACAGAGCAAGTAAGAGCCGGTAAGTCTGCAAGTATTGATGGTTGTATGGGCTAGTAACCACCCAACCCTCAACTGGAGGGCGTAAAATCCATGCTACACATAGTTTTAGGTTAATCATGTGTATTTTGTTTGCTCATGTGTTTGATGCATTCTCATATGATTGTATAAATACCTGTATGATTTATGAAAATGTTTTATAGATGGGAGTTATCTCACTAAGCTAATTTTGCTTATACTCATATAGCTTTTTATTACAGTATGATTACTTATGGTCGGTACCAAGGAGCCCTGTTTATCAGGTATGAACCAAAACTATTAGGAGTTTTTGGGAGAAGTTTATATGTAATTGGTTTTGAATATAGACTTCTAAGAAAAATCTTTGTGGTAGACTTATGTGATATCTATGTTTTGATGATGGCTTAGTTAAATAAGAATATTAGAACGGGGGAATGCCCCTAAGAAATTGTACAAGACTATTATTCCAATGAATATTACATGTTTATCTATATAAGTTCTTGCATGCTTTTATTATCTGCTTAAACATAATACCCCTATGAGTCTCCTACTATCTTGGAAGCACGTCTTACATATGATATTGAAGCTCCTGCATGACTAAGGTTGTCATTCATTAGCTTTAATATTATGTGCGATGGTTTGCCACGTTTAGGGTACTCTCTGAGGCGTGACAAGGATAGTTTTATCTCCTTCTTATTTAAATTCCTTAACATAAATAGTTAGTCTTAAGATCTTATCTAGCTCCAAATGATATTTTTCACTTGCATTAGCTGGGAAGGGAATTAAAGACTCCAAAATCACTCTAAAACTTGATTTTTTGACACTCCTAACATGTATCACACCTAAGTTAGTTTTTATATTTAAAATGCTAAAATACTAACATTACAACATCTTAAGATCTTATGCTTACCTTGCCATGAATTTTCTTGTGGTGTTGGGTCTTCTTTGTCACGCCCCAAAGGGTACCTTAAACGCGATAGTCCGCCACACTCGATATCTAAACTCAAGTATGACAACCTTTGTCATCCCATAAGTTTAAACATCTGGTGTAAGGCTCACGTTCAACATACAGGGAGCCATACTTTGAATCAAAATAGCTTAAGGAGACATTCATAGTAATAAGAATGTAAATCATAACAGCCATGACCAGACAAATCTATTACATGATCTAAGGGGCAGACCCTTGTCAAAATATTAAGAGTCCTTAGGTCCACAAAAGCTTTTTATATCAACATATATATATATATATAATGTATATAATTAAGGAGATTCAACTAGAAGTCTATGTGTAAACCCTGAAAATTTCATAATTCTTAGGAAATAATCCTAAGAGTCAAACATCGGAATCGAAACCCTAAAAATCGAACCAAGTTAAAACTTAACTCTAAATAAGATAAAAAAATGAGATTTCTTAATCTGATAAAGAGAGAACCCTCAAAAGCAAAATAGAAAGTCCAATTATCGGTTGAATCAACATCCTCACATCAATCAAATCACCTGACCGTTCCTTAACACGCAAATCAAGACAATAATCCAAATAACGCTCGACAACGAAATAATAAGATCTTAAATCCCTCAGTAAACTTCAAAATCAGAAATTTCAATTTTCACCAAAAGTCAAACTGAGTTAACTCATAACCCTAGACTTGGTTAAACGATCCCGAAAACTAAAAAATATTAAATAAAACACAAATGAATTAAGATAAACCACAGATATCGAGCTAAAAATGTAAAACGATCAAAAATTCAAAATTATATGATCTTACGAATAACTCGACAAAACTGGAAGTCAAACCGGAACCTTAAAAGTTAACAAAGCTTACAACAAACCCTAGTGTTTAAGATCCGGCAATCTCGTGCTCTTAAACCCTAGAAAACGAAATGAAAATAAATGTTTATAATAGTTTGTAATAATATAGGGAAGCTTAAAAATATCATATTCAAAAAATTCTAGTGTCCTTTGGATCTAAACGGGATCAGTTTTCAAAAACTGAGCTTTGGTACACCGGATGGCAAAAATATTCTGTTAATACCAATAGATTCGTAAAAATATAAGGTTTTCAAAAATATCAGTTTTAGAATTTTTCGTTAGCTAAAAATTACAGATATCACATTATTACGCGTATTTTTATTACTACTGGTACTTTAATTGTCTAGTTTGCTATTCATAGTACTTTTCTACTATTCACTACTATTTCATTATCTCTACTTTTTCTTACTACCTATTCTTACACCTACATACCTATTTCTTACAATTTTCTTTTTCCATAAAAATTTTACACCACATATTATCAAACTTCTCTTACACTTTTCTTCTAAAATTAATTTTTAATCAAATTTTCTCTTTCCTTCTTATCTTTGCCATCCATCCCTTCCCTCTCTTCACTCCCATTTATTTATTTTTTTCAATTAATTTAAATACATCTAATTTTCACTCCAAGATTCTATAAATACCCCTTTCCTCCTTCATTCTTTTACACAATTCATTCTACTACCAAAACTCTCTCAAATTCACTACACAAACTCTCTTTACAACATTTTCCTCTACCAAAATTCTCTTTCACCAAATACTCACAAAATTTCTCTCTACAATTATCATTTCTCAATAAACCACGTAACCACATAACCATACATTCACTACCATTTTCAAACCACAGAAACACTTTAGGTAAATATTTCTTCCAACCATTTATTTTCTTATGTCATGTAACTTAACATGACTATAGTGTTGTTTTGAAACTCATATGAGTAGTAAAAGCAATAACATGTTCATGTTTTGTTCTTGTACATAAACTTCCTATTTTATTATGTTATGTTGATTTTATTGTTGTTATAATGCTAATTCCTTATTCATATGTAACTAATATATTTATATATATATATATAATCTTTAGAGCATATAAGCTCACTTGTTATTCATTTAATTTCATGCTTTGCAATTTATTTATTTCATGCTATTTCTTTAAGACTAGTCTTTCTAGTCTTAGATTTATCCATATCAAGTCAAAACAATCTTTTTTATTTATTTTCTTTAATCTTTTGGGACTAGTCCATTCATAGTCTCGGGATGCCTTGATGAAGCTAAGGCTCCCAATACTTGACCAGGATACCTTGATAAAGCTAAGGTTCCCAATACTTGATATTTTATTTTCTTGCTTATTATTTGTTTTTAGTACTTTCTTATGTTTTTATTATTTTACATGCTCATAATACTTGTATCTACATAATGATATTGTCTCAACTAATTTGAAATTGGAATTTTACTTTACTAAAGGAACTTAAAACCAAATTTTTTATTATGTGATTTGTCACAAAATAATGAAGTTATTATCAACAACATAAAAATAAAGAAATACAAGTTTTCTCAAAGTTTTCTTAAATAACAAAGATAGTTTACCAAGAAAACATAAGAAATAAATATTTTCTTTGTATATTATGTTGCCTTAAGTTTTAGTAAAATAATTTGTTAATATTAAAAGTTTTTACAAAAAGCTTAAGATTTAAACTCTTTTTCACTCCATAACAAAACTAAGAAACAAACTAGTTTTTAAAGTTAAGATGAATTCAACCCATAAAATTATAACCCACTTAGGAAAAATAATGATTTTCAAATTCTAAAGAAGGAACTTATTTTCAAAGAATATAAATAAGATAAGATTAAAAATAAAGGATTTTATCAACAAAGAAAATTCTTTTCAAAGGAAATAAAAGAACAAGTTTTAGAAAACAAAAAACTTATATTTTAAAATAATAAATAAAGGAAGACAAGACTCATTTTCTAAAACTAGTATAAATACAAAAAGGTTTTCAACAACCTAATACACTTTTGATAAATTTGATCTTTAGAAGTGAAATTTATACAAGACTAAAGGTTAAAAGAAAATTTACTTGTTTTTAGAAAAAGAATAAAATAATAATATACTCATTTATAATACCCTATGAAAATATAAAGTTTTTTCCAAATACTTCAAAAAGAAATTTATCCAGATAAGTTTTCACATTTTAAAAAGAATGGTTTTATGAAATAAATTGTTGAGACACTACCATTAGAAATTTGTGCATGTAAAATGAGCTTATCTATATACTCAAAGGATTTATCAATTATATATATATACATATATATATCTATATATTTTTACTAAAGAATTTTTGAATGAAGTTGAGTTAGAAAATGGATTTGCAAAAGTTTAGAAAAATTCGTTTTAAATCTGTACCCAACGTTTTCGAAACCCAACTGACCTTATATGGCAAATATAACCTTATAAAAGGATAGATCTTTTCGAATAGGTAGAAAACGGTATATTATATGCGAAATTTCGAGTAAAAATGAGCAAATTATGGCCATTTTAAATTGGAATTTCATTCTATACGATTTTGACAGACATAATGAAATAGAATTAGAAAGTTCAAGTAGAATTTCTGTGAAATACTTATCCCAGGTGTTTCTTTTGTCTAGGTGACGAAAGATACGAGATTACCCTTCTGATAGAATTACTACGACTACGAAGATCGCGAAATGGACGAGTGAGTTATTCCTCTTAATTTCTTTACCTTGCTTGTGCTTGTAAAGTAGTAGCATTAGTATACTAAGAGAAGATAAAAATGGATATATATTTGGGGATTTCAGGATTATGAGTATATATGTGATTCTATGTTTATGCGTGAAATGAGAATTAAGAATATCACAACTTCAAACTGCTTGTTTAAATAAATTTTGTGTACTTACTTGTATGACTGCTTATTAATTGCTAAATTGATTGATCGCCCCCTAATAAAACTCAATAAGGTTTGGCTTAAGAAAAATGAAACACTCACGCATAGCATCCATCGAGTCACATGTCTTTGGGAAGGCTGTTACTCCTATGCGTAGAGTTAGATTGGCTGTGATCGTGCGATGACACGGGCCATGTTCCTTCCTGGAGAATCCAAATCGCTCGGGGAAAGCAACTCTAAGTTTGGAGCCGAGCCAATCGAACGCTGTGGGTGAGGACCTGGGGACTAGCAGTAGAAGATCGAGGATCTTCAACTCCGATTCCCTAACCTTTGATATGGAGGGGTAAATCTGTTCTATATATGGTTTCCAGACAACTATGTATATTTGCGTAATCATGTGATTGTTGCATTGTATGCATAGCATATGTGTGAAAGTCTAAATGAACTTGTTTGAAAATATGGTGCAAATGAAAAGGAATATCTCACGAAGCTAGTTGTAGCTTATACCCCTATAGATTTTGCTGAAACAGGTATACCCGTGGCTTAAATTAAGGATCATGATGTTAAGGAAGTCATGGAGGGATGTTAAGCTTCTATGAAAGAAATGGGAGCATAAGATGAAGTAATTTTGTAAGGATCTTTATATGTAATGACTTATATGATTAGTGTTATGTTGATTCTAAGATGTATATTTAATTGAAGACAATAGAGAGATATACCCCTAAGAATTGTAACTTGATATGTTAATGTGTTATGATAAGAATTCTCTTTATCTTGTTACTTATTTATTATCAATATAAAATGCGCTACTCCGATGCGTTCCCTTGGTTGTGATGTATGCCTTGTACATGATATGGAAGCCTTTGTGTGACTAAGGTAGTCATTCTTAGGCTTTAGTATTGTGTACACGTTTAGGGTACCCCTTGGAGCGTGACACTATGCCTAACATCTAGGTTCCGACTTCTTCAAAAAGCTCCTTCAATTCCAAAAGCCGTATATGAGGAAAGTAGCCTCTCGAGGATAGCCATAAATAATCATACTGCAATAGAAAACTACAGGGGTATAAGCTTTCGAGCTTAGTGAGTTTCACTTCCAAAATTAAATACTCAACAAGCAATATATATATCGGATAAGTTATATTAACAACCATATGAAATGCACAAGCACGTGAGCATATAATACGTAAGACTTTTCGGGAGTCTTATGTTGAATGGATTTACGCCCTCCATTCGGGGTTAGGTGTTTCAGACCCATACAACCATAGATTTTAATTTTTCTCATTTACATTATAATTGATATAGGTGCCCACCTGTAAGCCCCTAGATTTTTCGATAATATAAGCAAACCTTAAGAACCGGAAGTCAAACCGAAACCCTAAAGTTAAACTAATTATATTTAGTGAATCTAGATCCGGCAATCCCGTGTTCTTAAACCCTAGACAAAAAAATTAAGATAATTGTGGAATATGGTTCATAATAACATATGAAAGCTTAAAAATATCATATTTGCATTTTTCTAGTGTCTTTCGGATTCGAACGGGATCAGTTTTCAAAAACCGTGCACTGATGCACCGGATAGTGAAAACATTCCGACAACACAAATAACCTCGTAAAAATATAAGGATTTGAAAAATATTAGTTTTAGAATTTTTCGGTAATTAAAAATATCAAATAGAGGTCGTTTACACGTTTTTTTTTTACTACCGGTATTTTAATTGTCTAGTATACTATTCCTAGTACTTTTCTACTATTCATTACCATTCATCTATCTTTACTTTTTCTTACACTCTACTATCACACACTACCATACCTATACCTTACAATTTACCTTCCCCATACAACTTTAATCACATCACACTTTACATATTATTTCTTTTTATTACTAAACAACAAAATAAATCAATTTCCCCTCCTCTACAAAGCCAAAACCGGTGTCTCTCCCCTCTCTCATCTATCCATTTTATTTCTTTTTCAATTTATTTAATTTCCATTCAAAAACTCTATAAATACCCAATTCCTCTTTCATTCTTTCACACAAATTCATTTCCTTCTAAAACTCTACCGAAATCACTCCATAAAATCCCTCTCTCAAAATCTCTCTCAGGTTCTCTCTTTTCTCCATAAAACCAATTCCTGCATATTACTATAAACCATTCCATTCCTCTTCAACAAACATATAAATCTTAGGTAAAAATTTATCTTATTTATTCATCATATTCATTTAACTTAACATGAGCTTAATGTATGTTTCTTAAAGAAGAAACAATATGTTCATGTTTTGTTTTTGTTCATGTCTTCTATTATGTTGTTACTAAGCTGTTGTCATTATTGTTATTATTATTTGTTCTAATCTAACTTCCATATAGTATTATGTATATTATGTATATATATTTCTTTAGAGCATATAAGCTCATTTGTTATTTATTTACTTCCAAGTTCTGCAATTTAATTATTTTATGCTATTATTAAGACTAGTCTTTCTAGTCTTAGACTTGTCCATATCAAGTCAAAACAATTTTTTTTCTTTTCTTTTCCTTTCTTTTTTTTTTTTTTTTTGGGACTAGTCTTTTCTTAGTCCTGTGATACCTTGATGAAGCTAAGGTTCCCAATACTTGACTTTACTTTCATGCTGTTATTGCATTTATCTCATTATGTTGTTTTTATTATATTTCTCATAGTTACATATTCTCATTCATGCAGGAACATGTTGATATTGTCTCAACCATAATGAAAATGAGTTTTCTTAAGTAACAAAAATAAGAACTCTCTTTAAAAATAAAATTTGTTACATAAGGAATGATTCTTCCATAAAAACTTAAATTTTTATCTTAACAAATATTTTTCTAAAGTTAGATAAGTTTAACTCAAGTTTTAGTAATAATACTATATGGGATTTTATCAATGAATACATAAAATAAAGTTATCATAAACTCTATTTTCAAACCAATGAAATAAGAAAGATTCTTTGAACTTAATTCTTTATTTAACCAAAAGTTTTCTTAAATTTATATGTAAAGTTTTCATCAACATACCAAGGTTTAGATAAGTTTTACAAAATTATTAAAGAATAACCTTTGTATGGATAAGCTTTACTTAGGAAATAAAAATAATAAATAACTCATAAGATCATTTATATTATTCTTTAGATCAAACTTTAGAAAAACTTTAGAATGCACAACCAAGAAATATTTAGAAAAACTACATTTTTCAACCACTAGAAATAAAGTTAAAGGAATCATAAAAGACTAAAATTACTTTTGAAAATTTAATTATTCTTAACATTAAGAAATGGGGTTAAAAAAAGGAAATACTCACTTATAAAATTTCCCCAACAAAACTAAAAAGGAGATTTTTAAGTCTTCACTATTATCACTTTTGAGACACATTGTTTTGCAAAATCATTATTGAGACAACACCACTAAATTCATGCATATAATTTGAGTCTATTTATATATATATATTCAAAGGATTTTTCAACCATACAAAATATCTATATTTTTGTATAAGAGCCCTTGAATGAAGAAAAGTTTGAAAACTCTAGTTTTGAAATCTTGAATTTTCATATCAATTTTATACGTCACTATTCCAAGACCTAAATTACTTCTTTTGATAAAAATAACCTTATAAATAGATAGATATTTTTTAGTAGATAGAAATCGGTATATAAAATGCGAAATTTTGAGTTAAAATGAGCAAGTTATGGCCATTTTAAATTGAGATTTCCATTCATACGATTTTTGACGAATTCAATAAGATAGAATTAGAGAAATTGAGTAGATCTTGGATTAAATACTCACTTCGGGTATTTCTTTTATTTAGGTGTTGAGGACCAAGATCTTCTCTTCATCGAGGATTACTTCGACTCATAAAAGATCGCTATGGACTAGTGAGTTTTCTTTACGTTTATGTATTCGTGCATGTGCTTGTAGAATAGAGCACTAGATATTAGGAAAAGATAAAATTGATATGCATGTGGGATATCATGGGAATTATGTATGTGAATTGTTATGTGCAATTAATGAACGATAAGTATATCGAAACTCGATCTGTGATTGATATAATTGTTTCTATGTGTGTATTGCTATATGTGCAATTATTACTTGATCGCTTTAAATGATTTAATGTCATATTGGAATCCACATATAGTAAATTGCTCATGCATATCCCTTAGAATATCATTTCGAAATTTTGCTACTACTCCTCAGCGTGGGACAGGAAAGGTAAGCTGCTTAGCTACATTTGAGGATTTAAGACGTTCGGAGAATACGACCTCAAGTTGTAGCCGAGCCGGATCGTTCGCTTTGGGTAAGGAAAGCCTGGGGACTAGTAGTACGGTTCATTGGAAACCCAAAATGCGCGCAAACTTTTAAGGAAGTCGTTTGAGGCCCAGTTCAAATCATTCCCTAACCACCGATGGAGGGTAAATCCATTATACATACGAAACTGGATAGTTGTATGTAATGTTTATTCATATGGTTGTTGCATTTCTTATGCTTGTTTAATGAACTTGGATGAGTGCTTGTTATGAGTACTTTTGCGTAAGGAATATCTCACTAAGCTAGTTATCATTATACCCTTATAGACTTTTAATATTGCAGGATTATCATTTTGCACCTGAGACCATCTTGATCATCTGGGTACAATCTATATTTTAGGAAGCTTTTGGAGAAACTTTGTTTTGAAGTCTTAGAGTAGATTTTTTCTAAAATATTCTAGCTTTAGTTATTTATCTCAGTAAGACCATGTTGTTATAGAAATTATCTGGGGAATGCCCCTTAGAAGTTGTAAGACTTGTTATTTCAATGAAATATATTAAGTATTATTTTGCATGTTCCGCTGCCAATATCTTAAAATGCATTACTTTACCGATCTCCCTTTGATGTGAATGTACACCTTTTACCGATATAGAAGCTTTCGAGTGAATAAGATAGTCATTCTTAAGTTTTAATATTGTGTACGGCGGGCTATCACGTTTAGGGTACCCGTTGGGGCATGACACCACCCACACACAATTTGTGGTTGATACAAGTGCCTACACTACTACCATTTCGATTTCGGCCATTACGCCAACATTCGAGTTTACAGGCCCCTCGTTGCCCAGCTATTATGCATTCTTCCCATAAAGGTATAATAGCCTATGCAATGTGACTCAACATATGGTATGCATGTCAATTTGATCATAAGATCATGACATATTAATTAACAATTTGTGGGTGATCACAAATATTTGCAGACACTTCAATTCTATACTAAATCATACAATATTTACAACAATTCCATTTCCGATATTCTTATCATCGATTCAAACAATTTGAATTCACATGCACACTCCAATTTTTATCTTTCCCTAAAGCTAATGCCACTATCGTTACAAGCACATTCATAAGCATATAATTTAAAGATAGCGAACTCACTTTGCCATGGCGCGGAAATCCACTTAATCGTTATAGTCATTGGGAAGGTCTAGTCCGTCTTCCAAGTCTTCTAATTAAAAGAAATAACTCCAATGAGTATTTCTATGAAGTTTGAATAAACTTATGAATTCTACTCTAACAAATTCATCAAAGTTCATCTAAGAGGAAATTCCAACTTAAAATGCCTATAACTTGGTCATTTTAACTCGAAATTTTGCATATTATATACTAATTTCTACCTATTTGACGAAAGCTATCTATTTCTAAAGTTATTTTCATCAAACAAGGTTGTTAAATCCATGAATAATAAGGTATAGAATGCTATACGAAATTCCCATCCCACAATTCAACTCCTAATTTCAAACAAAGCATCATTCTAAAGCTTTGATAGATACTTAGCTATCATTATATCTTAAGAGACTCTATTATATACATATATGACTCAATATCAGGCATGATTCATGGGTGTTGGTAAATCTATTTTCTCATGTGCTTAGAGTATGTTTAATAGGATGTATAAGACATTTTTCCTAACTTTATTCTACCAAGTGCATCACGTATATATGCAATACCTACTAAATATTATCATGAATTTTATGAGATGAACTATCTATATGTATATTCTTAATGCTATAATACCAAGAATTCTTTTAGAAAACTTTTGTTTTGCAAAATTTTTAAAATTACTAAACTTGAGAAAACTAGTTTTATTGATGGCAAAATCACATTTGCTTTTATCAAAACTCAATCTTAATGAATTATACGCCTAACACCTTCATTATTTTAATAAGATTCTTCATTTTGGAATTGGAAAATAGATGTTTTTATAGA
Organism: Combretum micranthum; assembly: GCA_024138025.1. Lineage (NCBI taxonomy): Eukaryota > Viridiplantae > Streptophyta > Magnoliopsida > Myrtales > Combretaceae > Combretum > Combretum micranthum. The sequence goes on along the minus strand of JAMXBD010000928.1, from coordinate 327,693 downwards.
TGGTCTACCTAGTTACAAATTTTACAAATTTTTTAAGGAATGAAAACATTGTTTAATATATTTTTTGAAACCATTCATTGTTCTAGGATTATACTTTAATAAACTTCACCTATCCTTGTCAAAATTAGGTTTTTATTACATGTATTCCCTAGGACTTCTATTTTTCCATAAAAATCATCATTTTGGCATTTGGAAATAGGTGTTTAAATAGAGCTCATTTTCAAATCCGAATTTTGAAATTTCCATTTGAGATTGTTTCTTTTGTAAAACTCATTTAGTCTTTCAAAAACCATTTCCTAATCAAACCTACCTCTTAAGGCCCTTTTCTTTAATAAAAACTTTGTTTTGGGGTTGAAAAATAGGTGTTTACACTTCAAGCTTTCCTTATTACGAATTTTAAGTTTGTTATTGGGATTGAAACATAACTTTTGTAATCTTTTCTTTGTTTTGAAAATATTCCTTAGTAGATCTAAGCTTTACTCATCAAGATCACTCATCTATGATAACTATTTCCTAAACCTTTCATTTTTAATATAAAATACACATTTTTAAGTTGAAAAATGGCTTTTCTAAATAAGGTTCCTTTTTTATCCGAATTTTCAAAAATCATTTTTGTTGAAACTAAAGTAGATCTTAAGCTTTCTAACATTTTTCTACTATTATCATGCTATTACAAGTTATTTATGTACATAAAACAAAAACCTAAGGCATTTATGAACTCAAAACAACTAGATCTATTTTATTATACTAGTCATAAACGCATGAACACTATGATCCTTATGTGGATATGGTTAGATGATGAAAACATGCATAAAACATTAATATAAAAAACATAACTTAAAAATAAAACAAAGTAATGGCAAAATAACTTAAATAAAAAATCTATAACATTGTGATGGCAAGGATCTCATGTTCAAGTATTTTCACATCTCTAGCTTAAAGCTTATGGGGATTTTTTTGAGTGAAATTACACATGAATAATCTTGCCATTATATATTTTTAAGGTAATGAAGTGTAGATCTATTACCTATTAGATGTGTGGAGTAAGAAACTTGAAGAGAACAAGAGAGTGTGTGTGGTGTATTGAGAGAGAGGGTCACGGCAATGAGAGGAGGAGAGGGAGAGAAAACTTATTCCAAAAGTTGATTTTGTAAAGAAAGAAGAAAAGTGAAATGAAGTTAGTATAAAGGGGTATATATAGAAAAATGAATTAGGGTTTACTTTAATTAAACAAAAGAAAAATAAAACAAAATTGGAAATAGAGGGAATAGAGGGAGGGGCACTGATTTTGGAGAGAAAGGGGAGAGAGATGTGTGTTGTGTAAATTTCAAAATTAAAAAAGTAATTTAAGTAGTAAAAGTTATATTGGAAAAGTAAATTGTAAGGAAAATGATGAAATATTGTAAGAATAGGTTGTAAAGATGTAAGAAATAAGGTATGGGTAGTTGTACTTGTGAATAGTGTGAAAGAAATCAAAAAGTAGATTAAACAATTAAAGTACAAATAACAATGAAAATATGATAAAAATGTTATAACTATAACTTTTATAACCCGAAAAATTCTATAACTGATATATTTGAAAATCTTATGAAATTACGAGTCTAACGATACTAATAACATATATTTTATATCTCGAGCCTCGAGACACGCTTTTCAAAATCTATATCCGATCGGGTTCGAAATAAGTTGAAAATTCACTAATCTAATCTTTTAAGCACCCTAATATTATTATAAACTGAACTATACTCTTTACTCACATTTGGACTTCTTGGTTTAGGAACGCGGGGTTGCTTGACCTAAATTGCTAGAGTTTCCGGTTGACTTTCCGGTTTAGCGTTTGAACTTGATATTATCCTAAAAATGAGAGGTTTACATTCTTCCTCTTCTAACACCACTTCATTCTCTCCATTTTCCTCATGTAAAAGACATCACATAAGTTAATTAGTGCTATACTTTGCTAGTTCCACTTATTTAGAACTAGAAAGGGCTTAGGATTTTAGAAAACCTTACCTCAAGTTTTGGGAGAGTTTCAAAAAGGGAAAGAGGCAAAAGAAAAGAAAAAGAAAAGGAAAAAATTATTCATATGGGAAAAGGAAATGGCAGAATTAGGGTTTTAGTAGAACTTTTACTAAATACTCATTCTGAGTATTTCTTTTGTCTAGGTGACGAAGAATACGAGACTTCCCTTCTTGAGGATTACTACCATTAAGAAGATTGTGATTGGGGAGTGAGTTTTCCCCCATTATTTCATTTCCTTGCTTATGCTTTGTAGATAGTTGCACTAGAATTATAAGCATAAAATAAAATGAATATGAATAGGGTTATGGGTTTATATGTATATGCTTTTATGAATGTGTGACAATGAATGCTAAGCATATCGAAACCAATAATTGATTGTTTAAGTATATCATTAATATTACATGTTGTTTATGTGTGTATGATGTTTGTTTGATTGCCTTTAAGTACACCACAATTATACTCTGCCTTGATATAAATTAAACGGACACACATTGCCTCTGTCAGGTCACATAATAAGGACTGCTACTCCTACGCGAGGAATCAAAAGGGCTTGTAAACCCTCGAAAATTTCATAATTCTTAAAAATAATCCTAGAAGTCTAATATCAAAAATTTAAATCCCAAAATCGACTCAAGATAAAAACCAAATTCTAGACCGAGTCAAAGCACCAAAAATGAAACCCTAAAAATCGAATCAAGTTAAAACTTAATTCCAAATAAGATCAAAAATGAGTTTTCTCAATCTTGAGAAAACGAGAACCCTTGAAACAAAATATAAAGTCCAACTACCCATTTAATCAACGTCCGTATGCCAATCAATCATCTACCCAATTCCTAAAACGCAAATCAAAAGGATAAATCCAAATACCGCTTAACAACGAAATGATAAAATCTTAAATCCTTCGGTAAAATTTTAGAATCACAATTTTCAATTTTCACCGAAAGTCAAACTGAGTCAACTCATAACCCTAGACTCGGTTAAAACTATCCCGAGAACTAAAAACTATTAAATAATCACAAATAAAATAAGATAAACCATAGCTATCGAGCTAAAATATAAAACGATCAAAACTCGAAAAATTATACGATCTTACGAATATCTCGACAAAACCAGAAGTCAAATCGGAATCCTAAAGTCAACAAAGCCTATAACGAACCCTAGTGTTTAAGATCCGGCAATCCTGCGTTTTCAAACCATAAAAAACGAAATTAAGCCAATAGCTTAAAATAGTTCGTAATAATATAGGGTAATATAAAAATATCAGATTCACGAATTTCGAGTTTCCTTTGAACTCAAACGGGATCAGTTCTTGAAAAGCTTGTCCCGGAGCTCGGAATATTAAAAATATTTCGTTTACACCAAAAGACTCGTAATTAAATAAGTATTTCAAAAATATCAGTTTTAGAATTTTTTGATAGCTAAAAATTACAGATATAGCTTGATTACACGTATTTTATTACTACCAGTACTTTAATTGTCTAGTCTACTATTCATAGTACTTTTCTACTATTCATTACTATTTCACTATCTCTACTTTTTCTTACACCAATTTCTTACACCTACATATCTATTTTCTTACTTTTTACATTACCAATATAACTTTATTCACATCAAACTTTATACTTTATTTCTTTTCTTTACAAAAATTTATAAAACAAACTAATTACTCTCTCTCTCTCTCTCTCTTAGGCACCGGCCATCACCCTCCCTCTCTCATTATTATTTCTTTTTCAATTTATATTATTACATAAAAAATCACTCCAAAAATTCTATAAATCCCCCTTCCTCCTTCTTTCTTTCACACACTCATTTTACATAACAAAACTCTACCAAAATACTCTCTCAAAACCTCTCTCCAACCATTCCCTCTCAAAATACTCTCTACCCATTTCTACTCTTCAAGAAGAAAATCAAACACAAAACCCATTCATCTCTTTTCAAACCTTCCATAAAATCTTAGGTAAAAATTCTACCTATATTCTTTATCATGTTCATATAACTTAACATGAGTTTAGTGTATGTTTCTTAGACTCATGAGAGTTAAAGAAGCAACAATTTATTCATGTTTTGTTTTGTTCATGTTTCTATTCTTTGCTTTATGTTAATATTATGTTGTTATTATTATTGTTATTATTTGTTTCTAATCTAACTTATATAATATTATGTATACTATGTATATATATTTATTTAGAGCATATAAGCTCATTTGTTATTTATTTACTTTCAAGTTATGCAATTTATTTATTTCATGTTATTATTAAGACTAGTCTTTCTAATCTTAAACTTGTCCATATCAAGTGAAAACAATCTTTTGTTTATTTTCTTTAATCTTTTAGGATTAGTCCATTATTAGTCTCGGGATGCCTTGATAAAGCTAAGGCTCCAATACTTGACCGGGATACCTTGATGAAGCTAAGGTTCCCAATACTTGATTTTTTATTTTCTTGCTTAGTGTTTGTTTCTAGTATTTTCTTATGTTCTTATTATTTTATATGCTCATGATACTTGCATCTACATAATGTTAATGTCTCAAATAATCTAAAAATAGAATTTCATTTTATTAAAGGAACTCAAAACTAGATTTTCGATTATGTAATTTATCATAAAATCATAGAGTTATTATCAACAACATAAAAATAAAGTTTTCTTATCGTTTTCATAAATAACAAAGATAAATTACCGAGGAAACATAAGAAATAAATATTTTCTTGTATATTATGGTAACCTAAGTTTTAGTAAAATAGTTTGTTAATATTAAAAGTTTTACAAAAGTTTAAGATTTAAACTCTTTTAACTTTATAGCAAAACTAAGGAAACAAACTAGTTTTCAAAGTTAAGATGAATTCAATCCATAAAGTTAAAACCCACTTAGAAAAACAATTACTTTCAAGTTCCTAAAAGAGAAACTATTTTCAAAGAATATAAATAAAAAATTAGAAACAAATGATTTTATCAAATAAAGATGACTCTTTTCAAAAGAAATAAGAGAACAAGTTTTAGAAAGCAAAAAATTATATTTTAGAAATAAATATAAGAAGACAAGATTCATTTTCTAAAACCATCGTAAATACAAAATTATCAAAAGGTTTTCAACAATCTAATATACTTTTTGATAAAATTGATCTTTTATCACTAGAAGTGAAATTTATGAAAGACTAAGGTTAAAGGAAAATTTACTTGTTTTAGAAAAAGAATGAAGAAAATAAAATAAGAATATACTTATGAAAATATAAAGTTTCTTCAAATACTTGAAAAGAAATCATCAAAGTTAAAGTTTTAACAACTCCAAATGAATTGTTTTATGAAATAAACTGTTGAGACACTAGCATTAGAATCTTTGCATATAAAGTGAGCTTACCTATATACTCAAAGTGTTTATCGATATATATTTATATATATATATATATATATATTGTTACAAAAGGATTTTCTCTAAAATGAAGTTAAGTTAGAAAATGGATTTGCAAAAGTTTAGAAGAATTCGTTTTAAATCTGTACCTAACGTTTTTGGAACCCAAACGACCATTTACAACTAAGATAACCTTAGAAATGGATAGATCTTTTCGAATAGGTAGAAAACGGTGTATTATATGTGAAATTCCGAGTTAAAATGAGCAAGTTATGGCCATTTTAAGTTGGAATTTCCTCCTATAGATTTTACCGCGATTTTAAGTAAAGTTTAGAATCTCCAAGAATAGAAATTTCATGAAAAACTCATCCTGGGTATTTCTATTGTCTAGGTAAGGAAGGATACGAGAATACCCTACCCGAGGATTACTACGACTAGGAAGATTGCAAAATGGATGAGTGAGTTATTCCTCCTAATTTCGTTACCTTGCTTGTGCTTGTAAAGTGGTAGCATTAGTATACTAAGAAAAGATAAAAATGGATATATACTTGGGGAATTCGGGATTATGTGTATATATGTGATTCTATGTTTATGTATGAAATGAGAATTAAGAATATCACAACTTCGAACTGCTTGTTTAAATAATTTTGTTTACTTACTTGTACGACTGTTTATTGTTTGCTAAATTGATTGATCACCCCTAATAAACTTTAATAAAGTTTGGCTTAAGAAAAATAAAACGCACACGCATAGCATCCATCGAGTCACATCTTTTTCGGAGGGTTGCTACTCTTACGCGTAGAGTTGGATTGGCTGTGATCGTGCGGTGCCATGGGCCATGTTCCTTCCTGGAGAATTCAAATCGCTTGGGGAAAGCGACTCTAGATTCGGAGCCGAGCTAACCGAACGCCATGGGTGAGGACCTGGGACTAGCAGTAGAAGGTTGAGGATCTTCAACCCCGATTCCCTAACCTTTGATACAGAGGGGTAAATCTGTTCTATATATGGTTTCCGGATAACTATATATATTTGCATAATCATGTGGTTGTTGCATTGTATGCATAGCATATGCGTGAAAATCTAAATAAACTTTTTTGAATATATGGTGCGAATGAAAAGGAATATCTCACTAAGCTAGTTGTAGCTTATACCCCTATAGATTTTGTTGAAACAGGTATTCATGTGGCTTAAATTGAGGATCATGACATTAAGGAAGTCATGGAAGGATGATTAAGCTTCTATGAAGAAAATGGAATCATAAGATGAAGTTATTTTGTAAGGTTCTTTATATGTAGTGACCTATATGATTAGTGATGTATATTTATTTGAAGATAATAGAGGGATATGCCCCTAAGAATTGAAATGTAATATGTATGTTTTATGATAAGTATTCTCTTTGTCTTGTTACCTATTTATTATCAATATAAATTGCGTTACTCCGATACGTTCCCTTGGTTGTGATGTACACCTTGTACATGATATAGAAGCCTTTGCGTGACTAAGGTAGTCATTCCTAGGCTTTAGTATTGTGTACGATGAACTGCCACGTTTAGGGTACCCCTCGGGGCATGACAGGGCCAAAGGTCAAGCTCATTCTTAGGGAACTAAGGCATACTAGGGATACATCCCAAGAATGAGCCACATTGATTTATCACTGTAAGCAGAGCGCTTGGGGACTAACAGTGAAGACAGCAGAGATCTTTAGTCCTAAATTACCTAACCCTCGATACGAAGGGCATAAATCCGTTCTGTATATGATTTCTAGATACCCATACATAATTGTTTGTATCGTGTGATTATTTGATAGCATGCATAACATATGCGTGAAAATTAATAAACTTGTTTGAAGTCATGGTATGAATAGAAGAGAATATCTCACTAAACATATTATAAAGTTACACCCCCATAGACTTTGTTGAAATAGGTATGCTTGAGACTTTACTCGATGATCAGGACATTAAGGAAATCCTTGGTGGATTCTTAAGCTCTTATGGAGGCAGTAGGAACACAAGATGAATTTACTTTCTTGTAATTTCTTTTGAGCTATATATGATATTTTAATATTTTGGAGACTTCTAGGGAATGTATTCATTAGCGAAGATATGCCCCTAAGAATTGTAATAGACCTTATTCATGTTTAATGATAAGTAGTTTTCTTACCTTGTTCCTTTAATCATTATCAATATAAGTTGTGTTACTCCGATGTATTCTCTTGCTTGTGATGTACCCTTTATACATAATATGGAAGCCTTTGCATGACTAAGTTAGTCATTCCTAGACTTTAATATTGTATATAGTGAGTTGTCATGTTTAAGGTACCCCTCGAGGCGTGACAGATAGACCCTTATTTATAGTTTTTATTTAGACATATTTGATATGTATTTCTTGTGATTTTATCAAGAAAAGGGATGCTTAATTGCTTAATCACTTAATCATTGGTTTTAGGACTAAAAGATGATATTTGGATAAATTAAAGATAATTCAAGTAAAATCAAGGCGAAATTGGAAAAAGATGCATAAGAGCTAAATTTATACATGCACTACCTTGTGCATGGCTACAATGAATGCAAGGGAACAAAGCAAAGGACTCTAAAATTTCAGCCCCTCCTTCCGTATAGCCAAGGAAGACGGTAAGGAACAAGTCAGAGAGCAAGAAAATGTAAAAAACGAACATTCTAAGTTCTACCCTCCCTTCTGCACGACCGCACAGACTGGTTGTGCACATTATAAATTCCAATGTCGGTGAAGCTTCTATTTTCAGCCCTCCCCTAAGCACACCCATGCAAACTAGTCTATGCAGACTTGTTTCCCATCTTATACTATAAATAGCTGCATTGTTTTCATATTTAAGGATCTTTTGGTGTACTTTCTTAACATTAAGAGAGAAAAGATAAACTTTAAAAGGAGAATTACTTAAGCACCATCGGAGATCATAAGATATCTAAAGGGTTTTATTATTACATAATGTATACTGATTACTTCTCTGGATCTTATGTTTTTATTGTAAACTCCATGGAGGACTAAATCTTTATACCTTACATCTTGTGAAACCCTAAACCCCCATGTGATTTGAATTGTCTTTTGATTAATGAAAATTTTATGTCTTTGTATCTATTCATGTGTTTTAATTATCTTGTGATTGATTTATGTGCCAAATTGGTTGCATGTATGATTCTTGTTAGATAAAAAGAGGTTTCATCTAATAGGGTAGATCTTCATGAATAGAGAGATAGCATGTTGTACCTAGGTAAGGAAATTTTGATTTTTTGCATAAAGATTTAATCTTTACCATAGGAATCATGAATGTTAATGAGATCTTACTTGGTGTTAGTGAGGAAGAGGTATCCACTATCTTATGTAGGATTAGGAATTAATTAACTCAAGGGAGTAATTAATTTACTTGAGAGATTCTGTAGTGAAAATCATAAACGATTCATTAATTGATATTTTATTATAAGAAATGAGGGTTTAGGGTGGATCAAGATAAGTGGTATGTCTTGTGATTGATTACATATAGTAAAAGCATATATAATTGATCTTAGGGTTTGCTAGGTTAGTTTATAAGTAGTTAATAATAGTTATCACTTCAAGAACTAGGTTAAATAGTAGAAAAATGATAGTACTAGTACTTAATCTTTAGACCCTTGAGGATGATACCTATTAATTCGATATTACATTACATAGGTATACTTGCCTAGCTTGATTGTAGGATGTAACTTGGGTTTATAAATTTTATAATTTGATACGATCGGTTAATGTGCATTAGTCATAAGCACTTACACGGCCTATTGCGCACCCGTGGTGGTTCAAACTATGGAAGAAGATACTGTTGTGTCCACTCAAGGATAGAGGATGACACGGTCTTTCTCGCATCTACACCATAACCATGTCGAGGACCCACAGTTGCACCTTAGCCTATTTTAAAGTTTTGAAGTTTTGTTTGTTGCATTAGTTGTGGACACGGCCTAACACATAGCCGTATGATACACAGTACCTCGTGCCCTATTTCCAAGTCTATTTTTAGTTTCTTATTTTGTTAGTTTTAACTTTTATTTTTTGTATTTGCCTTTACTTAACAAGTAAGATTCTATAAGAGTCATTACTCATTAGGGTAGTGTTAGAAAATTTTTTTGCCATCTTTGACAATTTGATGTCATTTGTGATCAATTGCTTATTAAGTAATATTGAGTGTTCTCCTCAAGATTATTCATTATTGTGTCTTTTGATCGTGCATTATATCGTTTGATTGGAACAACTTGTTAGATTCTCTCTTTGGTGTGTAATATCTAAGGATATATCGTTTATATTTTTTCAATTTCAATTTTACATAAATCATAAAAACCCAAAAATATATACAAATCATTAGATTCCATAAAACACGCAAATTTTTCAGTCCATATCAAAACATGCCACGTGTCTATTGATGTGGCATCTTATTTAATTGATTATTTATTTTTCTTATCATTACTATATAATTATAATTAGTGTTAATTCATTTACACAATATAATAAAAAAAATTGGACACTATTATCAATCAACCCACCCTACCCATTACATAAACCTAATTAACACTACCTAATAAGGCCATATATTTTATAGTCTTGCCTTTTTTTTTTTTTTCCCATTTCAATATTAGATTGTCAAAGTGATGAGTATAAAGATGATTGGTTGTTAAAAGTTGAGCAATGTGGGACAATGAATTGGACTTACTCTTTGTTCAAAATTTCTCTCTCTCTCTCTCTCTCTCTCTCTCTCTCTCTCTCTCTCTATGAACTTCTTTTCCAATAAAAAGGAACTCTTGGTCTTTAGCAACCTTGTAAACCCCTAAAATTTCGGTTAATTTTAAGTTTAATCTTACAATTAAAAGTCAATCGAAAACCCTAAAGGTCAAAAAAAGACTAGTACAAACCTTGGAATTTAGATCCGGCATTCTCATATTCTTTAACCCCACAAAACGAAGTTGAAATAATTAGTGATAATAGTTCGTAATAACTTGAGGAAACATAAAAATATCAGATTCGCGAATTTTGAGTATCCTTCGGACTCAAAAGAGATTAGTTCTTGAAAAGTGTGTTCCGAAGCTCGGAATAGTAAAATATTCCAATGACACCGTTAGGATCGATTTAATACAAGGATTTCAAAAATATCAATTTCGTAATTTTTTTCGGTAACTAAAAATAACAGATATTGCATTTATACATGTATTTTCTTACTACCTGTATTTTACTAGTCACATCTACTTTACATTACACTATTCATTACTATTCTATACTATTCATTTATCTCTACCTATTCTAACACCTATTCTTACAACTCCATACACCTATTATCTTTACTTTTTATCTTTCCCATAATTTTATATTACATCTACCTTACATATTATTACTTTTAATACACAAAATTAAAAAAAAAAAAAATAAATCTCTCTCCTCTCTCTCATGTGTGGCCAGCACCCTCCCCCCCTCCCTTCCTTCTCTCTTCCTCTTATTTTTTTCAATATTTTTAATTAAATCACTAAAAATTCATTCCTTATTTTTCTATAAATACCCCCTCCACTTTCACTTCGTTCACACATCTTCTACCACAAAAATTTGTCTCCAAATTTTGTCTCAAAACTCTCCTAAAACTCTCTCAAATTTTCTTATCAAAACACTCTTTTACTACAAACACTACTACCATTCTTATTTTAGATAAGAATTCTCTTCAAGTCTCTCTTACCATGTCATGTAACTTTACATGACCATGGTGTAAGTTTCTTAAACTTAATGTTATGGAAGCTACACTATGTTCATGTATTGTTCTTGTTCATGAATATGTATTTATATATTTTTATTTGTTATTTTATTTTGCTCATATTATTGTTGATGATATTATGTTAACTTCTTATATATATATATATATATATATATATAACTAAATATAATTATGTACTTATATATAATTTTTAGAGCATATAAGCTCATTGTTATTTATTTACTTCCAAGTTATGCAATTTATTTACCTATTTCATGTTGTTTTATGATTAGTCTCTAGTTTTAGACTTGTCCTCATCAAGTCAAAACAATCTTTTCTTTGTTTATTTTGGGACTAGTCTATTCTTAGTCGGGATACCTTGAAGAAGCTAAGGTTCCCAATACTTCACATTTTTATTGACTTGCTTATTTTAATATTTATTATGTCTTTCTTATGTTTTCATAATTTCATATTCATGATCATGCATGAATATATTGATTTTTGTCTCAACAAGATAAAGAAGGAAATGTTTTCTTAAATAGAAGTTCTTTTCCAAAATAAATGTTGTCATGAAGGAAATAATTTTTCATAAAACTTAGGAATCTATCTTAACAAATCTTTTCTAAAAATCTAAAGGAGTTCATCATAAATAACATAGAAATTTTTAGACAATACATACATACACTTTAAAAGTCATAAAATGAAAATTATTTTTTTAAGATTAAAATTTCAAATTCTTGTTTAACAAAAGTTTTACTTCATTTTTTTTCATCAATACTTTGGAAAATAAAGGAATAAACTAGTTTGACAAAATACCCAGAAAAATGATCTTAAGGAATAAAATTAATGAACAACTTAGGAAATCATTTTCTTCTTTTAAGTGAAATAAACTTTAAGAAAGGTTAAGAAAGTGTAGTGTTTGATAGATTTTAACTACTTACTGTCCTAGAAATTAAGTTATAAGAAACTTAGAAAAGAAAAAAAATCCTTCTTTTGATTTAAAAGACTAAGGAAATGCAGTTAAGAAAGAGAAAATACTCATTTAAAATAACTTAAGAAATTTTCTAACAAGCTAAGTAGAAATTTTCAAAAGTTTTTCTTTTCCAAATTTTTAGAATATTTTGCTTTTACAAAAATTCATGGTTAAGACAACTTCATTAAATTCATACATTTGATATGAGTTAACATATATATATATATACATATTTAAAAGTCTTTCCAACTATTATAGTATCTATATTTTTTGTACAAGTATTTGTAGATAAAGAAAAGTTTACAAAATTAAGTTTTGCAAATAAGAAAATTCGTGGTGAATCTGATCACCACTGTTTCGAAGCCTAAATGAAGTAGTTTGATGAAAATAGTTTTAGAAATGGGTAGATCTTTTCGAATGGGTAGAAAATGGTATATTATATACGCAATTCCGAGTTAAAATGACAAAGTTATGGCCGTTTTATTTTGGAATTGTCTTCTATACGAATTTTGACGATCTTACGACATAGTTTTGATACGAACAATAGAATCAACAAGGAATACTCGTTATGGGTATTCTTCTTGATTAGGTGATCCGAGGAGGAGTATCCATACCGAAGGATTACTTTGATTAGTGGATTGACCAATCAACTCACCCATAAGAGAAAAGTATTGACATGGCCGAGTGAGTCCACTTCTCATATTTTTCGTGCTTATGTTTGTGTTTGTAAATTTAGTTACATTAGACTTAAGGAAAGATAAATTTGGAAATGCATGATAATATGTTGAAAGAATATTAAGTATATCAAAACATGAAATGCTTGTAATAAACCGTATGCTTATTTAGCACGTTGAAGTGTTTGAAATTGGTTGATCACTTGTAATAAATTAAAATATAACGGCTAGGCTTTAAATAAAAGTTGATGCATGCACTTCATATGTTGAGTCACATTGCATTCGCTATTATACAATTGGTGGCACAAGTGTATGATAGTGGTGATAGGCATAACCGGTATATTATGTATGTGTTGAGTAGGAGCCGGTAAAAATTACATAAATTGATGGCTAGCAGGAGTCGGTAATAACTACATGTTTTTTTTTATGGTGTATAGGAGTCTGTAAGATCTATAAAAATGGTTTTGAAAAGAAATAGTGGTTGTAATGGGCTGAAATACCCAACCCCGAATGAAGGGCATAATTTATTCAACATATGATTTTCGAAAAATCATATGTCTTGTATGCTCACGTGTTTATTGCATCCCATTTGCTTGTTTAACAAACTTGGTTGATATTTTGTATCAAGCATGAATTTTGGGATTAAACTCACTAAGCTCATAAGCTTATGCCCCTAATAGATATCTATATTCACTGGAGCACCTGTTTTTGTACCCGAGGTCTCCTCTTATCCGCGTAAGTTTTCCTTTGGGAGCTTTTGAAGGAAATCTACTTGAAGGGTTAGATTAGAATTCCTTTAAAATCTTTTAATCCTTGGATGTTAGCGGGGGTATGCTCCTAAGAATCATATAATAGACATTTAATTTTTAATATTATGATCTATTTTATTTCTAGATTCTTGTATGTTCATTATTATTTGCTTAGACCACACTTTTCAAAAGCGTCTCCCATTATCGTGCTAGATGCCTTACATGTAATACCAAGACTTATGCATGACTAAGGTAGTCATTCTTGAGCTTGATATTATATGTGGCGGGCTACCACGTTTAGGATACTCTTTGGGGCATGACAAACCTAGTGGAAAATCTGTGAACAATGACTCACCACCACCTCTACTACATTCACAACTACAATAACCACCTTTCGTCATCCCTTAGGTCATGACCATGGCGATCTACATGGGCATGGAAAGAGTGTGATAAGCTATGTGTCATCTTTGGATTATTGCTATTGTATTGATTGATACTCATTGGGTACTCTATTATTTGCAAAACCACATATCAAGAATAAGAAATCATCCAAAAGCTTGAGAAATTTCAGGTACATTTTAAGAGCTTTATGAGGAATAGAGCAAGCTTCGATACCACTTGAATGAAATGGAGTTATTGGCACTAAAAAAGGGGGTCGGCAAAATTTTTAGAATTTGTTTAATCCATCAAAGATTTATTATTTGTATAGACAATAAAAATTTTAGACATCTATTAAGAACATATTTTAGAATGGAACATCATAAAGCTGAAAGACCTATTATATGACAACATCAAAGTAACCACTATCAGTTTGATGTGAAATATGCTAAAGGATGAGAAAACACTTTTTTTTCTTAGATTATCTATAACATGATGGAGCCATCAAGAGACTAGCTAAAGGGAAAAAAAATCTTCAATTTGCTCTAAAGGAGAAGGGAACTTGAAATGCTCAAGGCCCAATAGAAGCTTATTGAAGATGGATACTGCTGATTCATTTTTTCTTTGATTCTAATTTTCACCAAAAAAAAAAAAAAACAAGAAAGTTGAAATTCTTTCATACCTTATTTGTCTACTCCCACAAAATGTTTTAGGAACTTTGCAATATCAAATATTCAAGGTGTAGTAGTTGCGGGTTCTAATCATATTTGTTAAGTGGATTGTTGTTACCTGTTGCTAAATTTATTTTACTTGTAGGATTCATTCCTTGATGTCCACATTGGAGGAAAAACATTCACTTGTAGTTGATAGTGTTAGTAGTTTATTGGAAGTAGTAGCTCCGAATGGAAAGGTAACGTTCAATGCATTGCCTTCATTACTCAACTTGAAACAACTAGTCATCTTTATAATGATCAATTTGACATTTTATTATTGAAATGGAAAAAATGGGAAGACTATGGGAATGTGAGCTTATTGGGTTGCCTTGATTAGGTTTATGTAATGGGTTGGTCGGGTCCACTAGTTAAAATTATATAGTAATAATACGTAAAATAAATAAATAATTAAATAAGATGCCACTTTAGTGGACATGTAGCATTTTCTAATAGGTTAGTGTTGTTAGCTAATGAAGTTAAAACCATTAACTCTAGTAGTGAAAATGTACGTGAAAAGTTAAGTCGGGTATAAAATTGTTCAATTTCAAAGTTAAGGTATTTTATTGCATATTTCTCATTCTTATGTTTGGACACAATAATTTTAAAAGCTGCAATAATGATTCCTGAGAATCAACGACTCTAGCTTTAAAGAGGAATTTAATTCCATCTTTTGGAATTGTGATTTCATTCCACCTTGATTAATTAGTATTGCTATAATTACCTTTTTAACATCTAAAATATTTGTTATCCATGCTTATTATTAAGGACATTATTGATAAATAGTATGTTCATTCCATCTCGTTTCATGGTATGGAAGTATCCAAATAAAAGAACAAATTTATCATTTCACTACTTAGTCCATTTCATTATATTTCTTCCACTCTAATCTTTTTCATTCCAAACAATTATTGCGTACCAAATGTGACATTAAAATTTAAGATGGGCATTCAAATGGTTACATGAGTCGTTCAAATAAGCTGACCCTAACTTCTAATCTTATGCGGTCTTCAAGGGCATGTGAATGGTGTGACTTGGACATCCATTGAGGGTGTGCACTTCATTGATTCCTCACCAGCTTTTGAGGGCTATATTGACTCAGGATGGCTCTAAACGAGCTCTTATTTACTGGCTCATAGCCTTAATTTAGATTCCAAAATTGATCATAGATTTATGGATTGCATTGAGGGTGTGCACTTCATTGATTCCTCACCAGCTTTTGAGGGCTATATTGACTCAGGATGGTTCTAAACGAGCTCTTATTTACTGGCTCATAGCCTTAATTTAGATTTCAAAATTGATCATAGGTTTATGGATTGCATTGATTCAGCTTTAGATTATATATCCTAAGGCTTAATTTCATAATTTGATATTTTGTTCTACAAATTAATGTAGTAGGGTTTAGAGGTTAATATTGCTTTTGGTTTAGGATATAGTTACGACAGAATTTTATTATCAGCTATAGAATTTAATTACTGAAACAAAAATTAGAGTTTCTGAGCTATACCTAAATTGCATAACCTCAAAGTAATTGTTTCCTCCTTATCACAAGAATGCTTTTTTTGGAGTATTAGGAGAGTAGCCAAGATTCTATATTTATAATGTTTGGGATGTGTTACACATGGGTCTTATTTTATGATAGCTTTTAAATTTATTTACTTTATGAAGCTCTTTTTGGAGTATTAGGAGAGTAGCCAAGATTCTATATTTATAATGTCTGGGATGTGTTACACATGGGTCTTATTTTATGATAGCTTTTAAATTTATTTACTTTATGATTTTCTAGTTTACTCTTTTAAGTTATGTACTTTTTCATTTTTTAATAACATAGATGCCTTATAATTTTTTATTTATTACTTTGATTCTTTCATTTATTTGTTGATAACTATTAATGTTATATTTTTCAGGAGGTATGAGCAGAAAAAGGGTAAATGTTTCCATTTTTTACATTATTGAGACATAAATCTATTTTATCAGCGACTTTATGTACCCTTGTTTTTGGGGGTAATCTGGAACCCTTATGTAACTTAGTAGAAGGCCTTCGTCGTGGTTGATTGTGTTAGAGGCTAGAACGTAATTACATAATGTAGATTATCAGTACTTTCAATGGGTAAAATGAAACTTGTATTTGAGAAAATGATGCTAAGATGATTTGGGTGCAAGCGGACATGCTTGTTGTTGGGTGACTCAATGGGGCTTATAGATAATGAAGATATATTAGATCTAATGTAAAGATTAGTTTTAACATTTTTCTTTTCAACTTTGTGATGGTTATGATTTTCGGAATAAGAGATGAAACAACCGTGACCAGAGTGTCTGATTAAGATCGGTCAATTAGTTACCATAACATTTGATTGATGTTCCTGAAGTGTCAATTGGTTCACCTGCGGATACAGTGGATTTTGTTTCATAACGGCTTTTACAATTTTTATTGTTGGTTTACTTTGATTTTATATTAGGATTAATATTACAAATAATATGTAAATTTTAACAAATTATGCAATTAAGGACTTAAATTTTGAAATTGATCAATTTAATATCTTCAAAAACTTTTATGCATGCCAACAGTATATTTTCATATACTAAATTGATCAATTTTTAAATATTTAAATATCTAATTATATATTTTATCAAAATTCAAATAATACATGTTGCATTTACCTTTACATTATAACTTCGTTTGCACTACCCATATTTGTTCGTTTGGTTCTTGCTCTAATTAAAACTTGAAAATAGATACGCATGTTTTTACATATCAATCGACTAGTTGACAGGATGGAAACTAGAAGAAAATTCAGGATAATTATAACTTTAGGAAATGAATTGGTCGATTTATCAAAGAAATTTGGAAAGAAAAAAAAACACACGCACGCACGCACGCACGCACGTACCACGCCGCACATCGTCCTGTTTAAATTTAGTCCACCGACTTAACTTTTTATGAAACGCGTTAACAAATTGCATACTGGGCAAACGTTAGACAAAGTATTCTCACGTGTAACCATCCATGTGTGTATGTAAACAATACCGATTTCATGAGTGTGCATATGTGCAAAAACAAGGAAAAAAGTAAGAACGTTAGACAAAGTAATTTCTCTTTCGAAGACATCCGGTAAAATTGGAAGGATTTAAGGAATAAAAATTGACCATATATGCAGCGAACACGTCTTTATTAAATTAATCCAAAGAACTCCATCCCAAATATAAAACCACAAGAAAGAAAATTAAAAAAAAAATCTATAATACAAACAATGACCTCATAAAAGTATACGAACCACGGTAACAATCAAATTTAAATAATTAAAAAAAAGGACAGCCTGCACATCTCCTCCCCCACTCCATGCTCAGTCTCTGAATGTACTATATATACATCAACGTTTGAGTTACCCATGGGAGAAAATACGCTCAAAAAAAGAACCCAAAAGCAAGGGCAATAAGGGAAGCGAAGAAGGCCGGGACAGACACGACAGCATCAGATGTAGGACTGGGTGCAGGTGCATCAGCAGCTGCGGCGTAGGCATTTTGCATGGTGGAGAAAGTCATGAGGATCATCATTAACGCCACCAGAAGGTTGATCTTCATGGCTTCCATTTGCTGAGAAATTCAGAAAACAAATTGAAGGATAGGTTGCGGTAGAATGCAAAAAAAAAAAATAATGAAAGATCGGTGTGTGTAATATTTCAAGGTCAAGTAAATTTGGAACGTAGATAGAAAGGGGTGTAGGCTCAAAGTTATATATAGGGAGTGAGAGGAGAAGGGAGGAGAGGGAGAGGAGAATACAATCAGAATTCAGAACGTTGGAGGACATCATGGTAGATGATATCGTTGTCATACAGCTGGCACACCGTGTATGGTTCGCTGTCTGTATCAGGTCTTCTTAACTACTGTTTATAATTTTACTTTGTCTTTTACTTTTTCCATTTTCTAATCTTTTGTTGGCCCATACTTAGTCGCGCTTTTCCATTTGTAAAATCCCGCACCGTGTTGCGTTGTATGCCTGCAATTTCATGGGTTGTTGCCAATTATTTTATCGAATAGCGGGCAACATGATTTAATCACCCCGAAACGTGTTTTTCTGGTCGGTAGACTTGGAATATTTTATATAGAAACTAGGAAATTTTCAATTTACCTTCAACCGACAAACAAGAGAATTTAAAAAAAAAAAAAAAAATCTTATTCGTAAAATTGAGAAGGTGTTCAAAATTTTATTTTGAATAATTTGATACTCAAACAAAATTTTTGTAAATTATTTTTATATTTCAAGTTTGATTTTAATAATTTTATTACTTAAACAATGTTTTCTGAGATTTTTTAATATTTGAAGTAAGTTCAATTAGGAAGAAAAAGCATAAAGAAAACTTGCTTTATATTGCAAAATTGCAAAACCAAACTTTAGATATAAAAAAATTAATAAAAATTTTATTTAAGTATCAAATTATTCAAAATCAAACTTCAAATGCCTAATTGAACTTTTATGAAAATTCATATATATAATAAAAAAAAGCTTAATCAGGTAGGAAAGATTTACGATAAAAATTAGATATCAAATTGTTCAAAATCAAATTTCAGGCACCTAAGTGAGCATTTTTGTGAAAGTTCAGATACCTAATTGTTTAAAACGAAACTTCGGGTACCTGATTGAATTTTTTACGCAAGTTTAGGTACCTTTTTCACATTAAAATTTTTTTAAACAACTTATTTTTATGTATTTGATTGTATTTTGTAGAAATATGTCAAAAAATAAAGTTACCATATGAACAAGGTATAATTTATTATATAAAATAGTATTAAAAACGGCTTCTTCCTTTAAAAAAATAAATCGTTTCGAAAAAATGTGAAGTTTTCATACAGAAGATTCTCCACTTAAAAGAATATTTTTAACCTAATAAACAAATAAAAATTTTAAAAAAATTAGAAACAAAAGAACCCTGAAAAAAAATTGAAAAAAGATTAGCGTGATATAACACATGTTTAGATGAATGATTGGTAAATATTAATGTGTATATTAAACAAATAGTTTTTATAATGTACAATTATTATCAAACGCCATTCGTGGAGAAATAAAAACACAACTGATTAAGAAAAAGATCTAACTTTAATTTATTGACTAAGTAGTGCGGATTCATCTAGGACTGATGAGTCGTAATAGCGTGCATGTTTAAAGAATTTTAGTCTGAAAAATTCAATTTGTAACATAAACAATTTATTAGTTGGTTTAAATTTCTAAATGTCGGACCTGATCAGTTTAAAAAGACATAATTTTTTTTCTTTAGGTTGAACACATGTATCGGTTAATAAAATTTTTAGAATAAACAATATTATAGCTATTGATTAAGTCGCTGTTTAAAAAAAAAAAAAAACAAGTTCATATTAACAATTATCACACAAATTAGTAATCCATAGTGTTAATGTATAGCATGTTATGATTAATCAAGGGAAAACTGACTCATGCATTTAGTGCAAATTTTGTTAACAATATTTTATGGTTTTACTATAAAGTGTAAAATTAAGCTTTAATTAATAAAAATTTTAATCATAAATAGAATTACAGGTTAAACTCAAACAAGTTTACTAATCCCATTTGCTACACCAGCTTATCTAGCGGTTTTAAATGTTAGTCCTGGAACCAAATATGTCTACAATAATAAATAAGTTAAAATATGTTCGTTTATTTCATAATATATCTCTTACATAAATTCGTTCGCTATTTGTCTTGCCGTGTCTAAATTTTACATGTTTGATGCCGGTGCCGACGCCGATGCCGCAGTGCCAAACTTTAGTGCGCCTGCTGATATCACGGTCAACCTATGCATCTACTTTCAATCAATTAATTTTCAGAATTCCTATTAGTATTGTATTTATTGACTATTTTATTCTATATATTTTATCTTGCCCTAATTCTAATACCACTAACGTTACAAGTACAATCACAAGCATATAATTTAAAGATAGTGAACTCAATTTGTCATGGCACGAAAATTCACTTAATCGTAATAGTCATCGGAAAAGTCTATTCCGTCTCCCAAGTGTCCTAATCAAAAGAAATAATTCTAATGAGTATTTTTATGAAGTTTGAATGAACTTATAAAATCTATTCTAACAATTTTGTCAAAATTTGTCTAAGAAGAAATTCTAACTTAAAACGGCCATAACATGGTCATTTTAAGTCGAAATTTTTCATATTATATATTGATTTCTACCTATTCGACGAGAGCTATCTATTTCTAGAGTTATTTCCAATAAACAAGGTCATTTGGTCTATGAACAGTAGGGTACAGAATACTATACGAGTTTCCCATTCCACAATTCAACTCTTAATTTCAAACCAAGCATCATACTAAAGCTTTGATAGATACTTAGCTATTATTATATCTTGTAAGACTCTATATACATATATAACTCATTATCATGCATGATTCATGGGTGTTGGTAAAGCTATTTCCTCATGTACTTAGATAATGCTTGATAGGATGTATAAAACAATATTTTTCTAACTTTGTTTCTACCAAGTGCATTATTTGTACATGCAAAACTGATAAGTTATCATCATAAAATTCATGAAATGAACTACCTATATGTATACTCTTAATGATATGATATCAAAAATTCTTTTAGAAAACTTTTGCTTTGCAAAACTTTTGAAATTTCAAAACTTAAGAAAACTAGTTTTATTTCTTGCAAAATCACACTTGTTCTTACCAAAAATTTTCCCTAATGACCTATATGTCTATTACTTTCTTTACTTTAATGAAATTATTTGTTTTGGAGTTGGAAAATAGGTGTTTACATAGAGGGTTTACCTAAATACGAATTTTACAAGATCTTCAAGGAATGAAAACATCGTTTAATCTACCTTTGGAAAACTTTCCTTGTTTTAGGAATATACTTTAATAAATTTCACTTATCCTTGTCAAAACTAGGTCTTTATTACATGTATTCCCTAGGACTTTCATTTTTCTATAAAAATCATTATTTTGGCATTTGGAAATAGGTGTTTAAATAGTGGCCATTTTTAAATCCGAATTTTGAAAGTTTCATTTGAGATTGTTTCCTTCATAAAACTCATTTAATCTTTCAAAAACCATTCCCTAATCAAACCTACTCCTTAAAGCTTCCATTTTTTTAATAAAAATCTTGTTTTGGGGTTGAAAAATAGATGTTTACACTTCAAGCTTCCATTATTATGAATTTAAAGCTTGTTATTGGGATTAAAACATAACTTATGTAAACTTTTCCTTGTTTTGAAAATATTCCTTAGTAGGTCTAAGCTTTACTCATCAAGATCACTCATTTATGATATCTATTCCCTAAGCCTTTCATTTTTAATGTAAAATACATATTTTTAAGTTAAAAAAGGGCATTTTATCCGAATTTTCAAAAATCATTTTTGTTGAAACTAAAGTAGATCTTGAGCTTTCTAATATTTTCCTACTATCACATGCTATTACAAGTTATTTATATGCATAAAACAAAAGCCTAAGGTATTTATGAACTCAAAACAATTAGATCTAGTTTATTATACTATTTACAAATGCATGAGCACTATGATTATTATGTGGATATGGCTAGATGATAAATACATGCACAAAATATTAATAATAACAACATATCTTAACAATAAAACAAGTAATAGCAAAATAATCTTAAATAACAAGATCTACTACATTGTGATGGCAAGGATCTCATGTTCAAGTGTTTCTAAATATCTAGCTTAAGGCTCATGGGGATTTTTGGGTGGAATCATACATGAATGATTTTGCCATTACATGTTTTTAAGATAATGAAGTGTAGATCTATTACCTATTTAGTGTTTTGATCAAGAAAACTTAAAGAAAACAAAAGAGTGTGTGTGTGTGTGTGTGTGTGGAGAGAGAGAGAGGTTACAGCATAAAGAGAGGAGAGGGAGAGAGTTTTGCAAAAATATTTCTAAAAGTGAAAGTGAGGAAAGAA
This sequence comes from Combretum micranthum, assembly GCA_024138025.1. NCBI lineage: Eukaryota > Viridiplantae > Streptophyta > Magnoliopsida > Myrtales > Combretaceae > Combretum > Combretum micranthum. Next base: position 305,157 of record JAMXBD010000928.1, on the reverse strand, counting down.
AGAAATGGAAAGGTGAAGGCATAAAAGGGTGGATTAGGGTTTATGTAATAAAAGAAAATAAATAAAACAATTTGAGAGAGGAAAGAGGGAGGGGGAGCCAGTTCTACTAGAGGTGAGAGAGAGAGTTATTTGTGTTGTGTTATGTTGTGTAAGATTCAAAATTAAATAAGTAATTTAAGTAATAAAGTTGTATTGGAAAAGTAAATTGTAAGGAAAATGATGAAATATTGTAAGAATAGGTTGTAAGGATGTAAGAGTAGGTTATAGGTAGTTGTACTTGATGAATAGTAGATTAGAAATAAAAAAGTAGATTAAAAAATTAAAGTACCGGTAGTAATGAAAATATGATAAAAAAATTATAAATATAACTTTTATAACCCGAAAAATTGTATAACTGATATATTTGAAAATCTTATGAAATTACGAGTCTAACGATATTAACATCATATATTTAATATCTCGAGACACGCTTTTCAAAGTCTGTATCCGATCGGGTTAGAAATCGATCAAAAAGTAGCTAATATGATCTTTTTAAGCACCCTAATATTATTACGAACTAAACTATATTCTCTACTCGTATTTCGACTTTTTGGTTTAGGAACGCGGGGTTGTCGAACCTAAACTACTAGGGTTTCTTGGGAATGTCGTTGACTTAAGTTTTCGATTGACTTTCCAGTTTAGGGTTTGAACTAGATACTATCCTAAAAATTAGGGGTTTACAATGTGCCAATACTAGTGCAAGCTCGCTCCCTTCTAAGTACTATATAGTTACCTCCTCCATTACATCTACCCTACGTACCTAATGACACTACGAATGTTGCCATGAATGAAGTGCTAACTATTAGGGAAGACACCATATGCATGTTGAACTTCCATCTTTGACAACCTCAACAACATATAAAATAGATCTATGATAAAAAAAAGAAGTGAAAGGGAGTTTCAAATAGGTGATTTGGTCCTTCTTAAATTACAAACCTACCAACAAAGGGTCGCTAAAAAATACTAGGGTCCACAAGTTTGCGGTAAAAGTACTACAAACCATTTAAAGTGTTAGATTGAATAAGGTCAATGGCTTATCGATTTGAGCTTCCACTAGATGCTGCCATCCATCTTACTTTCTATGTCTCTTATTTGAATCGATGCCATGGTTTACATCCAAATCTAGCTCCTTCCCCTACCTATAACATGCTAATTTTGAGTTAGAACCATAGGCAATATTAGATTGGAAATTAGTGAAAGGAAAGAATGAAATAGTACAATGGTGCTTATCTTATGGAAGGATCAATTGCATGTAGAAGGTACATGGGAATTTTCCCACGATTTGACGTTGAGATACCTCAAATCCTTTGTGGTCTGGGGTTTTAGAAGATGAGGGGAAAGTTTTTGTCACGCCCCGAGGGTACCCTAGTAGTAGTAAACAAGTTACACTTGAATACTATCACTAGATTACCTTCAGAGAATGATAGGTTTTCAAAACAACAGGATCTTTTCAGTTGCTTGATAAGAAATAACAAATATATGAAAGAAATAACTTAGTGAATAATCATTACAAAACCATTACAAACCATATAGTTCTTCTGAAATACACAACTAAATAATCTATTCTAATAGTACATAACCATTTAAACTAAAATATATCCGTAGACTTTAAGCTCCTAAGCTCTTACCGGAGCCATACTCCTGGAAGTAACTAACCATGGTTATATGGTAAACCTGAAAAAACTGTTAGAGTATGAGCGAAACCATAGCTCAGTGAATAACCAGACATACCATACATCACACAAGTTATTAGCAAATCATATGTAATGCAAGCATTCAATCATATGCATAGGTACAAGCTTAGATGATCTAGAATCTAAACAAGAAAAAGATTTACGCCCTCTTTTTAATGGGTTGAAGAACCAGTACTCAATGACCCACCTGCCCAGGAGAGACTAAGTACACAGGAGAATCAACGATATCTCGTTTTAGGGTTATCACTTTGAATATAATTGATTAAGCTGACCATCTCCTGCAATCTCCTTAGAAACTCCCTAAGTATTAATCATTTCAAAGCGATTCTACGGGCGACGTTCTTCGGTGCCTTTTAGTTCCCGTAGGACCACCAGACCAAAGAGAACCTTAGAAGAACTAACACATTAGAACAACCAAGCGAAAGTAGAGATCCGAAATATTAATACGTAGCAGGCTGTCACACCATTATATATGCAATAATGCAATTTGTGCAATGCATGATCATATTATTTTGTCAAGTCAATAATTCTTACTCAATTTTCACGGTGACCATACATTATACACAATCATTATTATACTACTTCACATCATCAAATCATTTCATTATCGCTTTTGTAAGGATATCTTAACAATCATACAATCAAATCATAACATACTTTCAAACATTCGTTTAATTATCTTTACATTACACATTCAACTACTTACAAGCACAAACAGTATAATATGACTGAATTACTCACCTGCTCATACTGACTCAGTCGTAGTAATCAGCTGGTAGATCTTCTACCGTATCAAAGTCACCTATTTAAGATGAATAAAGTATTCATCAATAAATTATATATCTAAATTTCTACATGTGACTAGTGTCATAGACTTGATTTTTATCAAGTTTTGATACTGACTATCACTAGTTTTAAGTTATTCTATACTGGTCTCAATGTAGAAAATTATGGTTATCTATTATTACTTAGTGTCGTCGTGTTTCTCTTAATTTATCTCCTATAATTATTTTGTTATTTTTAGAAGTCACATTACTCGAAAATTTAGCTTCTTTCAATTTTCATTCTTACCTATTTTATCTAATTAGAACAAATATTTGACTAATACTAACTTTTTATTAATACTAAATATTGTCTTAGATTCTAGGGTTTTAAAAGTTATTAGATATTATTCTACATATACTTGAATACTTATATTTATTTAAGTATCTATAAATTCTTATATTATAACATATATAATATACTAAGTAGAAGTATTGCATATGTATAATATATATATATATATATAAGTTCTGTTGAGGTCATAATAAGCTTTCGTTGAAAAATTTGGCTGTACGCTGGTTCAAAGCCGCCGGCCTTCACACCCAGGTGTCGGTGTAAATAGGGTTTTGGAAATTATCTCATAAAGGTTGCACTGGCTTTGAAAGCTGTCTGCTTTCAACGTACGCCGGCCCTACGCCGTGGGCGTATATCTCCAGGTAGCCGGCTTACGTTTAACTTTTACGTGAAAAAAATACTTTATGTAACCTTTGATCAATGTAAGCCGTCTCTACGTCGCCAGCCTGTCTTTGTAAGCTGCCAGCGTTGAGCGGTTACACTGCCGGCTTTGAGGCAGTGTTGGTACTGTTCATCATCTTCCTCCTCTGTCCGATTCATGTTCTTCAATTTTTACACGTTAAAAACATGCTCAAACTATTTCCAAGTGTTGATATATCATATATAAAGACATAAAACATGTTTGAACACGTTTAAAAACATATATATATATATATATATAGATCTCGATCTTAGGGATATAAAACTTAGGGTTTTGGAGTTTTACCTTGTTTAAGCTTGTCCGATGAAATCCGAGGCTTGTGATTGTGTTTATTACGTTCCTAAGATTATTTGAAAGAAAATCATTCGAGTTACCTTAACTTACCTTTGAGCTCGTATTCTAGGGTTTTTAGTTTTGTTTTTCCTTTGATCCGAACTCAATTGTTTTGATTCGTTTGTTTTTTGTTTTTTGTTTGTTTTGTTTGTTATCTAGAGGCAATTTCGTGTTGAGGAGTTTGGGAGTTGATGAGTTTTGTTTGTTCTCCATAAAGTGTCTTAAAGATATATATATATATATATATATATATATAGAGGAGAAGAAAAAGAAGGAACTTTCGGCTGCATTGTTTCTTCCGATTTTTCCCTTTGATTTGTTCTCAATTGGGTTGTTATTTTCAAGCCAATTAATGCTAGGGTGACTTGGCCTTGTTTGATTGGTGTGGAGGTTGATTTGTTTGACAAATTTGGTGCATGATTGAATCAAATCCGGCTCCTCTTTCCTTCTTCGAATTCCACCGAAATGCACCGAATCACATATATATATATATTAGTTATCTATTTAATTGATTTTTGAGTTAATTTAACAAGTTGTACGGGTATAATTAGCTAATATTTGGGAGTTTTTGTACAAAAATATGTTTATAGAAATATACAAAACACTTAGATTATCAAATAATACAAATTTAGGTTATATATATACGTAGTTATTTATTCGTATAATTTTATCTCCCGCGACTAGGATTTCTTAAGCTCGTTAGGTAAATTTTTGTTTCAGGCTTCAATACCTTAAGAAAGATGAAATTATAACAATAACGTGATCCGATTATTTATTTGGAGTTCAAATTTTGAGTTATTTGTCAGTTTGTATTTTCGTTGTGTATTTATAATCCTATCGGTTTATTTTTAGGTCATTGTTTTCTATTTATAAGCGTAAATAATCGTTTACGTAATAATGGACTTAATACGAAAACTATACTATATATATATTTTTAGTTTTGATACTTAACGTGAAATCCTATTAGTAGCTTTTCATTTTAACTAGGAATCTTGAATTTAAGGTTTAAGTCTAAATATAAGCTCATTACTACTCGTTGTTCTAATCTCGAATCATTATCGGGATCAAAAACAATAATTTAATCTCCATATTTATTTTTTCCTATTTAAATCTATTTGTATATCAAGTTTCGGATCTTGAAGAAATTCTTTATTTAAATTCTAAATACTTTATCTAATCAATTTCTAGTTATTAATCTATTCTTAGACTTTAATTAGAATCTAAATCTATTATCTAGTTCATACAATCTATTGTAAGGTCGTGTACTAATGTGGAAAATTCCCGAGGTTTACAGTTTTGGGATTGGAACATGAAAGTAACACTAAAGGGTATATGAACTATCAAGAAGTTGTTGAGTTCACAAGATGGCAAGATGTCTAAGAGTATTGCAAATGGGCTAGATCATATAGAGGGCTAAATCTAGATTTTGACTCTTTCGGTTGGGTGACAGGGCTTAGAAAGTTAAGTCCATGAAATTGAGATGACTAAAGGAGATTTGGCATGGTGGTTTGGTGTAGGGATTGTTGGACCAAGCCAACTCGTCTTCTCTTAAATTTTCTCAAGGGGCTCATGCATTTAAAGAGACACTCCACGTGCTAGAAAAGTCTATGGATAAATTCATCATTAGGAGGACTCATCTCGCCTATTGGTGATCAATACAATCCAATCGACGTCATCAATAGCCAAAATCTATAAATAACTAAAGCTCCTCCTTATTTGGCAAATCCATAATTTGAAAGAAATGTCGTCGTATTGTTGAAATACTCTCACAAGAGATCAAACAGAGCTTAGAGTAAAGAACACAAATCTTTTTCTCTATAATAATGGGATTGATGATATATAGCTCTTTCACCTGTCACTAATGCATTCGTACTCCCTAAGATTGTCTACTGATCATCTTTGCCATCTAATTCTTAATCATTCCTTGAGTGTGCTTCTATAGCCATGTGTAGTACAAAATGCATGCTGCATATGCGTGACCACTAAGGGCGTATGTAAGGGGCTAAATCTAGATTTTGTCTCTTTAAGCTAAATAACCGAACCTAGAGGTCAAGTCCATGAAATTAAGATAGCTAAAGAAGATTTGACATGGTAGGCTTTGAGCAGAAATCATTAGACCAGGCCAATCCATCTACTCTTAACCTTTCTCAAGAAGCTCATGCTTAAAGGAGCCTTCCATGTACTAAAAAAAAGCCCATGGAGAAATCCATGATTAGGATGACTCATTTTGCTCATTGGTGATCAATATGATCCGATAGATGTCATCAAGAGCCAAACTCTATAAATATCCAGAGCTACTCCTTATTTGGCATATAAATAATTTGACTGAAACATTATCGTGTTGATGAAATACTCTCACAAGAGATCAAACAAAGTGAAGAACACAGATCCTTTTATTTAGAACAGTAGGGTTGATACTATATAGCTCTTCCACCTGTCACTAGTGCATTCGAGTTTCCTAAAACCGTCTGATCTTCCTCCTTGCCTTCTCACTCTTAGCCATTTATTGAGTATACTTTCACATCACTCCTCTAAGATCACAAGTAACGCAAGATGCTCTGCACGTACATAACCATTGTGATGAGATCCACCTCACTACAGATCTTAGTCAAAGTGAGACAATAGGCTTGTAAAATGGAATATAAGAAGGGATCATTAGCCGAAGTCCAGAAGTAATTACTTTAGCTACATTTAGTAAATTACATAGAGTAAAATAAATTGTAATAATGCCATCTCTATCACAAATGTTATGGGAGTTATCACATTATATTACAAGTGTAGCGGGCACACAAAAAAAAAAAAAAAAAAAAAAAAAAATATGAAATACAAAATTTTAGGTTCAAAATTGTTTTCTCTTTAGCTTGAATGCGAGCCACCCATTCCTGTGCTTGACTTGTATTGGAGCTAAGTATCAGTATTTACTTATTCTTTGTCAGAAATTATCGTCTGACTGTGACATGGGTGGAGTGACCTTGCAATAGATGGTTTTGGGTTCTAATTTGGGAGGAATTAAATTTGAAATTTTGGGTTTTGATTTGGAGAAAAGCATGTCATTCGATTTGGGCATTTGTGTAATTGCTGACTGTGAGGGGTTTCTAGTTTTCATACTATTGTTTTCCTTTCCTGTATTTTCTCCTGCTTTTCCATTGCTTTTAATGCTGGATACATTAGTTGTATATCACACCTAAGTAGGCATGCAGCGTGATCCTCAGGTAGCCAACTTGCAGAAGGCAAGAAAAAAGAATAAAAAAAAAAAATGTGAAAATCATTCTCGTCAGTTTCATAAATTAAGAATGAACGGCGTAATCTAGGATTCGGCAAAAACAATAAACGCGTGCCACCTACTCCAGCGGAAAATCGAATTCAACCATTAAAGATCCATTGTTCTTACTCAAATCAATTCAAACCATTCATACTTAGCCTGGACGCTCGATGCATAAATAAGGTATTATCTGATCGTTTCAAGTCGAACAATATTCTCAAATGAACGGACTGAGAAAAGTTCTCTCTTTTTATGAATCTCCTCGGATAAGGTAGATTTACGGATTATCTTAACTCACCTGGCCAAAGTAATCCATTTTTTTTTTTTCTAAATTTCTAAATAAGATCTGTTTGGTTGTCTGTTTTTCATCTGTATCTGTATATTTCTCAAAATGATATATGTAAATAGGTTTGATTTACATCTATATTTTATCTATATCCGATTTATTTGATTTTTTTATAAGAACTACTAACTTTTTTTTATCTATATCTATTTTTTAATAAATGATTTATTAAAAAAAATTTTGAAAATGTTATATCTACCGAAAAAAACCCAAACAAACAAACCAATTAAAATCACACATCATAGTTCGTTTTGATTTCCTATATTCAACCGGCTCATCTTTCTATAAAACGCATTAACATATCGCTTATTCTTGCGTAACATGTGTACGAATAATACCGATTTCATATATAATGATGGAAAAAAAAGGCAAGGGAAAGAAATTAGTACGTCAGACAAAAGTATCTTCGGAGTTAAAAATGGCCATATATATATATGGCCATCATGTCTTTATTAATATCAATCTAAGGAAATCCATTCCAAATATCAGATACCCCAAGAATATAAAAAGTAAATGATACACGTAAAAATCTATAAACAGATGATGGCCCCAAAAGTATCCGAACCAAGCTGTAACATTAAATTCAAATAATTTTAAAAAAAAAAAAAAAAGAAAGCCTGCGCATCTCATCCTCCAATCCAAATCTCCAAATATACTATACAGGGGCATCATGTAAAAAATGGGCTTAAAACATGAACCCAAAAGCAAGGGCAATAAGGGAAGCGAAGAAAGCCGGGACAGACACGACAGCATCGGATGTAGGACTGGGTGCAGGTGCATCAGCCGCTGCGGCCGAGAAAGCCATGAGGATCATCATCAAAGCCACCAAAAGGTTGATCTTCATGGCCTCCATTGCTAAGAAATTTACAAAAACAAAAACAAAAAACTGTGGCTTTGATTGCTTTAGGATGAAAAGGGAGAGATTAGTGTGTAAATTGTAATGCACTTGAAGGGAATGAATTTGCAACTTTAATACGAAGAGAGAGGTGTGGGCTGAAAGGTATTTATAGGGCGAGTGAGGGAGGAGAGGTGGCCAAAAAAAAAAAAAAAAAAGGGAGGAGAGAGAATCATCATGTGAACGTTGGAGCAATACAGCTGGCACGCCGCATCCATTGGGCCCATACGGTTTGCTGTATCTCTCTCTTTTGGTTAACAGGAATTCTACGCGTATTGTATCGTATGGATGCAATTTCATGGGTTGTTTACCGGCTTCAGGAAAATTAGTTAATGTTATGATCTGTGACTAATGGGTTGTCCTGTCCTCTTGAAATTACTTCAACCAAAATTATATAACCCATCTCATCGTATAAGATACTTAAAAAGGATTTATATAATTATGATTTTGGATTAATTAAAATATTTATTATATTAATTCTTATAGATATTATAACGGAATAATAGGGATGGGAAAATAAGAGCTCGGAATATAAATTTGTGGACTTCAAGAGTTTGGACAAATAAGAACCGTATAAATATCTAATCTCACGAGATCAATGAAGAAATTGAGACTCAACAATAGACTGAGAAAAAGCTGGAATTCTGTCTATTATTAGTTTTATTGCTTTTTAATAAACCTTTTATAACCATTGAGTGTTCATATATATCAAATTCCTTTAATGTTTATCATTATATTACTATCATTTTCTCACTACCTTCCCCCCCCTTCCTCCTTTTTTTTCCCTATCTATATTTGATGCTACTAAATCAATGTATTGGAATGTGAACAAAAATTTTCCCTATTTTCAATTCATACACTATTTTTTCCCTAATAAATAGGCAATCCAATCCACTTTTTATACATTTTTTTTGTTTTATATAATGGTATACTAATTGACACACACCATATAATCCAAGACCACTGTACCATAGTGAAATGAATATTTATCCCCAGTGCTATGGACTAATTTAATTTTCCTCTCCTAAAAAAGTGCAATATGTAAGTAGTTATAGGGGAAAAAAAAAAAAGAAAGAAAAAACTAGAACCGAGATAGTTCCTTTACGACGAGACAAGACATTTAATCAGATAACAATGTTAGTCATAGATTTAAATGACCTTGAAGAAAAAATTGTATTGTCAAATTATATTAAGAAGGCCGGAAGGGCTTCTACGCCTCTCGACTCAACTTATGACAAAGTCCAACCAGCGGACTCGGGATAATTATGCAATTCTAATTGATTTAATTATTGCATTTGCTAATGTGCAAGACAATTTGGAACCCTCTTCATTCATTCCGTTAGAATGCTTAAAACCTAAATGAAAGAGAAATATCAACTACTTGGCACGAACCAATCATCCAGTTGGACTGCGTGTTTATAATTGTTGATAAAGAATTGATTAAAAAAAAAAACTAATTATTCATGTTTTCAAATGTTAGGTACCCAAGCTCAAAGGGAGAGTCTAATCTCAAATATTAGCCTATTAGGTGGAGAGTCCCTCAAGCTTAAGTAGCATTCTTTAATTTCTTGTAGAACCAATGTAAGATCATAATATTTGCCCTTCCCTTAAAAAGTTGATGCTCTCGGTGATCCACTCTGGACGGTTTTCACTCTACCCTTCTCTATTAAGTAGCCTTTTCCTAGATCGCCCCTTCTGCTAACACAAACACTTTCAACGAGAGCAGTAAATGTTAGCTACCCAAGTCCAAAGGGAGAGCCAAACCCAAAATACTAATCTATTAAGTGAGAGAGCCCCTCAATTTTAAGTACTACTCCTAATTTCTTACAAAATCGATGTGGATCATAACAAAAAATAAGTTAAATATAAGTAATTTGATGCGGTTATAGGTAAAGAAGGATCAAAGGTTGTGGACAAAGTTTCTAATCGAGAATGGTTGGTAAAATACTATGGAGTTTAGCCTAAATTAGAGAATAATTGACTAATTTACTAAGTTTAGATGACAAATATATATCGTAGTAACTTCCGCATCTCCTTCTATTCTAGTTTTTGTTTTTGCATTGTTATCGATTTTGTATCTCGTAATAATTCATAGAGATTTATTGAGTGCAATTTAAAATTATCATAACTTTTGTGTAATACATTTGGGCATTAATAAATCCCATTACGAGGTAACTAATGTGATTTTGTAATGAGAGAGAGAAAGTTCACAGCTTAATATTCTAATGAAGAGCAATCAAATGAGTATGATTACATTGAGGTTAAACTTTGTAATGTGTATTACAGTTTTCTTCTTTTGTTTTGCTTTTTATTTTATATTGTTACATATTTTTACTAGCTAATTTTGCTAGCGTATTTCCTTCTCTAGTTGAGAGTTAAGAATAGTTTTTAGTGTTTTACATATCACTTAGCTGGAAATAGATCATTTAAATATTCTTTTTCTCAATTTTCCTTTTAATTACTTCCTTAAGATGCTTTTATAATGGGACAAGTAGCTCTGCCCACCTAGAGTATCTATGCAGTGCTCAACCATCCCTTCATTATCATTCCTACTTATATTTTCAATGACAAGATAACCTTCTTATCCTATCTTCATAGGTTCATTATAAGTCTATCCTTCTCACTAGGAGCTCCATTTTAACATTGCCATAGCCAAAACATATGTTTTGGGAGTTCAAACTCACCCTACTAGTCTCGACCTGTGATGGGCTTATCAAGAGTGCAGCATTTAACTCCCAACTAGTTTGCTTATTTGAAGCCAAAGTTGCCTTTTGATTACACTGCCAGCTGAACAAACTACCCTGTTGATACCACTCATTACATTACATGCTTGAGTTGAATACTCCTATTTCAACTAAACCCTTGAATCATAACATTCTTTCTCATCTAAATTCACAACGCACTTGTCATGAGGCTCAATTGTCAACACTACCTACTCCTACAGATCACCAACCCCATTTTAGCTATTGTTAAATCTACCTAAGATCATATTTGTTAGGACTTTGATTCTCTACAAGCTTCCTTTTTGCTTAAAACTCATTTTTCCATCCTATAAGATTACTTCTTGTTGAGTTGTCTAATACTGGTGTTTGCCCACTTAAATATATTTACAAATATTTTGGTAAATTCTTGTTATAATCCAAACTAGTAAAACAAATGTTCGTTTAGTGATAGCTCCTCTAGATTGTAATCCACACAAGCCTAATGGCCAACAAGAACTACTCATACATTAAACATAGTTAGTAGCATTTTAGGTGAATTAATGGGGCTAGAAGATTGGCTTTAGTACCATTTTTCTTGAAAGAGATAGTTCTCTCATTTAAAACATCCGTACAACAATTGAACATCTCTTAGGTACCACTTTTACTTGAATTTTGAATGTGAAACAAGGCTTTTTATCTTATCTTCCCAAGCATATTCCAAACCTATCTTCCCTACTAAGAGCACCATCTTAGCCTTGTTATAATTGCATATATGTTTGGGAGGTCCAACTTCCTATATTTCTCTCTTAGGAGGTTAGACCCGCTTTCAAAGTGCATTCTTTCAATAAATGGGCTAAAACTATTGTTTTTAAATCCAATTTTATTCCAAGTTGAAAATATTTTCAATTAGTTTAAAATTTTGATAAGAAAGATAACAATAAAAAGAAAAGGTTGTTCTATATTCTACCTCCATAGATCCTATGGCTCTAAATATATGAGAAAATGCTCTGCTTATACCCTATAATTTGGTTAAAATATGCAATTGCTAGATATATATTGCTAGATATAAAATATACATGCTATAAATATGCACAACTATCAAATATAAACAAATACACCAACACTCCACCTCAAGTCGAAGTGTGCAGATCATGAATGCTAAAATCACATAGAAGATCATGAAGTTGCCGCTTTCAATTGCCTTGTAAATAGGCCAATAGGTTGTTGATGGGAACAAATGTGAGTTGTGGCAAATTTCTAGGTGAGAAATTACAAGATCAATGAGTTTTCCCACTAGATGACAATGTGGACTAAAATCATGAAAACCTTTCCTGACAGTAAGAACTAGAGAATGATTTTGTTCCATGGGAAATTCGATTGGTTGAGCACCTATAATACCACATTTAGATAAAATATCAAGAGTATATTTCCATTAACAAAGAAAAAAAATCATCAAAACCACGAGCTACTTCAATCTCCAAGAAATATTTTAAGAGACCTAGATCTTTCAATCAATAATAGGTATTTAAGAAGCGTTTAAAATCTACACATGCACTAAAGTTGTTCCTAGACATAATTAAATCATCCACATAGATTAGGATGCCAAGAAATATACCATTGTGTTGATAGGTCAATAAGGAGTTAATCATCATAAGACTAAACAAACCCATAGTATTTCAAGGTATTAGTTACTTTGGTAAACCAACTACGAAGAGCTTGACCAAGTTTATATAGAAATTTACGAAATGATAAAACTTTGTTAGAGTGACAAGGAGCAAAACTAGAAGGTGGTCTCATATATACCACTTCTATGAGATCACCATAGACAATGCATTATTAATATCCATTCGATGGTCCTTGCCTTTAGCTACAACCACTTATAAGAAACATTGAACATATGTCATCTTTGCAACAAAAGTACAAGTTTTAGTATAATCCAAGCCTTCCACCTAAGTATTACCCAACACAACGAGGTAAGCTTTGAAATTTTCCACAATCCCATCAAGATTATGCTCAATTGGATATACTCATTTGCAACCAATAGGTGTCTTATTTGGAGGTAAGTCCTCCAAAGTACGTATGCCAATTGACTCTAATGTCTCTATTTTTTGTTTCATTGCGTCACACCACTTTAGATCTTGCATAGCATCTTGAAAGTTCTTAGGACTAACATTAACAAAATAGCAACTAAGAATTTTGTCTGAGGTGTTAAGAAATTATTGCAAGTAATATAATTAACAATGGGATAAGGCATACTTGAAGAGAACTTTTGAAGAGGGACTTAAGAGGTGGTATGCGTGAGTTGAGTAGTGTGACATATGTAATCTTGCAATGTGATGGAGGTTACCAAATGCACTGCTTCCTATTTGTAACAACTGGTTCATAACTTCAATATTTACTAGAAAAATAGAAAGTGGCACGACAGGCTCTATATCATCAATAATTCCACATTATGTACAATTATAAGTGTTAAGGTTTTGGACTAGATAAATGAGCAATAGTAGCAAAAGGAAAAACAACTTCATGGAAGATAACATCATGAAAAAAAAATTCCTAAATTTGAATCAAACATATGCCAACATTTCTTACCATGTAGGTATTCAATAAGTTTTTTTTTTTTTTTTTTCGCTAAGACTTAAATTTATCCTTTTGGTAACGATTATAATGCAATACATAACGAACCAAAAGTTTTGATTGATTATAATTGACTTTCGATGAAAATTCTTTCATATGGTGTCTTTGCTTTAAAAGTGGTGTGGGTATTTGGTTAATTAAATAGATTGTAGTAAGGACACATTCTCTAAAAAATAGGAATAAGCTGGAGGGCTCTAGCTTATTTAGTATCTGTTAGTGTTTACACTCCATTCGTGCATTCTCTTAGGAAGTGCCCACATAAGAGTTCTAATGAATATAATGTTCTCTATAAAACTAAGCCACAAATCCGTTGTGAAGTCAAGGCCATTGTCACTTTTAACAAATTTACAAGCTTTCCAAACTGAGTTTTCTCCACATTGCAAAATTTAGTTAATCTATTACTTGCCTCACTTTTTCATGTAGTAAATAAACTCACACACCCTACTAAATCATCCAAACGGTCAAAAAGTAATGTGCATGAACGTACATGTATGGTCCCTAGACATCACAATGAAAAACTCAAAACAATCATTAACTTTATTTTCACGTACTGGAAAAGAAGATTAGTAGAATACAATCACATAATTTAGTTTAACATTGCTCTACGGCTACTTAAAACAACAGATATAAAAGAGAGATGATGGCTTAATGGATGACCCATATGTAAATACCACAAGTATAAGAGTCCATGCTTGTTGCCTTTAAAGTTGTATGCAGTGTCATGTTAGTATAATAATAAATTCCATCTTCCATTTCACCTACTCTAATTAGGTTCATCAAGGTGAGGTCTATTACAAAAAGCTTGCCAATAAACATTATAAAGAAATGTATTTCTCTAATAAGTAGCAGTGGAAATAAGATGACATGACAAATTAGGAACATAAAGAAATTTGTCAACACCAAATTAGAATTATCACCACTTTGCCACATTTTTGGCTCTAGCACAAGTACCACTTGGAAACCAACAAGAGATGGTGTTACTACAACAACATAGTAATAATCAAAACAACCTATCATGTGATTCAAAGTATCATTATCCATACAATGGCTATTCACCATACCATTTGTAGACTTACCAAATAGCTTTTAATAAAGGGATTAGGTTCCAAAAGCGCCATTGATTTCTACACTTGTTCTACATTAAAGGTAGATACATAGTAGTTGGAGAGTTTTGCCTAATGTCATTATGTGGCCCTCCTTTAAGGCTTCAAGTGCGACATGTTGCTGACCTACAAATTACTTACCTTTTTCACTATAATTGCCTCATCCACCCATCCTCATCCATGACCCCAGCTAATGGGATAACCCACAAGTTTGAAGCAGTGTGATTATCATGCCCCTTCTTACACAAAAGTACAAGAAGACTCTTTAGGAAGAGCCATCTTCCAGTTGCTTTCAATATGTGAATTCTAGCTGTATAGGTTGCAAATGCCATATGCTCACATCGTTCCTCTCTTTCTCATGCATTGGACTTATGATGTTCTTTCTTAAGTTACCATGGAGAATTTTTTTCAGGAATAAGATCCAAGGCTAAGATTTGCAAGCATAAGGTCCCATAAAAAACATCATCAAGCTCTGATAAATCTATTCATCCTCTCATCCTTGCAATATTACTTCTACAACATTACAAGTGCAACCTGGAATCTTTAAATAACTAGCCAATTCATTCCACTTTCCTTTTAATTTTGTATGTATGGTACAACATCCATTTCTTATTGTTTCAAAGAGGAAGTCTCACTTTTCAGCTCATAAATGCAAGAGTCATTTCCAACTAAAAATCATTTTTTCATATCATCACACATATGCTTGACCTATCAACGTAAGTAACATTAGGTTGTAAAGTCACATCAATGACATGAGAAATCCATGAGATCAACATAGAATTACATATATCCCAGAGTTGTACTTCAAACTCATCTACATTTGGCTTATTAATTTAGTTGTGTCATCTATAAAGCCCCAATTTATTTTTAGCCTTTAAAATATTTCTCATTGTCTTTTGTGATGTTTCATATTTGTTCTCCTTTAAAATATAAGAACTAATAATTGCACTTGGATTGTCAAATGAATGAGAAAGGTATGGAGAGGTCACACGAACAAAATTATTAGAATTATTGTTGATGTTGTTGTTGCTGTTGCCAACACAACCATTGTACCACTTGTGTTTTGATTCGGTTTTGAGTTTTAAGAGGTTAGGCTTTAGAGCTCTGGTACCACGGAAAAAAAAAAAAAAAGAAGACTGCTTTGTGTTATGCTTCCATAGATCTTACATCTCCAAATATATGAAAAAATGCTTGCTTAATGCTATGTAATTTGGTTTAAATATTCAATTGCTAGATATACATTGACAATACAAAACATACCTTCTAAAATATACACAACTACCAAATATAGACAAATATGCTAACAAATTTATTTTTAATTTTATATTTATTTTATTTTTCCAATTTTTGATTTTATCTTTTTAAAAAATTACTTTTTATAATTTTTGTTTAAAAAAAAATGTATAGTTCAACGGATCATGGACTAGCATGTAAATTGATGTGTAGGCTGAAACCAAACCCACGATCCAGCTCGCTAGACCAGTGCTTGGGTCTAGCTAGATTTTTTTTTTTTTTTTAATCTAAGCCCATTTGACGTTAAACAGTTCTTACCTATCTAAAATTTGCAATTTATGAACCAAATAAATATATTTCCACTCGATTTATGATTACCTTCAAAGCCTTTTCCACTTTTCCTTGGGTGAAGTTAATGTGACTATTGTTGATGCATCACGAAACGTTCTCTAGTTTTCTTTGCACATACATGTATACTGCTTTAAGAATCAGTAAGACGCGCAAACTTGGGACAAATACCACACAAAGATTATTGAGTCAATACTCAATAGTTAAAAAAAAAAAAAAAATACTCAATGGTCCTTTTATGGTACATGAAATCTTTGCCGTCAAGGCTGCACAAAAACATACGCGTGCTTTTAATTTGCGAGACGAAACATTCAGTTTGAAAATGTCGGTTCCATGTTTTAGGTCACCTAATATGTTAGGCGTGCATTCACGTCTTTCTTTTTCAAAGTTCGATTTCTGCACGGTTTATCTGCATCTGCAATTTGTAAAATAATGCGACATGCATTCATTCAATAAACGAAATGAAACGGAATTCAAGTTCATTTATAGTAAATTTAGGACGAAAATCGCCATGAACATTTGAAAGTATATGAAAATAGACATATAATGCGCTTTTTAAAAAAATCAGTAAATATGAAGTTGTATGGAATTTAACACATTATCTTTGCAGGGAGCTTAGGGAATCATCCAGCTAACAATTATAATATACTAATTGAAATAGATTCGATCACGATGAAAATAGTGCGAGCTTTGGATGGATAGTGACAAAGTGGTTCCATCAAATTAATAATAAGATTATTGAATTTTTCTATCTCTGTAAATAAAATTGATTGACCGGTTATATTATACTCTTAATGCATTTGTGTCTATGGCTCAAATGAAGCAATTAATATTTCTATCTAGTTATTACCATCAATCATTGTGTACTTTTGTTTTGGACAACATTAAAAACTATAGAAAAGACACGATATGCACTACGGGCAAAGGAAATAAAATATATTTTTTAAAAGAAAATCTTAAAAATAGAGCCAATCTGAAAAATAAATAAATAAAACAAAAAAAGGCATTTGAAATCGTGTGTTGAAAATGCCATTTTATTTTGTATTGAAATTATGTTTTTAAAACATAATTTCTCACTATAATGTATTAGTCACCAGGACAGTTCATTGAATCGAACCGAAAACTAACCGAACATAAAATGTAGTTCTTTTATTTTTCGGTTTGATTGTGGTTCAGTTCAAGAAGAGTCTAAATGGTTACAATTCAGTTAAGGATCGAGCCGAACCAAACCATTTGAACCCGATATAAACTGCTTCATATTATAAGAAATAAAAAAAATAAATAAGAACCATTTTATTAATTTATAACTCATGAACATTGCATATTACGACTTGTATTACTCTAAAATTAATTCAACAAAATGCAAACTTCTTATCACGGGATAGATTTACTGGAGGAAGATTTATATTAGGTTGCAACAATTACAACCAACACTGAGATAATTTAGAATTTTAAACTAATTAGTACATAAAAATTTAAATACATTATAAAATAAGTAAATGTGGAATTAATACAAAAGAATAATTTTCTTAGTTAGTGTTATGGATTTATTAAAATATATGTTATTTTAAATTTGCATTGAAAATTATTTTTAAAATGGGATAATATGTCTTTGAAATTTTTAAATATATGACTTGATATAATGATAAATGACTTTAATTTTTGTGCGACATTTCTCAATCTAAACATTTTTTTCTTTGCGAAGTCAAATGACTATTAATATTATTTATCAAAACTAAATCTTTTAAAAGCAATTCGAACCGAACCGGACTGAAGTGGTTCAATTGAAAACCCCAAATCGTTAAAAGTGGTTCGATCCATTAAGATTTGAATCAAACCATTTTGAGTACAATTCGATTCAACCCCTGAATTAAACCACACTAAACCATGAACATCCCTATTAATCACTAGTCTTACTTTTGCATGGGAAATCTAGGTTGGATCCCCCATCTAAACAAATTGTTGAATTATTTTTAAAGGTAAAAGATACTATAAAACAAGTTTGTGAGAGTCAAATCTAAGTCCAATATCCAATTAATAAATACCTACTACTATACCATGCAACCACAAGAGATGTTATTTTTATAATATTTTATTTAACCATACTAAAATTGTTTCTTCCTATGCATTATAAAATTTATTCTATTATTTTGGGTACTATTTTAGTGGCCCTATTTTTTGGGTTTTTTTTTTTAAAAATAAATTTGTTTCGTTTAAACTAGGAAGTGTGTCTAATATGAAACCTACACGTGTCCCTGGGCGTGCAATGTGCTGAGGCCAGTGCTTTCGTTTCTTCGAATGATGTCAATGTCTTGTAATACCCCATTTTGAGTTGATTGAAAATATGAGTAAAATAAAATTCTGCATTATTAAAAGCTTATTTAGGGTTTGACCCACTTCGTTTAATTATTTTTTTTATTTTCATTTTTTGGAGTAAAGCAACAATTTTTATTCAAAAGGGTCATACATAGTAAAATAATTACATTATAAAATTATTCTTTTATATATGGTACACATAACTAAAAAGTATATATATAAAATGATAAAAATAATAAGCTATTACCTTCATTATAACAAGTTCAATCATGTAAAGGTTTAAGAGTATAGAAAAAAATATTATTTAAATAAATCCCAAAAATAGTGCTGCAAAAGAAAACCTAAAATAATTATAAAAAAATTGTCATTACACAAATGAAGACATGATTTTAAATTAGTTAAATAAAATATTATAAGAATATCATCACATGTGTTTGCACCTTGTAGTGGTAGGTTGTAACACCCTAACTTAAAGGCATTATAATGCCACGTGTACTTCTCTTTATAAGAACATGCCAAGCTAAGAAATTTATAAACCACAAATAAACAATAATATGAATCCTTAAAACTCAAAGGGGTACCTGTTTAAAGATACTGTCAAAACTAAACCGTCAAATAATCCTCGTTGGCATAAATCATAGCCAACAACAATCCAATTTATAACATGAAAGAAAACTCTTAAAACATGTTTAAATTCACAAAAACATATATATGATTAAGCCTTCATCTTATTCTAAGTACAATCCATGTATCCTAGACATCAGCAGAGTAGTCTGATCCACTATCGTCTTCCTCTTGATTAACATAGATATCATATCTAGAAAGATCATAAATCACCTGATATTCTCTTGTTCCTAAAAATTGAAAGGAATGAGCAAAAAGCTCGATACCCAAACCACATACAAATGCATATGCAGACACATCATGTATAATCACTTGCAACTATTTCTAATACAACAAACACCATTTATTATTGTAATTAGCCAGCAAGCAACACAATCCAAACTATATGCATCTAGTTCCAAATTTGGAGTAACTCATGACTCCATAAAAAAAACAAACATATAGAAAATAGATCATTATATATATATATATATATATATTGGTGTTGGGAATCTCCCCACACTTATGGCCATATTGTCAAAACCTAATCTATTAGAATCATTTTCAGGTGCAACTCCACTTAGGACAATACCACATAAGGATCATTAGATTGCTAGCATTAGTATCACACTCTACATGGTTTTTACTAACCGCAGCCAATCACAAGCAACAAAACAAATTAATAAGCCATATAAAATTAGATTGATTTGATATTCTAACCCTACAACACATACAACAAGCAAATCTAAACTTGCAAGCACATACAACAAACAAGGTAAGGTCGTACTTGAATCAATTTCCAAAGAACAAGACTCTAATTCACTAAATCTCCTTTATAACACAATGCTATTCACCAAAACCTGATAATATGAATAGAAACAATGTCAATAACATATACCGTCAAATAAACCTAATTTCATATATCATATAAGACCTTAATTTCAAAAGGAAACACAAATCCACACCTTCCTCCTTCTTTCAATCCAACAATATCTCCAAAGGAAAAGATTTCCCCAAAAATACAAATTTCTCCAAAATCAGATGCCCTTGACAGATCTTATAAACCCTAAAGTTCCATTTAATGAAATCATACCAAAAACTCAACAAAATTCATCTTTATACTATCATAAAGATTAAGAATATACAAACTTACCAAAAAAATGTGATCTTTAATCGTCCTTAATTACCAAAATCCATATCTCTAAATCAAAACAGATTTTCTCTTCAATTGCTCCTTCAAAACCAATAGAAAACCTTAAGGAAAAGATAGATCTTTGAAATCCTAAAGAAAAGGCAGATATGCGATTACCTTGATCAGATCTTCTAAATATCCTTAGCTGTTAGGAACAAGAATTGATAGGATTTTCTAGGTTTAGTGATGATTTTGAAGAAGGAGAAAGCTTAGTTTATATAGAAGACAAGGAATAACTGCTCATATTTAATAACGCCTCTTCATCTTTAGTAATGTCTCCTTATCTTCAATAATAGTATCTTTTCATCTTTAGTAACGTCTCTTCATCTTTAATAACATCTTTTTATCTTTAATAACTTCTCTTCATCTTCATTTATGCATCTGATAACCGATAAAACAAAAACCAATAAAAAAATAATTAAACTTTAGGGTTAACCATAAAACCTTATTATTTTATATCAAATGACATCTTTTCGCTTCAATATAAAATATTTATTTGTATATTATATAGGTATTCTTGTCATTAGTAATAGAGATCTAGATTTGACTGACATTAAAAAAAAAATTTTTTTGGTCTTTTTACATTTTGAAGAAAATGCAACAATTTTTCAAGACCAAGATAAATAATAAAAGCTTACTACTAAACCATAGTAAAAAAAAATGTTGTAAAGATATAATTTCAAATATCCTATTTTTAATTTTATTTTATTTTTTGCTAATGATCCTGGTTTTAAGATTTCTTTTTAGATATAATATCTTTCATTTCCTTTAGTCCACGGCTACGCACCATGGCAATTATTTTTTATTTTTGCTTTTTCTTTTAAGAATGAATTAAGATACAAGGAATTTATTTTCTTTGCCACAGAGAGACTTTGAATGACAAATGTTTGTTTTGATTTGTGACATTAATTTGAGTTTGCATTAGCTATATGAGAAATTGATTTTTTTATGATGTTTGGTTAGGGGTATAGAATGAATTGTTTTTCCTCATGTTCTTTGTGATATATTATTATTTTTTAATTAGATATTACTATTATACCAATATTGAAAACCGAACTCAAGAGTTGTCTAGACTATGAAATGCCTTCTATCACGCTCTAAGAGGTACCTAAACATAAACAGTCACATACTCAATATTAAAGCTTAAGTATAACAACCTTAGTTTTCCAGAGCTTCGATGTTAAGTATAAGGTGTGCTCTCACAATTTTAGAGGACATACATGGAATTATGAAGCTTAGAAGATACAATCACGAATTAAGAAAAGAGAATTCATAATATTTATTTCATTCATAATGATAGTCTTACAAGTCTTAGGGGCATTCCCCGGCCACAAATAACTATAATTCATTACAATGAAATTTCTATGGAGTCTATATCTTATCCAACATTAAACTTCATCTAAAAATTCTTTAACTAAAAGGAAAAATACCTGGCTGCAAGGTCCATGTGGCCTCAACTACAGATAAGTAAACTGTGAAAGATATCTATAGGGTATAAGCTAATAGGCTTAGTGAGAATTATTTACATAAGTAAACTTCTTGTGTAGAAAAATTCAAACAAGTTATTTAAGCAATCAAGTGAAATGCAACATACACGTGGGCAAACAAGGCATATAGTTTTCTGAGAACTATATGTTGAATGAATTTACCCCCTCCATTCGGGGTTTGGTGATGTATAATCTCAAAATGAGTACTTTTAGTTAAGTTATGCTTTCAATCATTATCGCCAAGCACATAAAGTCTACTCAAGTTGAGCCATGCTTCCGGACTTTTCGCCAAGCATTGGTTTGATTCCATGTCGCCAAGCAATGGCTTTTGATCATAACTGTCAAGTATTGCTTTCGACCGTGCTACTATCCTTTTCACCCAAGGATAATAACCCCATGCAATGTGACTCACTTCGTGGTATGCATGAATCAACTTATTTAAGATATCATAGCATCATTATTATCAAATTTAAGGTGATCATAGAATTTCATACAATTTAAGTACTATACTAAAACAAACAATTACTTACAATCAATTCCGGCCTCGATATTCTTAGAAACCTTTCAACAATTTTCACATACATATCAATTTGTCTTTTTTTAATTCTAATGCGACTAAACTACAAGCACAATCAAGTAAAGCACTTTAAGGAAATAAACTCATGATGCCGTGTTGACACTTCTTCTAAAAGGATGAGTCACTCAAACAATCCATTAATCGAAATGATCCTCGGGATACGAGTTTTCTTCCTCAGAATCACCTAATCAAGGAAAATACCCAAAATGAGTATTTCTTGATAACTTTCTTGAGACTTGTCTAAACTATGCCATAAGAATGTCAAAGTTCGCATAAAGATGATTCCAATTTAAAATGGCCATACCTTGGTCATTTTAGCTCAGAATTGCATATATAATATATCGATTTCTATCTATTCAAAAGATCTATCCATTTTTAAAACTGTTTTCATCAAACTAGATCATTTAGGCTACGAAAAAGTGGCGAAAAGATTCACCACGAATTTCCTATCCCAAAACATTTGTTTCAAACTTTAAACCATCCAAAAATTGCTTTGATAAATACTTAGTTATCTATATAGTTGAGAAATCCTTTTTCCTTTTTCATATATATTATATATATAACTCATATTTCATCCATGCTCAAGTGTTTGTTGTCCAACCAAATTTCTTGAGTAAAACAATGTTAATTAAGAGTGTAGAAAATCATAGTTTATAAGAAATTCATTTTGTAAATCCTTTAAAATGAATATTTTGATTTCTTTGTTTTTAAAGAATTACTTCATGTTTATCTTACTATTTTCCTAAATGACTTTTTGATAAAAATAAATTTCTTCCTTTCTAAATTCTCAATATTAGTATTACTTTTCCTATATGTTGTCTTTGACCATTTATTCGAAAATCTTTTAGTTTAAAAACTTTCATTTCCTTTTTATGGGATTTCCTTATGTTTTTATGGCAAAACTTTATAATACCAAAAGTCATTTTCTTTTAGGAAAACAAATTATTATAGAAATGATTTTCAAAACAAAAGTAGCTTTTAAAATTGTAGTGAGTTCTTCCTAAAACTTGGAAAGAATAACATTATTTTTAAACCATAGATTCCACATTTCATATAAAACCTTTCCTAAGTAATAAAATCTCCTTTTTTGTCAAAATATAAATGGAGATTTGGACAACAATCTTAATAGGCATGATTATGAGAAATAATAACAAGCAAAATAACATAAATAATAAATAAAGTCAAGTATTGGGAGTCTTAACTTCTTCAAAGCTCATGGGACTAAGAAGTAAACTAGTCCCAAAAGAAAGAAACAAAATAAAAAAAAAAAAAGAAAATTGTTTTGACCTGATGAGGACAAGCCTAAGACTAGAGACTAGTCTTAAAACAACATGTAATAAATAAATTGCAAAGAAAGAAATAATAAATTACTTTGCATGAAAATAAATAAATTGCAAGTGAGCTTATATGCTCTAAAGAATATATATATATAGATACATAATAATACTTAGATATAATAACAATAATAATATGAACAACATAAATAAATAGATATTCATGAACAAGAACAACACATGAACATAATGTAGCTTCCATAACATTTAGTTTTTGGAAACTCACACATGGTCATGTAAAGTTACATGACATGAGAAGAAGAATTTGGTAAATGAAATTTTTACCTAAAGAGTGTTTTGAGATAATATGTGGGAATGAGTTTTGTGTATGTAGAAGGAGGTTTGAGAATATTTTGAGAGATTATTTGGAGAGAGTATTGAGAGTAAAATTTGAGAGAGATTTGGTAGTGAATTTATGGTTAGTAATTGTGTGAAAGAAGTGAAAGAGGGGGGGGATATTTATAGGAAATGAGGAGTGAATTTTTGTGTGATTGAAATAAAAAAAATTAAAATAAAATGAGAGAGAGGAACAAAGAGGGGGGGGGGGGGAGAGTGCGCCGGCCACATTATGGAGGAGAGAGAGAAGAGTTTTGTTTTTATTTTTTTTATTAAATTTAATAATAAGTAAAATAGATGTGAAATAAAGTTATGGGAAAGATAAAAAGTAAAGGTAATTAGTTATAGTGTTGTAAGAGTAGGTGTTAGAAAAAGTAGAGATAAAAGAATAGTGTAGAATAGTAATGAATAGTGTAAAGTAAAGTAGATATGACTAATAAAGTACCGATAGTAAGAAATATGTGTGTAATTACAATATTTTTTTATTTTTACTTACCGAAAAATTATAAAACTAATATTTTTGAAAACCTTATATTTTTAGGGTCTAATGGTATATCTGGAATATTTTTATTATTCCAAGCCTCGGGATACGTTTTTCAAGAATTGTATCTGTTCGGGTTCAAAACGATTTGCGATTTTACTAAACTGATCTTTTTAAGCTTTCTTATGTAATTACAAACTATTCTACATACTAATCTCTTACTTAATTTCTTAGGGTTGCTAATACGGGATTGCCGAACTTAAATTATTACGTCTAACTAGGGTTTTGTTGACTTAGGGCTTCTGGTTGACCTTCCGATTAAGGTTTAAGCTAAACCGATCACAAAACTTTGGGGGTTTATACCTTCATAAGTCATCATCTATCAACCCCATAGGTGGAAGATTTTCAAAAACACAATCAATAGATCTACATTATTATTTTCTCAAGAAGGTATCTGAGTTTCAAACCTTCAAATTTTTATGACTGCGCCATGTTGCAGACTAAGAAAAAATCATCCCTCTCTTTCAACATGTGAATATAACCTCGCTTTCCCTACGATTGTTAGATGATCATCTACCACTCTACTATTCCCATAAGGTTCATATTACAAATCAAAGATAAATTCATGTGTGTTTATTCAAATATGGAGCTTGTGGTTTGTTGTAATTACCCAAATTTTCATAATTTGAATATGAAAATAATTAAGTAAATAATGTGAAAATTTTAAAACAAATTTTTAAGAAAAATCGCAAGAATTACTCTTAATTTTTCGCAATTAAAAAAATAATACAATGCAAACAATATCATTATTGATTAAGAAATCAAATTGTTATCAATAAAATTTCAAGATACAATTTTCCATAACTTTTGGTAAGTCGCTAGTCATTTGTTGTCTTTATCAGGTCGAGTCTTTTAAAAAAATCAAGTGAAGGTTGAAATCGCTAAATCAAATCTTATTGATTTATATATACTATATTGCATATAATATCAATCAAATAGAGTTAATAAAATATTGAAAATTTTCAAATTATCAAATTAAGAAATAAATGATGAATAAAAATTGTTAATGAAAGAAGAGATGCTAAATCTAAACAGCAATAAATCTCAATAAATTCATGAAAAAAAAATAATAAGAAATATCAAGTAAATGTGATAAAAGAACAAAACGATGTAACCATAATACCTACCACGGGTAAATATAATAAGTGTGGATATTAGACAAATGAATTAAAATTTCTTTAAGAAATGAAAAGTAATGGAAAAACATGAATTAGAGTTTAATTTAAAATTGAACTTAGATAATTTAATTAAGTCAAGTAAGGTAAATTATATGATAAAAATTAGATAGAGTGACATAATCAAATTAATAAATAGATTAACTAAAATTTAAGATTTCAAACATTCTCTTTATTTAGCTTATTTGCTTTAACCATCTTTTCCAAAAAAATAAAAAACCTAACTTTTATTATCTTTTATAATTTCAAATTAAACTTATTCTTTTTTTTCGGTTGTAATTACTCTTTTAAATCATCTATTTGCCTCAATAATCTTTTTCAATGAATTAAACTATTCAAATCTTCTAATCATTCATTTAAACTCATTTTTTTTCGCATTTTCAATTCCTTAAAACTTGAAACATATAATTTAAATATTTTGCAAATTCCTAAACCCTCAAATTTTAGTTTAACTTCCATTTCCTAGATCCCCATACGTTTGTTTAAAAATATTTGTTCTTAAACCAAAATCGAAACTAAATATCAAGCTTTTACCAACTTAATTTCTAAACTAGATTTCCAATTCAAGCTATTAATTTTACTTATATATATTCTAAAATTTTCTCCCAATTGTTTTTAATATTTAAGATAATGATATGAAAAGCTTAAAACAAAAATTTTACTCCTAACTATCATTGATATCTCTTTTCCTTATCTTTTCCCTTACTTTTGTTGCCTTTACTTTCTTTCTTTCTTCTTCTTTCTCGATTCTTTCATTTCCCTTTTCTTCTTCTTCTTTTATCTTTTATTTTCTCAAGAATCAATCCCCAAAATCTCTATTTCAAAAGGATTAAAGGAAAAAAAATAGAAGATGGAGATTAAGCATGAAGAAGCTACATCAATAATAAGGAAGAGTAGGAGTAGTAAAGTTTTGTTTACTTAAAGTGTTTCTGCACCAAGTAAGTTAGTTATTTCCCCATTTTAATTGTTATAGATATAGGTAAAGAATAAGTTAGTGATAGTTATAAGTAATGTTTAAGATAAAACTTGTAAACATGTGATATATGAGCCTATAACTAGAATTTGGGTTGTGTTTATGCATGAATATATTAGATGATGATGAAATGATTTGATGAGAAATAAGATGTAATAACATGTATCTAAATTGTAAAATACAAATAAATAAGTTATAATAAAGGTTAGAATTATAATAAAAGTGTTGTTAAAGGGTAATCTTGTCTTTGAACAGGTAAATTTTGGGCACAAGAAAGTCACACGAACAAGACGGGATGAATTTGTGGAAATTAGCCCTAAGATGGCACTTACGCCACTAGCCTAAAAATGTACGCTGTCGGCCTACTTGGCGGCCTAGATTTGTTTTCTATATATATGTGGTTTATGACGAGAATTAAGATTTGTCTTATTTTCCTATGAGTTCTTCTTCTCCAAAGTAACCTATGGCTTGCTTTCTTCAGTGTTTGGTGTGAGAAATCAAAGGGTAATCAAGGTCTTCAATATGGGTAAGTAGATTTATACAATATCTGTACGATTTAACATGTAATCAACGTCGTAATAATAGATTTCTCGTGTTTTTGAAGGAAATTGTGAGAGAAACAGTTGAGGATCAGATCTGAATCTTGAGGAGAACGATTGGGAATTCGAGATCCATTCAAGGTAATTGAATCCCTTATTTACATATGTAGATTTCATCAAAATGATTTCTAATTTAAGGTTTTGTTCATTCAAGATTGGTGATGTTCTAGGGTTAGGGTTTCTTTGCGTTCTTTGGCGATTTTCCGAATTTAAAGTCAAATCAAAATAAGTTTTCATCATCTAAATCATAGATTCATTAAAAGATCGAATTAGAATGATGGATTTGTCTGTATTTGTTGATTTATAAATTAAGGTTTTGTGAAGGAAAGTCGTTCTTGTTGTGATATTTTGTGGAGTTTGAATAAAGAAGAATTTGTAGTTGAGGAGTTCTTAAAAGGTTAGGGTTTTTGGGAGACTTTGATATGATAGGAATTGTTTTATAATTATGATGTTTAATATGATTTTGTTCATATGTGAATTACCAGGAGATTTGAGGATTGGGGTTTGTTATTCTTAGAGAATTTGTGGTTTTGGAGAATTTTCCTGAAAATGAAAGGTACGACCATTCCTTATTTGTTGTTTTTACGTGTAGGTCTAGTATTTTTGTTTGCTTGATTATGGGAATAGAAAAATAATTAATCTAAATCTACTTGGCTGAATTAAATTGTTTTCCTGGTTGTGTTTGGCTATGACCAGTAAAGATCTAGCAGACAGTGATACTGGTGTGGTACTCTGATGATCTATGTGTGAGGTTATCCCAAGTGGACTTGTGCATAGAGATGATTCCAGTAGATTTAGGTGATTTCGTAGTATGGCCGCAGGTGTTTGGGGAGTACCCATTCACCAGTATATGTATATAATTACTTATTTTCAAAAGAGTTGGTTAATTTCTAATGAGGTCTAAGTTACTCCGGGTTTGGGACTAGGAATTTATAGTTCTAAACTGTGTTGATTTGCTGGCTTAAATAAGAAAATAAACCGTGTTTGCATTAAAATAATTACACTATATATTCATGTTGTTTGTGCATATGCATTTGTTTGTGGACTGGCATACTGGGCGTTCTCGCTGATTCCTTTCTTTTTCAAGTACAAGGGATGATGAAGTTATTTATAATTTATCGGGTTATAATCTTTTCTTTGATCATGGGGATGGTGATAGTGGTCCAGATTACCCTGCAGAAGAATAGGATCGGATACAGGATTTATGCAAAAACCTTTTCTTGAGATATTGAAGACTTTTGGGATAATATTTTTGTTATTTATCTTATCGAAGATTTCTGGATTTAAGTATTTGGATTTATTTAATAGTTATAACTAAAGGATTTTATGTCATTTATTTTGAAGATAAATCTTTTCTAGATTTTTTTTAGTTGGCTATAGTTTTGCCAACATGGATCTGTTTTAACAAACAGGAGATTTCAAAGTTATTATATGATACAGGTTCTAAATTTCCTGATGTACCCTCTGAGAGTATTATGGAGATTATGTTTTTATATTGTGGATTTAGAGCCTTTGCGTGTTCTACTTAAGAGAGGACACGTGGCGGGTTGTAATCGCCTTAGTTTAAGGCATTAGAGCTTATTTGGAGTCAGAGCTTTAGGTTTGAATCTTTTAGATTTAAGAAATTGACTCCTTAGGATGGTGAGTTTTGATGAGTGAGGTAGAATATGATTAAGATGTTGTTTTCTAATTAAGCTTGTTGTTGTCTTTTAGATTTTAAGTTTTGATCTTTAAGTTGGATTACCCTGTTTCTTTTATGGTTATGTTTTGGTTGTATTAGAATGCCTCCAAGCAGAAGAATGCTTGATGTGGGTTCCTCCAGAGCTAGAGAGGAGGAAGTGAATAATGGACAGGAGGATCTACAGGCTCAGAATCAAGATTTACCACCACCACCACTAGTTCCACCTGTAGGACAATAGGTTCCTATTGATGCTATACAGCTTATGCAAGCTGTGAATGCTTTGCTGGGAGTGGTTAATCAGCAGCAACAAGATATGAGGCAAGACATACAGATGGTGCAGGCGAATGTTGAAGCCTGGAGACTAGAGACATAGAGGCTTAATGGAAATGGAGGCAATGGAGTTAGACATGCTGATGTTTTAAGCTTGAACAAGTTTGTAGATCTGGTCTACAAGTTTGAACCTACACCTAGTAGACTTCTGGATGCACAGTTATGGATGGAGGAGGTCGAGAAGACATTTGCTGCTCTGGACATTGCGGAGAACAAGAAAGTAGAATATGCCTCCTATTTGCTTATTGGTGTAAACCCCGGGAATTTTTTTCACATTAGTATCCGACTTCATAATAGATTATATAAACTAGATAATAAATTTAGATTCTGAGTGAAGTCTAATAATAGGTTAATATTTAGATTTTTGGATGAATGAAAGACTTAGGAATCGAATAAAGAGATTCTTTAACCCTAGTTAGTACCGAAAACGAAATCGTGTGTCTTGAATAACTAATTCAAGATATGATTTAATATCCAGACCCGAAACCTAGTATACTAATAGATTTAAATAGAAAATGTGAATATAAAGACTAAATGATTGTTTTGATCTCGATAATGATTCAGAACTAGAATAACGAGTAGTAATGAGTTTATATTTAGACTTAAACCCTAATTTTGAGATTCCTAGTTAAATTCAAAAGCTATTAATAAGAATTTATGTTTAGTATCAAAACTAAAGATATAAATATAGTTTAGTTTCTGTTTTAAGCTCAATTTTACTTAATTGATTATTTATGCTCTTAACTAGAAAACGATGATCCAAAAATGAACCGTTAAGATTTTAAATACACAACGAAAATATAAACTATTGAATAACTCAAAATCTAAACTTCAAATAAATAATCAGATCATGCAATTGTTCTAAATCGAGTTTTCTTAAACTATCGGAGCCTGAAACAAAAATTGACCCAATGAGTTTAAGAAATCCAAATTGCGGGGGATAAAATTTTACGAATAATTAATTACGTATATATATACCCTAAATTTGTGTTGTTCGAAAATCTAAGTGTTTTGTATAAATTTATAAGCATACTTTTGTACAAAAACTTCCAAATATTAGCTAATCTATACCCGTATAACCCGAATAATTAACTCAAAATTTAACTAAATAAATAAACTAATATATAAATATATATATATATATATGTTTTGGCGGCTGATTTTTCGGTGGAGATACAAAGAGGAAGAAGAAAGCCGGATTTTGTTCAATAATGCACCAAATTAGTCAACAAGTTTAACCTCCACACCAATCAAACCATGCCAACACACACTTGCATTTATGAGGATGACAATAACAGATTAATGAAGAGAAATTCGGAGGGAAACAAGGGAGAAACGGCTGCAGCTTCACCTTCTCTTTCTCTTATATATATATGTAATCAAATGCATTAATGAGGAACAAACAAAACTCCTTCACTCTCAGGTTCCACAGCACGAAATAGACTCCCAAATATCCACCAAAAAATCAAAAACAAAGAAAAACTATATCATAAACCACCAACTCGGATCAAAGGAAAAACAAAGCCAAAAACTCTCAAAACAAACTCAAAGGTAAGTGGACTTGGTTTAGAGGATTTTCGTTCGAAGATATGATTTGTAACTGACTTAAAATCATCTGAGGAACTTAATAAACACAAACACGAGCTTCGGATTGCACTCAACAAGCTCCAACGAGGTAAAACTTCAAAACCCTAGTTTTACTTTCACAAAATTGAGATCTATTTATTTATGTGTTTAAACGTGTTAAAAGTTGTTGTATATCCTTATATATGATGTATAAACTCTTAGAAGTAGTTTAAGTAAGTTTCTAACGTGTAAAAACCAAAGAAAAAGAATCGAACCGAGGAGGAAGATGATGAACAGTGCAACGCTGCCTCAAGGCCGGCAGTGTAAACGATGTACACCGGCAGCTTACATGGATAGGCCGGCTTACCGGCGGCTTACATGGATAGGCCGGCGGCTTACACTCAAACAGAGGCTACGTAAAATAATTTTCACATAAAATACGACGTAAGCCGGCTACCTGGAGATCTACGCCAGCGGCGTAGGACCGGCGTACGTTGTAAGCCGGCAGCTTTCAACACCAGTGCTTTCGAAAAGAAAATTTTTCTTTAAAATGAGTTTACACCGGCACCTGGGGATTTAGGCCGGCGGCCTTGTGCCAGCTTACAGCTAAAAATTTTGCAACGAAAGCTTTTCTGACCTAAACCGAATATATATATATATATATATAATCTACTAAGTATGTATATATGTTTGTTATATAAATATGTATTAGATAATGATTTCAATACAAGTATTTAAGTCTATTTAAAATTTATATCTAATAACTTTTGAAACCCTAGAACTAAGACGATATTTAGAGTATTATTAGTCTAATATTTGTTTTAACAAGATAATGTATATAAGAATGGAAAATTGAAATAAGTTAATTTCTTGAGCAATGTGACTTCTAAAAATAACCAAACAATTATGTGAGATGAAAATAGGAAAAACCCTACAATACTAAGTATTAATATCGAGTCTAGAACACAAGGCACATGTAGGAATTTAGCTAGATGATATTGATGAATATTTTGTTTTAAATAGGTGAATTTGACTCATTAGAAGATCTACCAGTGGACTACTACGACTGAGTCGGTATGAGCAGGTGAGTAATTCAGTCATATTGTACTGGTTGTGATTGTAAATAGTCGAACATGTAATGCAAGATAAACAAATGAGTGTTTGTTGAAAGTTGATATGATATGATTGTATGATTGCTAAAATATTTTTATACAAGCAATAACGCAATGGTTGGTGATGTGCAATAATATAATGATGATTGTGTGTAATGTGTAGTCACCTCGAAATTGATTACGACTTTTGACTTAATAAAATAATATGGACATGCATTGCACGAATTGCATTATTGCATATATGGTTGTGACAGCCTGCTACGTATTAATATTTCGTATCTCTGTTTTTGCTTGGTTGATCCAATGTGTGAGTCTTCCAAGGTTCTCTTTGGTCTAGCGGTCCTATGAGGAACTAAAAGGCACCGAAGAACGTCGCCATAGAATCGCTTTGAAATGATTAATACATAGGGAGTTTCTAAGGGGATTGCAGGAGATGGTTTGTGGAAGCCACTATATTCAAAGTGATAATATTAAAACGAGAAATCGTTGATCCTCCTGTGTACTTAGTCTCTCCTGGGCAGGTGGGTCATTGAGTTTTTGTTCTTCAACCCATTAAAAAGAGGGCGTAAATCTTTTCCTGTTTGGATTCTAGATCATCCAAACTTGTATCTGTGCATACGATTGAGTGCTTGCATTGCATATGATTTGTTAATAACTTGTGTGATGTATGGTATGTCTGGTTATTCACTGAGCTGTGGTTTCGCTCATACTCCTACAGTCTTTTCAGGTTCACATTACGTCCCTGGTTAGTTACATCCAGGAATATGGCTCCGGTAAGGGCTTTGAAGCTAGAAGTCTACAGATCCATTTTAGTTTGATGGTTATGTACTATTAGAGTAGAATATTTAGTTGTATACTTCAATAGAGATATATGGCTTGTAATAGTTTATTATGGTTGTTCACTAAATCATTTCTCTCATATATTTGTTATTTCTTATCAAGCAACTTAAAAGATCCTATTATTTTAAAAACCTGTCATTCCCTAAAGGTAATCTAGTGATAATATTCAAGTGTAACTTGTTTATTACTACTAGGGTACCCTCGGGGCGTGACAATTGGGAGAGCAAACAGCTGGTGGTTGAGCACCAAAAGACACATGGTAGGAGCAATCAGATAGGAGATGTTCAAATAAGCCTTGTATAGGGAGTTCTTTCCCGACAGTATGAAGCAAAAGATGCTTCAGGAGTACTATACCCTGCTATAGGGAAAGGTGACAGTAGAGGAGTAAGACGCTGAGCTGCATAGATTGATGAGGTTCCTACCGGATCCATTGAAGGAAAGTGAAGAAGCTAATATTAGCAGGCTCATCACTGGATTAGAGCTTGAGATCCAATATCATGTGAATCTAATGGATCTGAATAATTACTTAGCAGTAGCAAACAAGGCCAAGACAGTGGAACAGGGTTTGAACGGAATGAAGAGTAGAGAGCCACAGAGAGTCCATATATTTTTGGGTAAGAGACCAGCATCGAGTGTGTGGACACAGGACAAAGGTAAGCGACCTACAACATTGGTTTTCAGGCTAACAGTACAGAGTGCTGATAAGAGATTCCCCAGATGCCTAGGGCCACATCATTTGAAGGACTACAAGTGGCTAAAGAATGTATGTATTTCTTGTGGTAGAGTTAGACACATCAACAAATTCTGCACGGAGAAGACTCTTCCTCAAGTGTTCTGTTTCAAGTGTAAGCAAAAAGGACACAAAGCTGTAGATTGTAAAGAGGTTGGAAGACAGATTGTTCAAGTTGGCATATCTTTTTCTTCTGGTTAGGGACAATGAGCACCGGCAAAAGTATATGCTCTTCAGCGTAGTGAGACGTCGAGTGTGGAAACTATTGCGGGTATGTTTCCTATACTCCTACATAGTGCATATGTTTTGTTTGATACTGGTACCATTTTTTCTTGTGTTGTTGAATCCTTTGTATCTGTTTGTGGTGTGTGTGTTGAGTTTATGTCTGAATGTATGTCTGTTAATACGCCATTAGGAAGTGGATCTATTTTGAATAGAATTTGTAAAAATGTGGATATTAAGATAGAAGGTAAGCATTTGCCTGCAGATCTTGTAGTGTTGGATATGTTAGACTTTGATGTAATTTCGGGAGTAGACTGGTTAACTAAGTATAGAGCTGTGATTGATTGTCATAATCTAGTAGTAGAGTTTAGTTTGCCTAATGGAGATCAGTTTGCCTATAAGTTAGTAGTACAAAGACCTCCAGTTCTACCTACCTATGAGCTGTGCGGGAGATCTATGTTGGCAGCTATGGTGAAAGAGCATAAGCAGAAAATAGATGTATCTGAGATACTAGTTGTGTGTGAGTACCCAGAAGTTTTTCCAGAAGATGTACTAGGGTTACAACCAGAAAAAGAAGTGGAGTTTAGCATTGATTTGGTACCAGGTACTACACCAATTTCTAAGACTCCTTATCGCATGGCTCCTACAGAACTAGCATAGCTTAAAGTACAATTGGATGATTTGTTGAAGAAGAAGTTTATTAGACCCAGTGTTTCACCCTGGGGAGCTCCAGTTCTATTTGTGAAGAAGAAAGAAGGCAGTATGAGGTTGTGAATAGATTATAGAGAGTTGAATCAAGTGACAGTTAAGAACAAGTATCTTATGCCAAGAATTGATGATTTGTTTGACCAGCTGGTAGGAGCATTAGTATTTTCAAAGATAGATTTAAGATCAGCATATCACTGTGTAAGCCCCTGAAAATTTCATTAAATAATTGCAAAATAAACTTTGAAAATAAACTATTAAAAAGACTCCAAATTAAAATCGAACTTCGACTAGCCTTAAATTACGAACGAATCTAGAAATTCCTTAACCTTGAGAAAATGAGAATTCTTAAAAAAATAAATAAATAAAATAAGAACTCAACAATCTTCAAATTCAAAACCACTACGTACGATAAATTCCATACTTAACTCTGACTTGTAAAATCGGGTAATATAGAACTCAAAAACAAATTATTAAAAAGTAAATAACGATTAACCTTCGGAAATAAAACCCAATCCAAGAATTCGAAAACGTTAAAAGATATTAAATACTTATAAAAATAAATTTTAAAATAAATTTCTCAAACTAAATGTGTTATATAAACATAAACCCTCAGTTTCTAAATTGGCAAAGATTTAAACCGGAAAATCACCCGGAAACACTAAG
Source organism: Combretum micranthum (assembly GCA_024138025.1). Classification (NCBI taxonomy): domain Eukaryota; kingdom Viridiplantae; phylum Streptophyta; class Magnoliopsida; order Myrtales; family Combretaceae; genus Combretum; species Combretum micranthum. Next base: position 270,049 of record JAMXBD010000928.1, on the reverse strand, counting down.
TGGAATATAGTAGTTTAAGTCCGGCAATCTCATGTTCTTAGTCCTAGAGGTTGAGGTGTAGTTTAAGTGTGTAGAGTAGCTCGTAGTAATATAAGATCGCTTAAAAATATCAAATTAGTAAATTTTTGACCTATTTCGAACCCATTCGGATACAGACTTGGAAAAGCATGTCCCGTGGCTCGAGATATCAAAAATATACCATTAATACCGTTAGATTCGTATTTTCATAAGGATTTCAAAAATATCAGTTTTATAATTTTTTGATAACTAGAAATATCTGATTTCACGATTATATTTGTATTTCATTACTACCGGTAATTAACTAGTCTTTTGCACTATTCACTACTATTACACAATTTTATTATTCTCGTAAACCATAATATTTTTAGATAAATATTTTATATATCACAGAAAATTTTGTTTTTCAAAAATTTAGTTCGTTTCGAGTTTTACGGGATTGGTTTCTATTTAAGACTCGATACTAAAAATAAAATAAATTAATTTAATAATTGAAAAATATTTGAAAAATATTGTTAATTCCATAAAATAACTTTTTAGAATTTTTCGGAATCTAAAAATATCAGTTATAACTTATATAAGCATATTTTGATTATACCGGTAACTTATTTATTGAAATATTAAAATAATTCAATTGGTTATTTAATTTTATTTATGAAATTTCTACCACTCATTTAAAAATACTTTTCTTAATTTTATTTTATATACTTTTCTTAATAAAAAGCACTTTTTCAACCCATACTTCAAGTACACTTCAATTGTCACTTCTACACATTAATCATGTTTTCTTTCACTCTTTCTTCACTCCATCTCCCATGCATGGCAGCTGACCAAACTCCCAAAATCATCCACTTTTTTTATTTTATTGATTTAATTAATGATTTAAAGTCTCTTTTAGTTAGCAAATTGAGTAACATAAGTTACACTTTCAAAATTCAAGTTACAAGACAACTATACCCCTCTTTTTCTCCTCTTTGGCATCACGTCCAGCCCCGCCACAAATTCTACCATTGTTTTAATTTTTTTTTCTTTCAATTATTTAACACACTCCTCTCTCTATTTAAAGCCTCTTACTTACTCACTTTACTTATTTGCAACCCTACATCATTTACTCTTTCATTTTCCTCTCTTTATCTCTTTCTTAGCCTTGTTCTTGCAAAGGAAACAAGCTACCCCCATCTCAAAAATTTGCTTCCACATCCCATTCTTGAAGATTCTTTAAGTAAACTTTCTTCTTAAGCTTCCATAGATGCTATAGGTTGATGATATAGAGGTTTCATACATAAAAGGACTCTCCATAATGCCTAAAGGCTAGAGATGATGATGCCAAAACTTTGAAGCACTCCTCTTGTTTATGATCTATAATAATATTGCTATATTTGTTATCTTTAAGGCTTTATTATCTTCATATTTATATTATACTTTGTGGATCTAAATTTTTATGAAGTTTTGGTTATGTCTATGTTTAGATCTATAGATTTAGGGCTTACTACCATACATTTCTTTTATATTCATGTTCATATTATGTATAGATCTTGGATTTGAACTTGAATAAAAATAGTGAAATTCGTATCTAGGTAAGACCCATTTTTAAAAATTACTTTCCAAGTGTCAAAATAAAATTTTTACTTGAGATAATGAAGGCTTAATGTATATATATCATTAAGACTTCATTTTATATGGTTCAAAGGTGATTTTCAAAGATTATTTTTCAAAACAAAATTCTAATTTTCGGATTTAGGCCAAGGCCTAGTTTAAAAACTTGTTTTCCAACTCAAAAATGAAGTTTTTATTCAAGATATAGAATGCTCTTAAGATAGGATATGTAAGGGATGAATTTTCATAAGTTTAGATAGATTTTGTCAAAAGGTATGTCCAAAAATAAATTTTATAAATTCGGATCTCAACCAAGACCAATTTTGAAAACCCATTTTTCAACACCAAAATGAAGGATTTGTTTAAAAAATGAAAGGCTTATGGAATAGGTATCAATAGGAGATGTTTTTGATAAGTAAATGACAGATCTACTAAGATTCTCAAAATAGGAAGAGATTACAAAATATAAAATTTGAGTTTTATTCTAACTTGGTGAAATTCGGATGATTTCAAGACCATGCCTTAAAAACCCTTTTATCAACTCCAAAACTTGTGTTTTATATGAAAAATGAAGAGTATAGATCATAAATACCACCAAGTAATGATTTTTATAAGTTAAGATGGGATTTGCTAAGAAAAATATGTAGAACAAGGAGTAGAAATAAAGTAGGAAAATTTGAGTTGTTTGTCATTTTAAGAAATTCATAATAATGGAGTAATGGTATGAAAACTCCTATTTTTCAAACTCAAAATGAAAGTTTTATTAAAGAAATGAAGTCCTTAGTGACTAAGTATGGTTGAGCCTTAATTTTCTAAGTATCAAATGAGTTTACTTAAAGGAATTACCACAAAAACAATTTTTATAAAATTCGGATTTTGGGATGAACCAATTTTAGAAACATGTTTACAAAGTGTATAATGGAAATTTTTATTGAAAAACAAAGGCCTTAGGGAATATACATAATGAAGGCTTAATTTTAACAAGAATAAATAAATTTTATCAAGGAATTTTTCTAAAAACAAGTGGGGATTGTCAAGAATACAAGCTAGCGTTTCTAAGTTGATTTTTCAAAAAGTCTTACAAAGAAAATTTTTTCTAAAAATTTCTTTTATTCAATATCATCAAGAACATGTGTATATATATATATATATATATATCTCATGACATATCATTTATGATAGTAGCTTGTTCATGTTGTATGAATAATTGCTTTGGATAGTAGAAACTTCATGAACTTTCATAAAATCAATTTTTTAAATTAGTTTTCGCTACTGTTCTGATCCGATCAGATCCTTTCGAAGCTTCAAAGTTTTCAAGATTTAAATATGATATTATAATTATATATATCTTTCAAAGTAGATAGAAATCGGTATATAATTTGCTAAATTCAGAGTTAAAACGACCAAGTTATGGCCGTTTTAAGTTGGAATCCCCACTTAGGACGAGAATTACGAATTTGATAGTTTGTATGAGATAGAATGGATTAGTTTTGAGTAGAAATACTCATTTGGGTATTTCTTCCTTTTTATGTGACCCCGAAATCGATGATTCCCTACCACCGGATTACTTTTACTAAGAGACCGGTGATCCAATGGCTAAGTGAGTTTTCCTTTTATTTTGTTACTTTGCTTGTGCTTGTAGCTAGTTGCACTAGAATTAGGAAGAGATAAAATTTTGATGAGTTGTGGTATAATCTTGGTTGAATGAATGATAAGCATATCGAGGCGAGACTTGTTGTAAAATCATTGTATGAGTTAGCATAAACTTGAATTGTCTGAAATTCTCTATGATCACTCTTAACCTACATAATTAACATGCCACGATTATATGAATAAATTATACATGCATATCACATATTGAGTCACATTGTATTAGCTAACATACCTTTGGTGGGAAAAAAGTATATTAGCGGAAGGCGAGGGGGCCTTTGTTAACATTAAAGATATGAGATCACTTAAGTTAACGGAAGTGGTGTAGGCACTTGAATCAACTACATAAAACAACAGATGTTGTAAAACTAAGAGAAACAGATTGGGATTATGGTTGCATGACTTATGGACCACCCCAACCCTAAATGGAGGGCGTAAATCCATTCACATATGGCTACCAGAAAGTCATATGCTTGATTGCTCATGTGTTTGTTCATGCATAGCATATGGATGATTTATAACTTGTTTGTTATGGTACGAAATTAAGGGAATTCTCATTAAACTAGTGTAGCTTGTATCCCAATAGATGTTTGAATAAACAGGTTGACAAGAGAATGCTTCCTGGGGACCGATATGGTTTGAGCAGAATATGACTTCGGAATTCTGGCAAGAAATAAAGAATACTTAAAGATTGTGACTAGGTTTTGTGAATTGTTTTGTAATAGTTTGTGTAGTGAAATCTGTGGATGAATTGTAATTAAAGTATAGTGAATTGTATTTCCTTTACATTGTTACTCAAGTTATATCAATATAAAATGTATCACTCCGATGTGTCTCCTTCATGTGTTAGACACCTTGTACATAATAAGCCTTCGCATGACTGAAGTGGTCATTCTTAGGCTTTAATATTGTGTACAGAGGACTGCCACGTTTAGGATACCCTTCAGGGCGTGACACACTGACTAAGAGTTAAGGTAGAAGATATACAAAAGACTGCTTTTAGGACCAAGTATGGACACTACGAATTTATTGCCATGCCTTTTGGTCTTACTAATGCACCAACCGTGTTTATGGATCTGATGAATAGAATATTTAGAGATTATCTCGATATGTTTGTTGTGGTGCTTATTGATGATGTGCTGGTATATTTTAAGTCTAAAGAGGAACATGATGAGCATCTAAGATTGGTTCTGACCAGATTGCAAGAAGAGAAATTATATGCTAAGTTTTCAAAATGCGAGTTCTGGTTGGAACAAGTTTCTTTCTTAGTACATATAGTTGATGGAAATGGAATTTTTATTAATCCTGAGAAAGTGAAAGCAGTTGTTGAATGGCCAAGACCCAAGATTGTGTTAGAAATAAGAAGTTTTCTAGGAATGACAGGATATTACAAGAGATTTGTGGATGATTTTTCAAATATTGCTAGTCCATTGACTAGATTGACATAAAAAGGAGTTAAATATGTGTGGAGTGAAGATTATGAAGTAGGGGTGTGCAAAAAAACCGGTGAAACCGAAAAACTGAGCTGAAACCAAAAACCAATCCAAAAAAAATGGTTAACCGATCCATCAGTTTCGGTTTAGGATTGGAATTCTAAAATTTTTGATTTTCGATTTCGGTTTCGGTTTTTAATATTAAAAAACCGATGGTTTCAGTTAAACGATCCGTTATTTGTAAATATATATAATATATATAAATATAATTGATTTTTCAATAAATATAAATTAAAAAAATCACAAAACCCTAAAACTAAACTATCCTATTGGCTATTCCTCATTTCCTCTCCAGCTCTCCTCTCTCGTTGCTGCGTGCTGCTGCCTCCCTTCTCCTTTGGCTTTCTTAGTCTTGTCGTCGGCGTCATCTCATCATTGCCACTTGAAGAAAGTGGAAAACTGGGATTAGAAACAGGGACAATAACAAGATCATCTCGTCATCTCATCATCACCTTTCTTAATCTCGTCATCTCATCATCTCCTTTCTTAATCTGGCCATCATGTCCCTTCTCCTGGTAATTTTCTACTTTCATTTCTCAATTCTAATGCCATTTGAACAATGCTAGGTACTGATATAAAGTAGAAGCAGCAACGTGTTGGCTAAGTGGATTTGTATCTTGTGTTAAATTCTTTAGTATCAAAATTGTGTAGAAGATTTGTGCTGTAATCATGCTTTTCAAGTAGTGTGCTGTGTGGATCTGTTTTCTATCTTCTCTATGACTTGTGCTAGACTAACAGTAAAAGGATCTATTCCTACTCTGAAGTTCATAGCATATGTTGTCTGCATAAAACATCTGGAAGAGTTTACTGGCTTTCGCCTAACATATAGACAATATTGTCTGAAAATCATAGTGGTATGTCAATAACTAAGGGGTGTGTCGGTTTTACCTAAATTTTTTTTGCAAAACTTAGTTTCTTAAGTTGCCCTGTATCCTAGCTTATATAAAACTCATTATTAGCTTGTTAACTGCAGTTCATAGTAGATCTTTTACTAGGTGGTAATGCAAGAGTATTGCAGGGGCCGATTGCAATGTTCAACCATGTATAAGAAACTAATGATAGAAATGTGGGATATGGTACACACTTGTTACCATATTATTTTGATCTTATTACCATAGTAGCTTATGATTGTAGTTATAAGATTATTTACAAGACTAATGTTGTTCAAAAACTGTTATGCTTAAAAACACACAAGTAAAAGACATGGTTGATTATATATTCATCACTATACAAGATCACACAAGACTGGTAATTTAGCTTAATTACGATGAGATAGACAAGTAGTATCGATATGGGTAATTTTGAGTTCCCATCATGGTGTAGTAAAATTCTTGGTAAGAATATCTGCGTGTTGTTGACGTGGGGCCGTTGTCATCTGCGTGTTCTAAAGTAACAAATCATTCTAAACTTTTATTGGTTAGTGACCGTGGATCATGCAATGAACAATTTAGGACAACTGTTTGGTGAAGAGATTATTTTGTATGGTGGTTTGCTCTTAGTTCATAACGATATCTTATACACAAAATAAGATATTACCTTTTCCCTTCTAATGATAAGTGCCATTGCAGAATGCTCTATGGCTAGATATTGAGAGACTGCTTATAGGATTTGGCGTGGGGATCGTGCTTTATGTGGTACTTCTAAAAAAGTCTTGAAAGTTGAAACTTCCTTTGTTAGCTTCAATAAGACTAAAATCTTGAACTAATGGTGGTATAATGATGCTGTAGGTATAATGATATTCTAAAGAAATAGTGAAAGGTTTTGTGGAAACTCCTATGTGATTTTGCCACTCTAGTTTGCAAGTAATCTTCAGCTTTTAATCATTCTTGGCACATATATATTAAATAAGCTTATTCTTTATCTAGAAAGAAGGGGAAAAGACTTGACTTCATCATAACGAGCATTTTGCCCCTTTCTTAATCAGAACAACAGCCTAAACATCAGAGCTAATAATAGATGAACTAAAACATGATTTAAAAATTAGAGCCACAACAACACTAAATTTTTACATTAATCTCTAGTGTAGAGGAACTTCACAAAGATGCTACTTCTACATTCATTTTTTTTCTTTAGGTTATATTCAAATTTCCATGCTTATTTTTTTTCTTTCTCTTGCTGTATACTCCAACAAGACTAATGAGTGACTAAACCTATTAACCATTCTTTTATTTAATCTTGCATCAGTTTTAATTATTCCTATGGTTGATGCTGAATATATCTACTTTTTAAAATCTTTACCTAAAATATCTATTTTTTTATATTATTGTAGATGTCTAGCACTGGGGATAATGATAAAACCGTTGATTCTACTTCAAATGTGGTCCCTCCATCTTTAAGTAATGAGAATATGAGCTCTCAACCTTCAAGTGGTGATGGTAATGCAGCAAAAGCGCCTCTCCCTTAACCTACTAATTCAAAGGTGCAAAAAGGAAGTCATGGGTTTGGAAACATTTTGAGAAGAATAATGATGCGAATGATCCTAGAGCTACATGTAAATATTGCATCAAGTCTCTTGTATGTCCATCTTCTAGTGGTACAAGTTGTTTGAGTAATCATTTAAATAGGTGTAAAAAATATCCTTACAATATGGACAAGAGACAAGCAACATTAGCTATAAAGCCTACACCTAAATTTGATGCAGGGACTTGTGCAAATTTGCTTGCTAATTGGAAGTTTGATCAAGAGGGATGTAGAAGATATCTTGCTAGAATTATTATTGTTGACGAGTTGTCCTTTAATTTGTGGAACATGAAGGGTTTCATGATTTTTGTCAAGTGATGCAACCATGCTTTCTAATTCCTTCACGTGCAATTATAGGAAGAGATTGCTACAATATTTACAAGGAGGAAATGGGAAAATTGAAAAAATATTTTTAAAAAATGTATTCAATACTTTGTCTTACTACTGATACATGGACATCCATTCAAAATTTATCTTATATGTGTGTCACTGCCCACTTCATTGATGATGATTGGAAATTACACAAAAGAATTATTGCTTTTTGTCCTATTGCTGGTCATTCTAGGGAGGTAATTCGCATGGCTATTGAGAGGTGTTTGCTTAATTGGGGAATTGATAGGGTGTTAACTGTAACTGTTGACAATGCATCTTCAAATGATTTGGGCTTACAATATTTGAAAAGAAGACTAAATGGTTGGAAGGGAAGTGCTTTAGGGGGTGAGCACATGCATGTGAGATGTGCTGCACATATTTTGAATTTGGTTGTAAAAGATGGTTTGTGTGAAATAAATGACTCAATTCTAAGAATTAGGCATGCAGTGAAATATGTGAAATCTTCTCCTTTTAGGAGCCAAAAGTTTAAAAGTTGTGTTGAAAAAGAGAAGATTGATAGTAAGAGTCTTTTATGCTTAGATGTAGAGACTAGATGAAACTCAACATACTTAATGTTAGAGGCAGCCTTGAAATTTCAAAAGGCATTTGATTTATTAGAGCTCACTGATAGCAAGTACTCTTTGAAACTTGCTATGAAGAAAGGCACTCCAACTTTTGAGGATTGGGAATATGCTAGATCATTTCTGCCTTTTCTTAAGATTTTTTATAACACCACTTTGAGCTTATCTGGCACACTTCATGTCACCAGTAATGAATATATGAAGAAGATTTATGGCCTTGGCATGATGATATCAGACATGATTGAAAAGGGTAAGGATCCTAATTTGAAAGCAATGGCTCTTAGGATGAAGAAGAAGTATGATAAGTATTGGGCTAATATTGATAACATCAATGTTTTGTTATTTGTTGCATTGGTTCTTGATCCTAGATGCAAATTGAGATATGTTGATTACATGGTTGGTAAATTTTATGATGTGGGTGTTGCATGCAAACTAAAAGAAAAAGTGAGAGTTATTTTGGAATCTTTGTTTGAATTTTATAATGTTTCTAATCTTACATCTAGTGTCCAAACTAGTGGAGAACCACAAGATGTAGACTCGCCTATGATGGTTGATGAATATCAAGATGTAGGCTAATATCTAAATGATAAGTACATGAAACATGATGGGGATGAAGGAAGTGATGAATCTAAAAATGAATTGGAAAAATATTTGCATGATGATTGTGAGAAGAAGGTACCTTCTTTTGATATATTGGGTTGGTGGAAAACAAATGCATCTAAGAATCCAACAATTTCATTGATAGTAAGAGATGTGTTGGCTATTCCTGTATCGACAATTGCTAGTGAATCCGCTTTTAGCATTGGAGGTCGTATGCTTGATTCATTTCGCAGTGCTCTTACTCCTAGACTTGTGGAAGCTTTAATTTGTGGGCAAAATTGGTTGAGGAATTCAAGTAAACCCATATATCTAGAGCATATCTTGGAGCAACTTGAGTCGGTATCCATAGGTAAATATATTTCTACTTTCTATTTTTTCCTTGTTTTTAAATTGTTTACTTATATATTGAAACACTTTATTCTTTTCCATTTTGTTATGTTTTTCCTAGAAACATCTTGAATTACAGAAGATCATCCTCTTTGCACAATTGATGATTGAGAAGAGAATGTAAGTTAATTTCTATTACTGATACTCATATATTATTGAATGCATTTTTTTTTTTTACAGATTCTCATGTTTTTTTTCCCAGTGTGGCTACATCTTCTCGGTGATTGCAATGTGGAATACAAGAAAGTGATGGAGAATATAAGAAATGTTGAACTTTGGATATTGAACTATTATGATTTGGAAGATGTGCTATTTGGAACATTTATGTTCTGATTATTATTTGTTATTGTGTTATACTTTATTTTGTATTGGAAGATGACTAGGCTAAGTCTATTACAGTATTTTGTATTGGTTAAGCATTAATGCCAACTGAGACTATGCTTACCTTTAAGATAATGGAAGATGACTCCATTTTTTTCGCTTTCTGAGTGACATTCATACTAAATGTTACGTGTAGTTTTGTAGCTCTTAGATTCCTCTCCTTTGTAAGGTAAGATGTATGTTATAAATTATATTGGAATTTGTGTAAAAGTATGTTTGGATAACAAGTTTTTTTGAAAAATTTTAGAATGACCTTGCCAAATGCTATCAATAGTTACAGTAGGTTTTTGGTTTATGGATTTCAATGTCTTATGCTAGATCTAATCACAGGTATAACTTTAGTTGAATGTGTATGTTAGCACCATGTAGATTGTATACGACTGAGTGAAACAACTACTGGAACTCCATTGCAGTTCATTAAGTGTAGAAAAATATTATGTAATTCCATTCCTGGTGACTGTATTTCTATGGAATGTGTTGGGAGGATTTGATGTAATGTTATACATGGGTTTGTAGTATGTAGATCTACTGTTTGTTTTCCACTGCTTGGAACATTTATGTTCTAATTATTATTTGTTATTGTGTTGTACTTTATTTTAATTACTATCGTATGGATTTGTTGGTTTTATATTTATTTGATTTATCATTTTGCAATTTTTGAATATAAATATATGAAAAAGGTTCTACTTTTTTCAATGGTAATATCTGAAAATATGGTTAACCGTAGTTTTTGGTTAACCATTATATTAAATGGTTAAAAACCGAAATCCGAAAAAATTAACCGAAAAAACGGGTTAACTGTTAATAATAGACCAGTTACGGTTTTTATTTTAGAAAAATCGATCATTATGGACTGGTTTAAAAAATGAGGTCATGGATAGGTTAAATTAGTCCATGAAGACCCTTACTATGAAGCTAGTTTTCAATTGTTGAAGAACAAGTTAGTGTCTGCTCCAGTATTAACCTTACCAGTGAGTGGTGAAGAATATGTTATTTATAGTGATGCCTCTATACAAGGTTTAGGATGCGTATTAATGCAAGGAGGCAGGGTAATAGCATATGCTTCCAGACAATTGAAGTCATATAAGAAGAACTATCCTACACATGATTTAGAACTAGTAGCAATTGTGCATGCTTTGAAATTTTGGAGACACTACCTGTATGGGCAAAGATGTAAGGTATATACAGATCACAAGAGTTTAAGTACATCTTTACTCAGAAAGAGCTGAACATGAGATAGAGAAGGTGGTTAGAACTGATCAAGGACTATGATATAGACATTCAATATCATTCAGGAAAGACGAATGTTGTAGCAGTTGCTTTGAGCAGAAAGAGAGGGGAAAATCTAGTGGCTATGATTACAACAGGACGTCATTTGATTGAGGACATGAGGAAGCTTGAGTTGGAGATAGTTACAAGACAAGTAGGTGAAAGATTGGCAAAATTGAGGATACAGCTTGCTCTTATGGATAGAACTAAGATAGCTCAGATTGATAACTAGAGTATCCTAGAGATTAAGTAGAGAATGGAGATTGGTAGGGCACTAGATTTTCATATTAATGAGGAAGGTATCCTGCGATATAAAGGAATATTATGTATGCCAGATCAATGAGACCTTAAGAGAGAATTGTTGAAAGAGGCACATTATTCAAGTTATTCCATCCATCCAGGAGGAAATAAGATGTATCAATACTTGAAAAAGCTATATTGGTGGAATAATATGAAAAAGGAGATAACAAAATATGTATCCAAGTGCCACACATGTCAGATGATTAATATCGAGCACAAAAGACTGGCAGGTGAGTTGAAACCTTTTTCGATACCGTAGTGGAAATGGAAACACATCACCATAGACTTCTTTTCCACTTTACCTAAGACAAGAGATATGTTTAATTCTATTTGGGTGATTGTGGATAGACTTACTAAAGTTGCTCATTTAATACCGATCAAGACTGGGTATAAATTGGAACGTTTAGCACAGTTATGCATCAAAGAGATAGTACATTTGCATGAGATACCGGTGACTATCATGTCAGACAGGAATACCAGATTTGTTGGGAGATTTTAGAAGAGCCTACACCAAGCCTTGGTTACCAAAGTGGTTTTCAATATAGCTTATCATCCATAGACTGATGGATAATCTGAGAGGACAATTCAGATTCTTGAAGATATGTTGACAGCGTGTGTTTTGGATTTTAAAGGAAGTTAGGATGAGCATTTACCGTTAGTGGAATTTGCTTATAACAACAGTTATCAAGCGTCGATTGGCATGCCTCCGTTTGAAGCTCTTCATGGCAAAAAGTGTAAATCACCTATCCATTGGGAAGAAGTGAGTGAAAGAAAGTTGTTGGGACCTGAGCTAGTGTAAGATGCAATTGATACATTTAAGTTTATCAGATAGAGATTGCAAGCTACTCAAAGTCGACAAAAGAATTATGCTGATAAGCGAAGAAGACCTTTGGAACTTTAGGTGGGAGAACATGTTTTGCTAAAGATCTCGCCGACAAAAGGAGTTGTCAGATTTGGATTAAGAGGAAAGTTGAATCCTAGATACATAGGACCATATAAGATATTGGAAAAGATAGGTGATGTTGCTTATAGATTAGCCTTACAGCCTAATTTGGAAGGAGTACACAACGTGTTCTACGTATCTATGCTTAGGAAATATGTTAGAGATCCAAATGAAATAGTAGCTCTTGAACAGTTGGAAGTACAACCTAATCTCTCAACAATTGAAAAGCCAGTCAAGATTTTGGATACAAAAGAGAGAGTCCTAAGAAATAAGGTGATTAAGTACGTGAAAGTGCAATGGACTAATCAGATGGAAAGAGAAGCAACCTAGGAATTGGAAGATGACATGAAGGCGAAACATCCCGAGCTGTTTCAATAATCCAAGTAACTTTCGAGGACAAAAGTTCTTTTTGGGAGGGGATAGATGTAATATACGAATAAATAAGTTATAATGAAGGTTAGAATTATAATAAAAGTATTGTTAAAGGGTAATTTTGTCTTTAAACAGGTAAATTTTGGACACGGGAAAGTCACAGGAATAAGACGGGATGAATTTGTGGAAATTGGCCCTAAGATAGCACTTAGGCCGCCGGCCTAAGAATGTACGCTGCCGGCCTACTTGGCGGCCTAAATCTATTTTCTATATATGCGCAGTTTATGACGAGAATTATGATTTGTCTTGATTTCTTTTGAGTTCTTCTTCTCCATCAAAGCAACCTAGGCTTGCTTTCTTCAGTGTTTGGTGTGAGAAATCAAAGGGGAATCAAGGTCTTCAATCAGGGAAGTAGATTTATACAAGATCTATATGATTTAACATGTAATCAACGTCGTAATAATAGATTTCTCGTGTTTTTGAAGGAAATTGTAAGAGAAACCGTTGAGGATCAAATTTGAATCTTGAAGAGAACAATTGGGAATTCGAGATCCATTCAAGGTAATTGAATCCCTTATTTACATATGTAGATTTCATCGAAATGATTTCTAATTTAGGGTATTGTTCATTCAAGATTGGTGATGTTCTACGGTTAGGGTTTCTTTGCGTTCTTTGGCGATTTTTCGAATTTAAAGTTAAATCAAAGTAAGTTTTCATCCTCCAAATCATAGATTCATTAAAGATCGAATTAAAATGATGGATTTGTTTGTATTTGTTGATTTGTAAATTAGGATTTTATGGAGGAAAGTCGTTCTTGTTGCGAGATTTTGTGGAGTTTGAATAAGGAAGAATTTGCAGTTGAAGAGTTCTTGAAACGTTAGTGTTTTTGGGAGACTTTGATATGATAGGAATTGTTTTATAATTATGATGTTAAATATGAGTTTGTTCATATGTGAATTATCAAGAGATTTGAGGATTGGGGTTTGTTATTATTAGAGAATTTGTGGTTTTGAAGAATTTTCTTCAAATTGAAAGGTACGATCATTCCTTGTACGTTGTTTTTACGTATAGGTTTAGTATTTTTGTTTGCTTGATTGTAGGAACAGAAAAATAATTAATCTAAATCTATTTGGCTGAATTAAATTGTTTTCCTGGTTGTTTTTTGCTATGACCAGTAAAGACCTAGCAGATAGTAATACTGGTATGACACCTTGATGATCTATGTGTGAGGTTATTCCAAGTGGACTCGTGCATAGAGATGATTTCGGTAGATTTAGGTGATTTGGCAGTATGGCCGTGGGTGTTTGGGGAGTACCCATTCACCAATATATGTATATAATTACTTATTTTCAAAAGAGTTGGTTGATTTCTAATGAGGTCTGAGTTACTCTGGCTTTAGGACTAGAAATTCATAGTTCTAAACTGTGTTGATTTGTTGGCTTAAATAAGAAATAAACTGTGTTTGCATTAGAGTAATTGCACTATATATTCATGTTGTTTATGTGTAAGAGCCCTAGATTTTTCGATAATATTAGCAAACCCTAAGAACCGAAGTTGAAACGAAACCCTAAAGTTAACCTAGTTATACGATTAGTCTAGTGAATCTAGATCCGGCAATCCCGTGTTCTTAAACCCTAGAAAACGAAATTGAAATAATTGTGGAAAACGGTTCGTAATAACATAGGGAAGCCTAAAAATATCATATTCGAATTTTTCTAGTGTCTTTCGGATCCGATCGGGATCAGTTTTCGAAAACCGTGCCCGGAGCACCGGATAGCAAAAATATTCCGACAACACCAATAGATTCGTAAAAATATAAGGTTTTCAAAAATATCAGTTTTAGAATTTTTCGGTATCTAAAAATAACAGATATAGGCCTTTTACGCGTATTTTCTTTACTACCGGTATTTTAATTGTCTAGTCTACTATTCATAGTACTTTTCTACTATTCATTACTATTCACCTATCTCTACTTTTTCTTACACTCTATTCTTACACACTACCATACCTATACCTTACAATTTACCTTCCCCATACAACTTTAATCACATCACACTTTACACATTACTTCTTTTTATTACAAAACAACAAAATTAATCAATTTTCCTCTCTTCCCCATGCCCTTGCCGTCCACTCTCTCTCTCCTCTTCCTCTCAATTTGTTTTCTTTTCCAATTTATTTTATTACATCTAATTTCCACTCCAAAAATCTATAAATACCCCCTTCCTCTTCCATTCTTTCACACAACAAAAATTCATACTAAAACTCTCCCAAAATCACTCCACAAAATTCCTCTCCCAAAATATCTCTCAAGTCTCTTCTTTTCTTTAGAAAACCATCCCACATAATACAACAACCCATTCTTTTCTTCTTCAACCACCACATAAACTTTAGGTAAAAGTTTTTCATATACTCTCATCATGTTCATATAACTTAACATGAGTTTAGTGTATGTTTCTTAGACTCATTGAGTTAAAGAAGCAACAATTTATTCATGTTTTGTTTTTGTTCATGTTCTTCTTTTCTTTATGTTGCTATTATGTTGATATTGTTATTATTGTTTCTAACTTAAGTATTATGTATATATATTTATTTAGAGCATATAAGCTCACTTGTTATTTATTTATTTTCAAGTCTTGCAATTTATTTATTTAATTTTTTATGCAAATATTAAGACTAGTCTTTCTAGTCTTAGACTTGTCCATATCAAGTCAAAACAATTTTATTTCTTGCTTTTCTTTTCTTTGAGGACTAGTCCATTCTTAGTCCCGGGATACCTTGATGAAGCTAAGGTTCCCAATACTTGACTTTACTTTTATGCTCTTATTTTATTTATGTAGCTTTTATGTTATATAATTCTCATTCATGCATGAATATGTTGTTATTGTCTCAATCATAATAGAAATGAGTTTTCTTAAAATAAGAATAAGAACTCTTTTTAAATATAAATTTTGTCACATAAGAAGTTATTTACCTTAAAGGTTTGAAATTTATCTTAAACAAATATTCTTCTAAAGTTAGATAAGCTAGCTCAAGTTTTAGTAATAATATGTGGTTTTCACCAAGAAATACATAAAGTAAAGTTATTATAAATTCTCTTTTCAAAGAAATAAGAAAGTTTCTTTAGACCTAAACAAAGGATTTCTTAAATTCAATTGTCGAAGTTTTCCACCCACACTAAAGTCTAAGATAAGTTTTTCAAAATTTACTTATAAGATGATTTCTTTTAAAAGTGGATATAACCATGAAGTATTTAGAAAGATTATGTTTTCCAAAACATTAGAAATAAAGTAGTAGGAATTTGAAAGAGATTAAAACTACTTTTATTTAAGAAATGGAGTTAAAAGAAAGAGATGCTCACCTTTAGTAAAATAAGAAATTTTCTTAACAAAACTAATTTCTTTACAAAAATTAAGCTTATCTCTCACTTTCAAAACATATTGTACTACAAGAACATTGTTGAGACAATACCACTAAATTCATGCTTATGGTTTGAGTACATATGAGTATTCAAGGGATTTTCAACCATACAATATACCTATATTTTTGTATAAAAGCCCTTGAGTGAAGAAATGATTGAAAACTCCAGTTTTAAAGTTTGGAAAATTCGTATCAAATCTGTACACTACTACTCCGAGACCCAAATAACTTCTTTTGATGAAAATAACCTTAGAAATAGATAGATCTTTTTGAGTAGGTAGAAATCGGTATATAATATGCGGAATTCCGAGTTAAAACGAGCAAGTTATGGCCATTTTAAGTTGGAATTTCCATTCCATACGATTTTTACGAATTCTTTAAGATAGAAGTATAGACCTTGAATAGATCTTGATGAAATACTCATGTTGGGTATTTCTTTTGTTTAGGTGTCGAGGATCACAATCTTGTCTTCCCCGAGGATTACTTCGACTCCTAGAGCGCTATGGACGAGTGAGTTTCCTTTACGCTTATGTATTCGCGCATGTGCTTGTAGAATAAAGCACTAGATGTAGGAAAAGATAAAATTGATATGCATGTGGGATATTATGGGAATTATGTATGTGATTCATTGTGTGCGATCAATGAACGATAAGTATATCGGAACCCGATTTGTGATTGATATAAATGTTTCTATGTATGTATTGTTATGTGTGCAAATATTGTTTGATCGCTTTAAATGATTTAATGCCATATAGAAATCCCCATATAATAAATTACTCATGCATATCACTTAGAATATCATTTCGAAGTTTTGCTACTACTCCTCAGCGTGGGACCGGAAAGGTAAGCTGCCTAGCTACATCTTGAGGATTAGGACGTACGGGGAATACGGCCTCAAGGTGTAGCCGAGCCATATCGATCGCTTTGGGCATGGAAGGCCTGGGGACTAGTAGTACGGTTCGTTGGAACCCCAAGAAGCGCGCAAACTTGAGGAGGTTGTTCGGGACCCAGTTTAAAGCATTCCCTAACCACCAATGGAGGGGTAAATCCATCAAACATACGAAACCAGATAGTCGTATGTAATGTTTGATCATATGGTTGTTGCATTCATATGCTTGATTAATAAACTTGTTTGATTGTTGTTATGAGTACTATTGCGTAAGGAATATCTCACTAAGCTAGTCATGCTTATACTCCTATAGACTTTTGATATTGCAGGATTATCTTTTGCACCTGAGACTACCTTGATTGCCCGGGTAGAATCCTTATTTTGAGAAGCTTTTGGAGGAACTTTATTTTGAAGTTATAGGGTAGATTTCTTCTAAAATCTTCTAGCTTTAGTTATGTTATATTTAGAACCATGTTATTAAGAATTATCGGGGGAATGCCCCTTAGAAGCTGTAAGACTTTTATTGTAATGAAATATATTAAGTGTTATTTTGCATGTTCTGCTGCCAATGTCTTAAAATGCATCACTCCACCGGTCTCCCTTTGTTGTGAATGTACGCCTTGTACCGATATAGAAGCTTTCGAGTGACTGAGGTAGTCATTCTTAAGTCTTAATATTGTGTATGGCAGGCTGTCACGTTTAGGGTACCCGCTGGGGCGTGACATTATGCATATGCATTTGTTTGTGAACTGGCATACTGGGCATTATCGCTCATTCTTTTCTTTTTCAAGTACAAGTGATGATGAAATTATTTATGATTTATCGGGTTATGATCTTTTCTTTGAGCATGGGGATGGCGATAGTGGTCTAGACTACCCTACAGAAGAATAGGATCAGATATAGGATTTATGCAAAAACCTTTTCTTGAGATATTAAAGACTTTTGGAATAATATTTTGGTTATTTATCTTATTGAAGATTTCTGGATTTAAGTATTTGGATTTATTTAATAGTTATAACTAAAGGATTTTATGTTATTTATTTTGAAGATAGATCTTTTTTGGATTTTTTTTTTTTAGTTGGCTATAGTTTTGCTAACGTAGATCTATTTTAAGAAACAGGAGATTTCAAAGTTATTATATGATACAAGTTCTATATTTCCTGATGTACCTTTTGAGAGTATTATAGAGATTATGTTTTTATATTGTGGATTTAAAGCCTTTGCTTGTTCTATTTAAGAGAGGACACACGGCGGGTTATAATCGCCTTAGTTTAGGGCATTACATAAATGTTGCAAGATATGGTGTTAAGCTTATATGATGTTATTAAGATGTTGTAGGTGAAGCTTTGTGAGTAAAACAAGTAGACAAGTAGCTACAATGGTAAAGGATAATAAAGCGATGTGATATAGGCTCATATGCCCCTTGCAATTAGGCATAGCAAAGGGCGCAATAGCCCTTGTTCCATGACTGGGTTCATATGCCCCGTGCTATGAGGAGTAGCAAAAGGCATAGAAATCTCTATCCCTTTACTTGGTTTCTATGCCCCTTTCTATGAGGCATAGCGAAGGGCGCAACGATTTCTACTTATAAGTGTCTAACGACCCTTATTATTCACATTGTTTTAATATGATATTATATTGATTTTATGTGAATTATTAAAGAAAAGAACATTTATTGGGTTAAAATATCAATTTTAGGAATAAGGAAAGATATTGAGCATTATGAAGATATTTGGGTGAGTTAAGGGATATTTTAATGAAGAAATAGACAAAGTGAAGATTTATAGTATACGTGAGATATCTATACAAGCTATGCAAAATACTGGTGTAGAATGTGAAAAACATCTAGCAAACAATTTCAAAGTGCATAAAGAGGCTACACAAGCTAAGTAAAATGCCCACGTATAAGCTAGAAAGGGGTTTGAAGTAGATTTAAAAGTGCACGAGCAAGTTGCACAGGCTATGATCAAGGGTAATGCAGCCTTGAATTTCATAGATTTCACTAGTTTACATCTTGCACAAGCTTCGTGCACAAGCTATCCAGGATGGTTTTGTAGAATTGTTTTCACCCTTATCTATAGATAGCTACCTTTATTCGTTATTTATGATATCCATCCTTATTCCTACGAACCCTAGAGAGAAAAATAAGTGTTTGAAGGTGAAGAAATGCAAGACCTCATTAGAGATCACAAGACTTCATCTTTAAAGGTTGTAATCATGATTCTTTGCTATTTTTCCTTATCCTATCATTGTAT
The DNA here is from genome assembly GCA_024138025.1 of Combretum micranthum. Taxonomy (NCBI): domain Eukaryota; kingdom Viridiplantae; phylum Streptophyta; class Magnoliopsida; order Myrtales; family Combretaceae; genus Combretum; species Combretum micranthum. Next base: position 251,063 of record JAMXBD010000928.1, on the reverse strand, counting down.
TCCTTATTCTATGGAAAAATAGATCTTTTTACCCTATGTCTTGAGGAACCCTAACCTAAATGTGGAGATTAGATTGCTTTGTTAATGGAAGTTTATGTTCTTGAATCTATTTATGTTTTACATTTGTTTCTTGATTTAATATGAGCACAATATTAGATCTTTGTTTGATTCTTGTTAGTTTAATCGATGGATTGATTGATAAGATAGATCTAGCATGAATAGAGAAGTTTAAATGTAATTCTAGACATAGATTGCATGAATTTTTTGCATAAAGATTGAATCTTTTTAAGGAATCATGAACTTTAATGCAATTTTGTATGCATATAATGACGAAATAAAATTCCATTAGACATATAGGGCTAGAATTCAATTATCTTGAGAAAGAGATTGATGAAATTAGGGATCTCTATAGTTGAAGAACTTAAAAAACTCATTAATGAATGTTTTATAAGAAATTAGCAATAGGGTTAGCGGTGAATCAAGATTAGGGATAGTCTTGTGATATAATATTCTTAGAAGCGTTGATACTCACTTTTGCTAAGTTAATGAATTAATTAATCACTTAGATATATTAAGATCACTCGAATTAGACCAGCTAAATAGTAGAATTAAGGTCATTATGGAACGGTCCCTATGCTTATACTGATACTACAATTGATAGGTACACTTGCCAAGAATTAGTTGCATAGTAAGAATATAGTTTTAATTTAATTTAATTGATTGTGATTGAAAAATCCACATCAAGTTTTTGGCACAATTGTTCGGGACCTGACAATATTAGGAACACCTAAAGTCTACTAGTTTAGCTAAATGTTGTTTTATATGTCTATATATGTATTTGGGAGTTATTCACTTTATTGAATGTGTTCTTAAGTTTTCTTGATTGTGTGAACTATGAATTGCATGGTTTTATGTGTTTGTATTGTGGAGGTGATCATGAGTATTATAAATGTCCTAATCCATATTATTATCCCTCTAACTCATTTTATACAAATGCATTCTCCCCTATGGCTACTTATTAAGAGTTTGCAGATATCAACCATATGACTCTTGATGATATGCCTTGTAGGGAGTGTGGTGGTAGACATTAGACTTTTGAATGTCAAAGTGAGAGAGTTGTCCCGCATTCTTTTCAACACTCACATTATAACCATACTCTAGTCACATTGACTACATCATCTTCCTCCTTGAGTCGTATTGAAAATGATCCTCAGGAAAAAATTATTTTGGAAAGGATTGTTGATTCAAGATATGATAACTTAGACTTGTTTATTGGGATGATGCAAGCACTTTTTGAAGCAGATTCATGCAACCTTATACTCTTATTCTTTATAAACTCATAAGCCTAGAAGAATTGACCACTCATCTAGAACCATCTCAAGAGTGGGCATCTAGGTTAATTGAATATTTAGAAGCTCTTAGGAGACATGAAAGTGTAAATAAGTAGATAATTACAAGTCCCTTTAATGCATCAGGAGAAAATGATCTAGATATATAACTTGAGGAGACAATAAAAGTGACGGATGAGTTGGTGAAGAAGGAAAATGAATTTATAGAGCATATGGTAAATCTAAACAGTCATGAAGATGAGTTAGAGTTTACTGAGGAAAATGATGATTGTGAGAAGAATAATTTGTTACATCTTAATTCTTCTCCTAATGCTTTAATCCTAGAGAACACAAAACTAGAGGAAATTCCTCAATTTACCTTAGAAGAAAAGAAGGTTGGAGAGATTGAACACGACATCGAAATTGAAGATATCGACTTCTCTCCATGTATTGAGTTAACAAGATGTTTAGGAGATGATGAATCGCATAGGGTGTACCTAGAGCCTATTGGTTATATTATAGAGTTTGAGCTAGTATCAACTTATAAATTTGCTCCTTATTAAAAACCCATGTTATCAAAGAATAAGGGAATTGAACTTAAAAGAATTAGAATAAGAACAAGAAAGGAATTCAATTTATTGACTTTAGAAACATGGGAGTAGGACACATGCCCATGGGATTCAGGTGGAATGGTTAATGTCAAGCTAATGACGTAAAACAAAGCGCTTTATAGGAGGCTGCCCATATCTGATACTGGTATGTTTAGTTCCTTTTTCTTAGTTTTTTTTTTTTCATCTCTATCCTTAGTCTTGGCTCCATATTTTGTAGGTGCATGCGCTAAGCTGTCAAAATTGTGGGGAAGAGTTGGTCCCTACAATGGTTTTAAGCTTGAATTTCGATTGGATTCTCATATTTACACTTGAAGCTGCAATAGCTTCACTTGAATGACTTCTTCACTGCTTAGTTTTGTTGAAAAACTCAAACTGGGAAAGACTTAGTTCCTTTTCTTTTGGTTTTTCCCTTGAGCTAATCTATTATAGCAAACATTAAGGACAATGTCCCATTCTAAGTGTGGGGAAGGGATATATAAGAAAGATTTATGATTTGGGTCATGATTATATTATTTTTATGTACTTTTATTCAAAAAAATCCCGCACTTAAAGGATATAAAGTGTTAAAAACTAATGAAAATTCTAAAATTGTACTCATTAAAATGTAGATTTATCATTCAAATGTTAAAGTGAAAGTGAAAGTGATTTGATGTGCCTTACTCACCTATTTTGAACTTGGTCTAGTTAGTAAAAGTTTTAGGATGAAATCTAAGTGGGGCAAATTTACTTGCTATTTAATAATTAAATTTAGAATTGTGGAAGAGGTTGAAGTCCCTAGTTTAAAGTTAAATGGTTGTGTTTCTAAGCTTATTGGTTAACATATTTAGTTTTCAAAGGCTTTGAGAGTCCTTCAACCTTTTCTGAAAGTGGTATATGAAATCAATCACTTAGTGATTCTTCTTGAGTAATCTCTTTGAAATTCAATCAATTATTGTGCTAAACTGAATAAAAAGCTTAGTCAATATAGATAGGCTTTGATCCCTCAGAAGAGCAAAGTCTAACCCTACGAATGACTACACAAGCTTCTTATAATCAATTAATGAAAAAAAAAAAAAAAACTAAGCTGAAAAGAAGTAGGCAAAAACCCATCCAAAGAAAAAAGAAAAGATGGAGACTAAAACCTCCCCCTCTAAAGGTTGGTAAAAAAAATTTGTTTGAAGAGATTCAATCTAAAGAAGCAAAAAAAAAAAAAAAAAAAAAAAGAGAAGAAGAAGAAGAAGAAGAAGAGAGAGAGAGAGAGAATGATGGATGTCATACTTTCATTTTAAGTTGTTCTTAGAGAGGTAGTTGAATGGTATATATAGACGTCGGCACGGTTCGGGTCGGTTCCGGACCCGAACCGGAACCTCCAGAGACGGGGCGGTTCACGGTTCCAAGGAACCACCGGTTCTGGCGGTTCCGGCGGTTCCGGTTCTGGTTCCACATGAACCTTTTTTTTTTTTTTTTTTGGAAAAAAAAAAACAAAAACCCTAAAATCCAAAGTTGCACGTGAAGTAGTCTTTTTACAGTGAAGAGTTGAGTGAGAGTAAAACATAACAGAACAGCCTCCCTTTTTTTAAAAAAAAAAATTAATGATAAGAAGCTGAATGCACCCCTATTCTTATGTTACGCCACGCGTTCACCAAGAGCGTGTTCGCTACTTTCCCACTCAATAGTACGGCTCGTTACTTTGTGTCGTACTATATAAAACTATGTGCGCGACTGCGGTTGACAAAAAAAAGGAATAAAAAGACAACGCCCCCAGCCCCCCCCCCCCCGAAACTTAGCCACAACACGCTCCTCCTTCTCCTTCTCCTTCTCCTTTTCCATTTCCAGTTTCGTTCTCAGGTTTATTCTTTTTTTTTTTTTTTTTTACGGGTTGGAACCGCTGATTCCTGGTCTGGAATGGCGGTTCCGGACTCGGTTAAACCGCCGGTTCCACCACGCCGAACCGTTTCGGCGGGTCCTTAAACGGTTCGAAACTATCACCCACGGGGCGGTTCCCGGGTCAGGAACCGCCGGTGATGGTTCGGGGCGGTTCGCGGTTCGGAGCCGCCCCCGTGCTGATGTCTAGGTATATATGTTCTTAAATTAAGTAAACAAAAAACCTTAGAAATATCAAAATCATTTCCATGGTTATGCACATGATCCTATATTGAGGAATAAATCACAATATTCTTGGTCCTACGAGTTTTAGCAGGCTTTCGTTTTTATTATCTTTTATTTTCAATTTATTTTGCAAATTGACAAGCCCCAAAAGTAATAAAATCAGGTAGGTTTAATCCTGGCGGTGTATGGGGAATTTCCCCTTTTACCTTTTTTTTTTATTTCATTATTTATTATTATTTTTTGTAATCAATGAAAATTTATATTTGTCATGTGATGATATATCATATGAGAATTATCTACGAGTGGAAAGATTTGAATCTTTTGAACATTCAACAGATATTTAATAAATAAATATGAATAGAATTACTTGCTAAGACAAACCAGAGTAGCCTTGGGCCCAATTAAATATAGAGCTCTAATTTTTGTCAGTAAAATTATAGAATGTGGAGAACCTGGATTTCATCGGTCCCTGGTTTTTTTTTTCTTCAACCCCGAATAATCAATGGGGTCAAGTTTGGTGTAAAAAAAATCAAAGGTGTCAAGTCAAAATTGGTTACAATTATTTTGTTTAGTGGGTTGGATCAGAGACTTTTATTGGGTATGGGCTGTAAGATGTGTGCTTGAGAAATGGGCTATTTATAGGCATTGGAGGGAGACGCACCCAAGGTTAGTAACTGACATACCATGGAGAGGTGTGGATCAGAAATTGCGCTAAATTGTTTGTCTAATTCAAAAATCAGAGCTGGCTTTATTATTCCGTGTGCTGGTGGTTTACATAATCATAAGATGAATTTAAGTTACAAAAATCGCAAATTATTCCCTGTGCCTTCACTTAAATCGTATTCATCCTCTGAATATTTTCATCCTTTAAATTTTTAAAAATTCATACAATTATAGATACATAACATTTTTTATTAAAATAAAAGGAGGAGAATTGCAAAATTCTCCTCAAACTTTCACCTATATACGAATTTACTCCTAACTTTATCAATATACGGATTTACCTTCTAAATTTGTTAAGAAATACTAATTATCCTTAATTGTGTCAATTTTTAAAAGTTTAAAAGATCAAGAATTTCACTTTAAAAATTGAAGGGATTAATCTACACATTAATAAAAGTTCAAGAAGATAATTTACAAATTCCTCTTTAAGTTATACTTAGTGTGGTGCCCTATGTTATACAATAAGCCGGTTGAGGACAGAAAATGTATATATTTTTTTTCGCTTCTTCCATCTTAGTGAATTTTCTAGTACTTTACATAGATACAAATATCAAATTGACATATATATTTGTATCGTTATAATTTCTTATGTATATTAATTTAATATATGTTGATTAGTTTATCTTGGGTTAATTTTACTTAGATACCTAAACTTTTTCGATTATAACGGAAATATACCAAAACAAAATTTCATTACAAAAAGATATCTAAACTTTTTAAATATTTCACCCATGGTACCTTTGTTGACGTCAGGTTAATCTGATGAAATATTATTTTTCAATTCATATAGGCAATTTTATTAGTTTTTTAATATTTTTTACTTTTTTTGTTCTCTGTCCTCTTTCTCTCTCCTCCTCCTTCTTCAAACACCATTAACAGAGATTGAAACCAAACTCCATCAAAATTTCAAAACAACACAATTTAAATTGAAAAAAATTAAATTAAAAAGATTCAAACTTTACATGAAAAATTAGATCATTTATTCACATAACCCATTAAAAAGATTCAAATATTATTTTTTGGTCCACATAGGTAATGTTTTTAATTATTATTAGTTTTTTTTTTTTTTGTTACTTCCCTCTCTTTCATTCTCCACCTTCCTCGTCACTTATTCTACCACAACCCAACCATCGTTATCTAATAGCCAACCACCACTTAACTCCACCACCATTTATCTCTCAAAAAACCACTCTCCACCCACCTTCTCCATGAATAAAGCTAGAACCACAAAAGCCACCATGCATCAACGCCTTCAACATAAAAATGAAGCTTTCTCTATCTACAATGGAGGTCAAGAACCATTCATTCTCTCTTTAACTTTCAGTCACAACCAACACATCTCAACTTAACCTACTGCCCAAAAAAACTTCTATGTCTTCTAAACCCCTAAACTACCACTTTTCTCTATCAATACGCCCTCACAAATCACAAGCCACATTCCCCTTTCTCACTCTTCTACACTCTTCTTCTGTTATTTATTTATTTTTTACTTTCATTTTCTCTCTCTCTCCCTCTGCACCCTGCTCTTTCTCCTTCCCCTTATCTATCTTCTTCTTCTTCTAAACCTCTAAATAAAAAGAAAAAAAAAAAACCAAACATTGTTGTTGTTTTTTATTTTTTTCTATCTTGGTAAGCAAAGAAGAAAAAAAGATTTTATAAAAGACAACATTGGGTGTGTGGGTTTATAAAAATTTGTCAGGGATTTTTTTTTTTTATTTGGGGGATTAGTGTCACGCCCCAAGGGGTACCCTAAACGTAACAGTCTGCCACACTTAATATTAAAGCTTAAGAATAACAACCTTAGTCACTCCCAAAAGCTTTGACATTAAGTGTAAGGCGTGCTCTCACAAATATAGAGGGCCATACATGGAATTTATGAAACTTACGAAGATATAATAACATATTAAGAAAAGAGGATTCATAATATTCATTTACTTATAACAATGATCTTACAAACTTAAGGACATTTTCCTAATTCACTAATCTATTACAAGAATATTTGTACATCTTTTCCAATACTAATTTTTATCTAAAGTTTTCTTTATCCAAAAAGAAATTACCTGACTGCAAGGACCTCATGGCCTCAACCACAGATAAGGGAACTGCAAAAGATATCCATGGGAGTATAAGCTGATAGGCTTAATGAGAACTATTTCCATAAATAACTACTTGTAACAAAATTTCAAACAAGTTGTTTAATCAAACAAATGGAATGCAACATACACGTGGGCAAACAAGGCATATAGTTTTCCAGGAACTATATGTTGAATGGATTTGCGTCCTCCATTCGGGGTTTGGTGATACATAACCTCAAATAAGTAGTTTTAGTAAAAAGATTTATGCTTTCGATCAATATCGCCAAGCATATGAAGTCTACTTGAATTGAGCCTTGCTTTTAGATCTTCCGCCAAGCATTTCCTTAATGCCACCAAGTAATCGCTTTCGGACACTCCGCCAAGTGTTGCTTTCGACATGAGCTTACTATCCTTCTCACCCAAGGATAATAACCCAAATGCAATGTGACTCACTTCATGGTATGCATGAATCCATTTATTTATGATATTATAACATTATTATTATCAAATTTAAGGCTATCAAAGAATCTCATACAAAGCATGTCACGCCCCGAAGGGTACCCTAAACGTGGCAGCCCGCCACATATAATATCAAGGCTCAAGAATGACTACCTTAGTCATGCGAAAGCCTTAGTATTACATGTAAGGCGTCTAGCACGGTAATAGGAGACGCTTTTATGAAGCATAGTTTAAGCAAGTAAAAATGAACATACAAGAATCTAGAAATAAAACATATTATATCATTAATATCCAAAGGTCTATTACATGACTTCTTAGGGGCATGCCCCCGCTAATCCCAAGGATCGTGATAATCTTTACATCATCCAAAATACCACATTAAAGATTTCAAAGGAATTCTAATATAAGTCTTCGAGTAGATTTCCTCCAAAAGCTTCAATATACAAAACTTACACCGATACGGGGAGGCTTCGGGCACAAAAATAGGTATTCCTGAGAATACAAATACCTATAGAGGTGTAAGCTTATGGGCTTAGTGAGTAAATCCCAAAATTCATACTCAAAGAAAATTATCAACCAAGTTTATTATTCAAACATATGGAATGCAACAACCACGTGAGCATACAAGACATATGACTTTTCTGGAATTATATGTTGAATGAATTACACCCTTCATTCGGAGTTGGGTATTCAAGCCAATTACAACCACAACTTAAAAAAAAACACTTTTATAGATCTTACCGACTCCTATACGCCATCAAAAACTTGTAGTTATTACAGCCTCCTACTAACCACCAATTTCGGAGTTTTTACCAGCTCCTACTCGTCACTTACATGATATACCGGTTCTGCCTATCACCACTATTATACACTTGTCCTACCAATTGTATAGTAGTGAATGACATGTGACTCAACATATGAAGTGCATGAATAATTTATTAATTAAGGTCTAGTAGTTACATTTAACTTCTTTCAAGTGATCAACCAATTTCAAACACTTCGAGATATTAATGCACATACAACTTTATTGCAAACAAAACGAGTTTCGATGTACTTAGTATTCTTTCAACATATTATCATACATTTTCTTTTGATTTTTCCTAAATTCTAGTGCAACTAATTTTACAAGCACAACAAGAGTATGAGAAAAATAACGGGGAATAAACTCACTCAACCATGATGACACCTTTCTTGAGATGGATGAGTCGTTCGGGACTTCCACTTAATCGTAGTAATCTTCGAGATACGAACAATCCTCCTCGAGATTATCTAATCAAGAAAAATACCCAAAATGAGTATTTTATGAACTTCTATTCTTGGAGATTCTAAATTTTTCTTAAAATCGTGGTAAAATCGTATAAGGAAATTCTAACTTAAAATGGCCATAACTTGCCCATTTCAACTCGGAATTTTGCGTATAATATACCGTTTTCTACCTACTCGAAACGATCTACACATTTCTAAGCTTATTTTCATAAAACTAGGTCATTTGGGTTCCGAAAAGATAGCGACTAGATTTGCCACGAATTTGCAAAAACTTGTTTTCCTTCTTGTAAGCAAAGCTCAAATGAAAGATAAATATTTCAAGTACTTTGTAAACTTTTTGAAAGATGTATACATATATGTAATGACTCATAACAAATGGATGAAGTAAATGAACTTGTCTCAACTTAAAAGTAAGGTTTTAAAAGACTTGGAACTTGATATTCTATTGAATTATTCATTTTATTTTTGAAGATCTTGAGTTATTGGAGATGAATATTCTTTTTCTAAATTTAATCTCTTGTAATTGCTTTAATTTCCTAAAGTGTGGTTTTATTTTCTAAACTTGGATTCAAAAAGTAATAAAATGACATTTTTGTTTCTTGTAATGATTCCAAAAGAATTTCTATTTCTTGATGAAGGATATGTTTTCATAAAACCTTTTGTCTATGTAAAAAAAACCATTTCCAAGCATGTTCATGAGTTTTTAGAAAATCTATTTCCTATTTTTATTTAATAAGAACCTTTAGTTTATGATAACACTTCCCCATTTATTTTTATTGAGACAAAAACATTATGTTCATGTATAAATATGAATCATAATTTATAGAAATATGAAGGAACATAATAACTTGAAAGATTAAGCAAATAAGAAAGTAAATCAAGTATTGGGACCTTAGCTTCATCAAGGTACCTCGGGACTAAGAAAAGACTAGTCCGGAAAAGAAAAAAAAGGAATTATTTTGACTTGATGAGGACAAGTCTAAGACTAGAATAACTAGTCTTAAAAACAACTTTGAAATAAATAAATTGCAATGAAGTAAATAAATTGCATGAAAGATAAATAAATTGCAAGACATTAAGCTTATATGCTCTAAATAATATATATCGCTATATAGATATTTAGATAGTTATGAACATAGAGGAAGCATAAAGGAACATAAAGGAATTGTGATTATGAACAAAAACAAAGTATGAACCTATTGTTGCTTTCTTAACCTTCATGATTTTAGAAAACACACTAAGTTCATACTAAGTAGATGAATATATGAATTTCTTGAAGAAAGTTTACCTAAAAGAAGAAACTAAAGAGAGCTTTCTTGTAAGACTTCTTGGAGAGAATTCTTGGGATTTTGAGAGAGTAACTTTAGTAAAGAAGTGGTGTGAAAGAAGTGAAAGAATGATGGGGTATTTATAGGAAAATGTGGGAGGTAATTTGTGTTAATTAAATAAGTGAAAAATAAAACAAATTGAGGCACATAGGGGGGGGTGGGGGGGTGGCGCGGCGCTACTTCATGCATAAAAGAGGGAAAAAAAATTATTTTTTTTCTTATTTTGTTAATTAAAAGTAAGAAATGAAAGATGTGAAGTTGTATTGGAAATGAAAATGTGTAAGAAATAGGTGTATGGTTTGTAAGAGTAGGTTGTAAGGAAAAGTAGAGATAGGTGAATAGTGTAGAATAGTAGAAAATAGTGTAATGTAAAATTAGACATGACAATTTAATGCTGGTAGTAAGAAAATACGCGTATAAAAGCGATATCTGATATTTTTAGCTACCGAAAAATTACGAAATTAATATTTTTGGAAATCTTATATTTTTACGAGTCTAACGGTATATTCGGAATATTTTTCCTATTCCGAGCTCCCGGACACGTTTTTCAAGAGTCGTGTCCGATCGGATTCAAAGGACACTCGAATTTTGAAAAACAGATATTTTTATAAAACCTATAGCTATTACGAACTATTATAGCTAATTTTTCCAACTTCGTTTTCTAGGGCTTGAGAAACGGCAATATCGGACTTAAGCGGTTACGATAAACTAGGGTTTTGTTGACTCTGGAAAAATCCGGTTGACTTCTGATTAGGGTTTAAACTATAATTCGAATCCAAAAATTTCGGGGATGTACAAAGCAAGTGTTATAGTAAAACAAACATTTAAATCAATTCCAGTCTCGCTATTCTTAGGATTCTTTCAAGAAATTATTTCACACACATATCCATTTGTCTTTTCCTAACTCTAATGCAACTAAATTACAAGCACAACAAGTATAGTATTTAAAGGAAATAAACTCACGATACCATGTTGACTATTCTTCTATACGGATGAGTCGTTCACACACTCCACTCAATCGAAATAATCTTCGGGATATAGGTATCCTTCCTCGGAGTCACCTAGCCAAAGAAAATACCCGCAATGAGTATTTATTGATGATTTTCTTGAATTTTGACAAGACAATATCAAAAGAACGTTAAAGTTCGTATAAAGGAAAGTTCCAATTTAAAATAGCCATAACTTGGTCATTTTAACTCGGAATTGCGCATATAATATATCGATTTCTACCTACTCGAAAAGATTTACCCATTTTTAAAACTATTTTTAACAAACAAGGTCATATAGGCTCCGAAACAGTGGCGACAAAATTCACCACGAATTTTCCAACTCAAAAACAACTTTGGTCCAATCATCCAAAAATTTGTTGGATAAATACTTAGTTATCTATATAGTTGAAAAATTCTCTTTTTATGGTTACTTAGCTCATATTTTATTCATGCTCAAGTGTTTGTTGTCCAATCATGTTTCTTGAGTAAAATAATGTCGGTTTGGAGTTTTAGAAAAACATAGTTTACAAGGATTCATTTTGTAAATCTTTTGAATGAATATTTTGTTTCTTTTGTCTTCTAAGGGTGTTTTATGTTTGCTTTATTATTTTTAAATAACTTTTTTGAAAATAAGTTTTCTTCTTTCTAAGTTCTTCATAATAGTGCTATTTTTCCTACTTATTTTTCCTATACAACTTTCTTTGTCTTATTTGTTTGCAAAGATCTTTATTTGAAAATTCCTTATCCTTTCCTCATGTTATAGAAATCATTCTTGTATCAAAATTTATTTTCTTTGTAAAAATAAAGTGGGATAATAAGTTATTTAAGAAGCTTTTTATAGTAAAAGTAGTTTCTAAAATCTTAGTGGGTTCTTTTTGTAACTTGAAAAGAATGACTTTATTTTTGTTAAATCATAGATTTTTTATACTTCACATAAACTTATCTCTAAGTGGTAAAATCTCCTTTTGTCAATTATTTTTAGAACTTGAAATTTTTGGACAACAACCTAAATGAACATGATTTATGAGAAATAATAGCAAACAAAAATAACATAAATAATAAAGTCAAGTATTGGGAGTCTTAGCTTCTTCAAGGCTCCCGGGACTAAGAAGTAGACTAGTCCCAAAATAATAATAAAATGAAAGAAAGAAAAATTTGTTTTGACTTGATGAAAACAAGTCTAAAACTAGAGACTAGTCTTAAAATAACAAGGAATAAATAGATAAATTACAATGGAATAAATAAATAAATTGCATAAAAATAAATAAATTGCACTTGAGCTTATATGCTCTAAAGAATATGTATATATATATAGATAATAATACTTAGATATAATAACAATAACATGAACAAAAATAATAACATAAACATAAATAGATTTTCATGAATAAGAACAATACATGAACATAGTATAACTTCCATAACGTTTAGTCTTTAGAAACTCACACTATGGTTATGTAAAGTTACATGACATGAGAAGAAGATAAATAATAGGAAATGGTCACCTAAAGAAGACTTTGGTAGTATTATGTGGTTTTGGTTTTTGTTGTAGGTATAAGTTGTTTTGGAATTATTTTGAGAGAGTTTTGGGAGGATATTTGGAGAGAGTTTTGAGAGGAGAATTTGAGAGAGTTTTTGTAAGGAATTTGTGGGTAGTAATTGTGTGAAAGAAGTGAAAGAGGAGGAGGGTATTTATAGGAAAATGTGGAGTGATTTTTGTGTGATTAAATTAAATGAAAATTGAAACAAATTGAGGAAGAGGGGGAAGGGATATGCACCGGCCATGCTTGAGAGAAGAGAGGGAGTGTTTTATTTTATTTTATTTTTTTTTTTTGTGGATTAAATGAAGTAACAAGTAAGTTGGATGTGAAATAAAGTTATGAGAAATGTAAAAAGTAAAGGTTATAGGTTATGGTCTGTGTGTAAGAGTAGATGTAAGAAAAAGTAGAGATAAAAGAATAGTGCAGAATAGTAATGAATAGTGTAATGTAAAGTAGATATGACTAATAAAGTACCGGTAGTAAGAAAATACACGTATAATTGCGATATCTGTTATTTTTATTTACTGAAAAATTATAAAACTGATATTTTTGAAAACCTTATATTTTTATGAGTCTAACAGTATATTCGGAATATTTTTACTATTCCAAGCTCCGAGACACGTTTTTCAAGAACTGTGTCCGATCGGGTTCGAAACGAGTTGCAGTTTTACTAATCGGATTTTTTTACGCTTCCTTGAGTAATTACGCACTATTCTGTATTCTAAACTCCTACTTACTCTTACTGAGTTGCTTATTCGGGATTGCCGAACTTAAGTTATTACATCTAACTAGGGTTTTGTTGACCTTTAGAGTTCCGGTTGACTTCCGGTTTAGGGTTTTAAGCTAAACCGATTCCAAAAATTTGGGGGTTTACAATTAGGGTAAAAAGAAAAAGAAGAAGAAGTAAAAGAAAAAGAAGAAGGAGGAGGAGGTGTGAGGAAGAAGAAGAAGAAAGGAGAGAGAGAAGGAAAAGTGAAAAAGAACATAAAAATAAAAAATAAATTGCTGACATGGACAGAGAAAGAATATTTTAATCGAGTCCACTTAACACTGAATCTGTCCATAGGCACTACAGGTGAAAATTTTAAAAGTTTAGGTATTCTCTTATAATGTAATTTTGTTTAGGAATATTTCTGTTATGATTAAAAAAGTTCAGGTACCGTAAGTGGAATTAAGTATTAACCTGTTTATCTCTAATATCTTGTTATGTCTTGGTACTTATAATTGAGTTTCAAATAAATGTCAATTTGTAACTAATTAAGATTTTATTTAAATAAAATTATTTTTACTAATAAACATTATAGGATCACATTGTGAAATTGTTTGTGACCACATCATAAAGTTTTGATAAAACTAATATTATTGTCTTGAGTCCTAAATTAGCAACTTGGTACTTAGAAACTCACTTAAAAACTTGGTATTATATAATGGAAAGCCTAATAAGTTTACATTTAGATGCTAGGATTTAAATAAAACAATTTAAGAAAATGTAATAAAAAGTGCTACAAATAAAAGATTTTTTAATGCAATTTATATTAATAAGCTAATAAGACCTTAATCTTTAAAAAGAAGTCAAATGTAACACATACATAAGAGATGATGTATTAGTAAGGTCACTTTTAGATTTGATTATTCAAAATTTACCTTTTAAATGTTCTCTCACTCTTGTGCTTCCCTTGACAAATAAAAAAAATGGAAAATATATTAAGAAGAACTATCATTCTCCCTACAACCTTGCAAGTGGGTGATGTGGGCCAACCTGCCTCATCTTATTTCAACTCATAGTTTATGCATTCCAATCTCCTTTAGCTTGTATTAGCTAGAATTTCTAATTCAACTTGCCTCATGTGAGTTGGTGAGTTAGGTATACTAGCCGCCAATCCAATAAGATATTTTTTCTTTTTTTTTTAAATCATATTATAGTATAATTATACCAAAAGTATATGTTATTTTTCAATTAAAATAAAAATTTTCTAATTTACATGTTGGACAAAAATTCTAATTTCCATGATTTCTTGGAAGCATTTATCTTAATTTTCACTTAAATTTATCACATAAAATATAATTAATACAAAATAAAATATTAAATATCATGACATCTAACCACAATTCATTATAAAAGTACTGATACCTCATTATCAATCATATCAAAATAACAACTAATCCAAATTTAAATGAAAAGTTGAAACGTAACTTCTATCAATATGATGCAAATGAACAACTAAATATATGAGCATATATATATATATATATATAATGCAAGTTTGTGGGACAACCCAGTCTTAACGTTTAGTGAGTGAGTTGAAATGGCTAGCGCATGACATCATAAATGACAAAAAAATTAATAGTGAAAATTAATTGAGAAGTTAATCCCCTTATAAAATGGTATAAACTAAAATATAATTAAACAAAATTAATAAATGTTTAATATTCAAGAAAGAACCACTTACAAAAAACTATTTGGAGACACTATGTAAAACTCCTTAAAACCCTACTAATAATCTTGATTTGATTCCTTTTATAACCTTATTAACAATCATCAATTAAAATTTAAATTAATGTGAAATGTCACAATTTAATTTAAAAAAAAAACTAAACAAGTTAGTTTAAGTTAAAAGTTAAAGTAAGGTAATATACCAACTGGCCATTGGACATACCAATTGAACATTGGATACACATTTGGCCTTTGCCTCTGTCATGCCCCGAAGGGTACCCTAAACGTGGCAGTCCGCCACATATAATATCAAGGCTTAAGAATGGCTACCTTAGTTATGCGAAAGCCTTAGTATTATATGTAAGGCGTCTAACACGGTAATAGGAGACACTTTTGGGAAGCATAGTTTAAGCAAGTAAAGATAAACATATAAGAATCCAGAAATAAAGAATATCATATCATTAATAACCAAAGGTCTATTACATAATTTCTTAGGGGCATACCCCGCTAATTCCAAGGATCGAGATAAACTTCATAACATCCAAAATACTACATTAAAGATTTCAAAGGAATTCTAATCTAAGTCTTCGAGTAGATTTCCTCCAAAAGCTTCAATATAAAACGTACACGGATACGGGAAGACCTCGGCACAAAATAGGTGTTCTTGAGAATACAAATATCTATAGGGTGTAAGCTTATGGGCTTAGTGAGTAAATCCAAAAATTCATACTCGAAGTAAATTATCAATCAAGTTTATTATTCAAACGTATGAAATGCAACAACCACGTGAGCATACAAGACATATGACTTTCCGGGAATCATATGTTGAATGAATTACGCCCTTCATTCGGGGTTGGGTATTCAGGCCAATTACAGCCACAACTTTCCGGTTTATGAAAAATACAGTTATAGCCTTTTTATTCGTATTTCATTACTACCGGAAATTAAATTGTCTTGTCAACTATTCATTACTATTCATAAAGTACCACCAGCCTACCTATTAGCCTATCCTACAAGTCTAACCCTTACCATCAATCAAATCCCTCCCTTTCTTCTATAACTTTTGTCCCTTCACCTCTTACAAACTATGACTAATGATGTAAGAATCACATCAAGGTTAAATCAAAATGGACAAAGCAAGCTTCCCCCCCCCCCCCCCCCCCCCAACCCTTTGAACTTCAAACCGACCCACTAGGACCCCCCAACCCTTTGAACTTCCAAACCGACGCCACTAGGACCCCCCCTCTGCTCCTTTGAATTTTTCCTTCTTCACTTAACCTAAGTTCCACTCCTATATAAACTATCTTTATCTCTCCTCCTCATTCTCCACTTTCCAAAAGTTACAAAGTGTGAAAAAGCTCCTCAATCCTCCTTTTTCCCCTTTGGCCGAAACTTGAGCCCCCACACACACACTCACAACTTCTCATTTTTCTCTTCTATCTTCCATCCACTTCAAGTAAGTAATGATCCACTACTTCCAACTCATAAAACTTGTTATGGCTAAGTGATTTTTGGATATTCAACTCCATGTTCCCATGATCTTTAGTAGGAACAATGAGATATCAAACAAAAATCCCGAACCATTACAAAGTAGATCTATCTTTTAAAGGAGTTTCCATACCAAAAGCTTTACTTTTATCCATCAAAAAGTCTTTTAAACAAAGGATCTTTTATAAAAATATGGTTTTTATGTTTTTAAAACTCATTTAAGCTTTTGATAAAGTAGATCCATCATCTTGTATACTCATGATCATGTAGGCATTTATAGTTTCATTATTATTTTGTTCATATGTGCATAAATAGTCTTTAACACTTTTGTCTTTAGTAAATGACTTTCTAGTATAGATCTATATATATGGGTCCATGAAGTCAAAAAGAAAAGTACTTTACAAGAAAAAGACTTTTGAAAATTCGGATGACTTTGAAAACCAAGGTCAAAAACACTTTTAACAACTTCTAAACTTATTTTTATAAGAGAAATAAGCCTATGGGTAATAGATAATGTTTAGTAGTATTTTTCATGAGTCTAAAGGAGTTTTTACTAAAGAAAATGTTGAAAACAAGAAATGAAGTCCATAGGAGTTTTGAGTTAAAAGTTATGAAAACCAAATTCGTAATAATGGATGTAGGGTTAGAAAACACTATTTTTCCAACTTCAAAAATGATATTTTCTTAAATAAATGAAGTCCTTAGGATATAGGTATAATAGATACTTAAAGTTTCAAGTATAAAATATATTTTTCCTAAAGGAATCAACTTGAAAATGGACTTTTGTAAATTCGGATTTTTGGAAACCCCATAGTAAAAGACCCACTTAAAAGTTTATAAATGTGAATTTTATTAAAGAAATAAAGGCCTTAGGATATAACTAATATAAGGGTCAAATATTCTTTAAAAAAATAGAGTTTTCCTAAAGAAATCCATGTAAAATGTAGATGTGGTCAAGTAGTAAATCACTTACTAAACATTAGAGGAAATGGTTTCTAAGAAAGTTTTTTAAAATCTTAAATCTAAAAGTTATAAGAACATAGACTCATTAAGGTTCACATCATGACATTCATGATAGGGAAAATCATTACCATTGCATTTAGCATCATTTATACTTAGGAATCTCAAATGCATTCATCAAAACCGCATTTTTGGAATCAAGGAACCCGCTGTACAGATCTGATCCCTCAATTCCGAGGCTTAGATATTTTCAAAACTTGATTTAAACTTCATATTTGGAAAGCTCTTCCGAAGTAGATAGGAATCGGTATATAATTTGCGAAATTCCGACTTAAAACGACCAAGTTATGGCCATTTTAAAACGGAACTTCGGAAATGACGCGAATTCCGATTTCACTAAGTTTCCTTAGAGTTTTAGTGTCCTAAGTTGATAGAATACTTATTAGGGTAATTTCTTATATGAATAGGTGAACCCGTGGACGGTGACGAGTTACCTCCGGACTATTACTACTAGAAGACCGGAGTACCGATGGCGGAGTGAGTTTTTCTTCCCAATTCATTTATTGTATGTGCTTGTAAAGTAGTGCACTAGAATGTAGGTCAATTGAATGGAATATGAATAATGGGGATTATTGGGAAATTATATGATTGTTGATGATGTGAGAAACAAATTAAGAATATCGAAACCGGGTGATAAACTTTGATTGTATAGTTAGCTATGATGGATTGTCTGATAAATTGATTGATCGCCTAAGTAAATTGGCTTAATCAACTACTTGAGTAAATGATAAATTGACATGTGCATATCACAAGGGGATGGAGCATGAGCATTTGTAGGTTAGTCGTGAACCATAAACGACATCGAATAATCGTAGGTTAGTCGTGAACCATAAACGACATCGAAATAATCGTAGGTTAGCCGTGATCCATAAACGGATATTGTTAGTACCGCAGGATTCGTTAATCTGCTAACCCGGGATGGAGGGCGCAATTCCATCCACATATGATTTCCGGTTGGTCATATGTATGTTGAACTCATGTGTTTGATGCATACACTTGCTTGATTAATAACTTGCTTGAATTGTTGTGACATAAATGTTTTTGTGGGAGATTACACTCACTAAGCTAGTTAGCTTACGTCCCTACAGTCCGTTCCTTTTGCAGCTTACCATTTATGGCTTAGGCGAAGAGACCCGGCTGAATAGGTACCGAAGCTAGGAGTTTTCCCTAGAAGTTATAATTTTTGTATTAGACTTCCATAGAAAACTTCTAAGACTTGGATGACTGTAATGGACCGTTAAATATTCTTTTGCGGGGGAATGCCCCTTAGAATTATGTAATATTTATTTATGTTCATGAATTATATCCTATTGCCCATGCATGCCAAATTAAGCTTTTATCTCCATTCGGACTTGTACTCTATTATGTAAAGGTACGCCTTACATCTATATGAGACTCCCGAAAGACTAAGGTGGTAATTCGGGAATCTTATATGGCATGTGGCGGACTGTTACGTTTAGGGTACCCTATGGGGCGTGACAAATGGGCTTTTGGTGTTTAATGCTTCAAGCATTAGGTAGTGTAATGCTTTGAAATTTAACAGGAAAAAGTCCATACAATGACATGTTAAACAATGAATTGTTTTTATTTTATGGTGGTCTATTTGGATAGCTTTTTTCAGCAGATACCAACACCTTTTTAAACAAATTATTTATCAAGAAATAGATCAGATAAAAAATAGTTGGCAACTCTTATGAAAAGATAAAATGTATTAAACATAGATAAAAAATAGATACAAATCAAACACATTTACGTATATCATTTCAATACAAATAAAAATATATACGAGAAACAAACAATCCAAACCAATGTGATCACCATTGGCCCATTTGCAAATAGAGAAATAATTACCATTTGTAGGAAAATTACGTATAAAAGATGTTGTTAATGGCCTCGTAGCTTATTGACTTATTCCTTAACCTCTTAAATAAGAGATACTAGGTTCAATTCCCTCCTCCTATTGTATGGGGAAAAACAAAAAACAAAAAATAATAAGGTTA
This sequence comes from Combretum micranthum, assembly GCA_024138025.1. NCBI lineage: Eukaryota > Viridiplantae > Streptophyta > Magnoliopsida > Myrtales > Combretaceae > Combretum > Combretum micranthum. Next base: position 231,713 of record JAMXBD010000928.1, on the reverse strand, counting down.
ATGACGAAAATGGTACCTAAACTTTCACAAAAAGAACAATTAGGTACATGAAGTTTGGTTTTGAAAAATTTAGTACTAGAACAAAGTTTTCACCTGAAGTTTGATTTTGAAAAATTTGGTACTTAAACTAACGTTTCATGGATTTTTTTCATACATCATTTTACTTGCTTTAAGTATGAAAAAAGTCAATGAAATGTTTATTCAAATATCAATTTGTTTAAAACCAAACTTAAGGGATAAAAATGTCAATGAAAAATTTGTTTAAATACAAAATTAATCAAAATCAAACTTTAGGTACCTAATTATTCTTTTGACAAAAATTCAAATACTATTTTCGTCATTATCCCATAATAATAATAATAAGTAAGCACAAAAGGGATGACGTTATAGGTCACCATTGTTTTAGGATGATGTGGAAAAACTTGCTATTGGACCAGATTTAACAAGATGCAGCAGAAAAAGTAAGAATAATCCAACAAAGAATGAAAGAGGCCCAAAATGGACAAAAGCTGGGTAGATTAGAAAAAGGCAAGTTCTTGAATTCCAAGTAGGGGATCATGTGTCACGCCCCAAGAGTATCCTTGTAGTAATACACATAATAAGATACTATCTGATGCCTTGACATTGTATTTGAGGGAATTTAGGACACTTCATATAGTATCATATATGCATATTATTACTGGATTACCATTGGAAAATGACAAAATTTCATAAAACAGGATCTTTTTGGTTACATGATAAGAAAAGAAGAAAGCAAATAAAATTGCAATGCCATAAATAAAACTTACTGTCTGAATAATAATTATTACTAACCATGAAACATATTTAAAGTTCTCAGATAATGAAATTGATGATCTAACATCAATTAATACAAATAAGTGATAATATTATTGTCACGCCTCAAAGGGTACCCTAAACGTAACAGTCCGCCACACTCAATATATAAAGCTCAAGTATGACAACCTTAGCCACTCCCAAAAGCTTTGATATTAAGTGTAAAGCGTGCTCTCACAAATTCAGAGGATCATATATGGAATTATGAAGCTTAAGAAGATATAATAACATATTAAGAAAAGATGATTCATAATATTCATTTACTTATAACAATGATCTTTACAAACTTAGGGACATTTCCCTTTTTCACTAATCTATTACAAGAATATTTGTACCTCATTTCTAATACTAACCTTCATCTAAAATTTCTTTATCCAAAAAGAAATTACCTGACTGCAAAGTCCTCGTGGCCTCAACCACAGATAAGGGAACTACAAAAGATATGTATGTGGGTATAAGCTGACATGCTTAGTGAGAACTATTTCCATAAATAACTTCTTGTAACAAGATTTCAAACAAGTTGTTTAAGCAATCAAATGAGATGCAACATACACGTGGGCAAACAAGGCATATAGTTTTCCGAGAATTATATGTTGAATGGATTTGCGCCTTCCATTCGGGGTTTGGTGATACATAACCTCAAAACAAGTAGTTTAGTTAAAAAGATTTATGTTTTCGACCAATGTCGCCAAGCATGTGAAGTCTACTTGAATTAAGCCTTACTTTCGGATCTTCCACCAAGCATTTCTTTAACGCCGCCAAGCAATCGCTTTCGGACACTCCGCCAAGTGTTGCTTTTGATATGAGCTTACTATTCTTCTCACCCAAGGATAATGACCCAAACGCAATGTGACTCACTTCGTGGTTTGCATGAATCCATTTATTTATGATATCATAACATTATTATTATCAAATTTAAGATGATCAAAGAATTTCATACAAGCAAGTGTTATACTAAAACAAACATTTAAATCAATCTCGACCTCGATATTCTTAGGATTCTTTCAAAGAATTATTTTATATACATATCCATTTATCTTTTTCTAGCTCTAATGCAACTAAATTACAAGCACAATAAGTATAGTATTTAAAGGAAATAAACTCATGATGCCATGCCGACTATTCTTCTATACGGATGAGTCGTTCACACACTCTACTCAATCGAAATAATCTTCGGGATATAGGTATCCTTCTTCGGAGTCACCTAGCCAAAGAAAATACCCACAATGAGTATTTCTTGATGATTTTCTTGAATTTTGACAAGACAATGTCAAAAGAACGTTAAAGTTTGTATAAAGTTACATGACATGAGAAGAAGAAAATAATAGGAAATGGTTACCTAAAGAAGACTTTGGTAGTATTATGTGGTTTTGGTTTTTTTTGCTGTAGGTAGAAGTTGTTTTGGAATTGTTTTGAGAGAGTTTTGGAAGGATATTTGAGAAAGTTTTGAGAGGAGAATTTGAGAGAGTTTTTGTAGAGAATTTGTGGATAGTAAATGTGTGAAAGAAGTGAAAGAAGAGGGGGGTATTTATAGAAAATGTGGAGTGATTTTTGTGTGATTAAATTAAATGAAAATTAAAACAAATTGAGGAAGAGGGGGAGGGGATATGCACCGGCCATGCTTGAGAGAGAGAGGGAGTGTTTTTTTTTTTTTTTTTTTGTATTTTGTGGATTAAATGAAGTAATAAGTAAGGTAGATGTGAAATAAAGTTATGGGAAAGGTAAAAAGTAAATGTTATGGGTTATGGTGTGTATAAAAGTAGGTGTAAAAAAAAGTAGAGATAAAAAAATAGCGTAGAATAGTAATGAATAGTGTAATGTAAAGTAGATATGACTAATAAAGTACCGGTAGTAAGAAAATATGCATATAATTGCGATATCTGTTATTTTTACTTACTGAAAAATTATAAAACTGATATTTTTGAAAACCTTATATTTTTACGAGTCTAACAGTATATTCGGAATATTTTTACTATTTCGAGCTCCGAGACACGTTTTTCAAGAACTGTGTCCAATCGGATTCGAAACGAGTTGCTGTTTTACTAATCGGATCTTTTTATGCTTCCTTGGGTAATTACGCACTATTCTGTATTCTAAACTCCTACTTGCTCTTACTGAGTTGCTTATTCGGGATTGTCGGACTTAAGCTATTACGTCTAATTAAGGTTTTGTTGACCTTTAGAGTTCCGGTTAACTTCCAGTGTAGGGTTTTAGGCTAAACCGATTCCAAAAATTTGGGGGTTTACAACATCCCTTCCCCCCCTCATTCCTTTATTCTTTACGCACGTTTTTTCACTACAACAAAACTCTTGCAAACTTTCCTCTCTTTCCCTCTTGTGAACCGTGAGCTTCCCCCTCCCATTTCCAAACAATTTTTCACAAATTTTTCTTTCATTCATCCATCACCAACCACCATTCATCACCATACACCTTAGGTAAATTCCTAAAACCATCTTTATGTTCATGTTAACATAACATAACCATAGTGCATGTTTCCTAAAGCAACAATATGTTCATGTTTTGTTTAATAATATTCAAATATTATTACTATTATTGTTTTATTATTTGCTCATAATCTAACTTTATATATTTCTAAGTATATTATGTATATATATTCTTAGAGCATAAAACTCACTAACATAACTTTTATTTATGCTCTTACATTTCTTACAATTTATTTATTTCATGCAATTTTATTAAAACTAGTATTTTTAGTCTTAGACTTGTCTTTATCAAGTCAAAGCAATTTTCTTTTCTTTTCTTTTCTTTACGAGACTTGTCTATAATCTAAGTTCGGTAAGCTTTGACATCAATCTAAGACTCCCATGATTTTCTTGTTTTATATTTTCTTGCTTTTCTTTTCGGGACTAGTTTATCTCTAGTCCAGAAACCTTTATGAAAGCTAAGACTTACAATACTCAACTTTATTTATATGTTCTTTTGCTTATTTAATTCCTTATGCATCTTATATTCTGTATAAGTTATCTTTCCTCATATAATATAATTATATGTTCATGCATAATGTTGTTGTCTAAATAAAAGGAGCTCTTTTCTTTTATTAAAATTTAAGACCAAATTCATTACAAAAATAATTTTGGTGCTTAGGAAAAAGCTTCCATTTAAAACTTAGGATTATAATTCAATAGTTTCCTTTTCAATAATTTAAATAAGTTCATTATAGACTGTCACGGCCCGAAGGGTACCCTAAACGTGGCAGTCCGCCACATATGGTATTAAAACTTAAGAATAACTTCCCAAAGTCACGCGAAAGTTTTCAACACCATATGTAAGGCGTCTATCACAACAATAAGAGACACTGGTGGGATGCCTAGTTTGAGATAGTAAATACAACATACAAGAATCTAAATAATTGTCTAATTTGTTATTAATAGAGTATAATCCTTACATCATCTTAGGGGTCTTCCCTTATAATTCTCAGATCATTCATAATATCAACTTAATCTTTCTCACAATAAAAATAATACTAACACCAAGAAATATTAAAGGATAATTAACCTATGATCTTCAAAAGATTTTCAGAAGCTTTTCCAACACATAATCCCACTCGAGTATATGTAATCTTCAGGCATAAAAGATATTGGACCTGATACAACAAAGGTCTATCGGAGTATAAGCAAACTAGCTTAGTGAGAAATTCCTGAATCAACGTACTTTTATAAATAATTTCAAACAAGTTATTAACAAATATATGAATGCATCAAACACGTGATCAAGCAATACATATGATCTACCGGAAATCATATGTTTGAATGGATTTACCCCTCCAACCAGGGTTAGGTGTTCCAGGCTCTTTAAAACCCAACTTAAAATCCAACTCATGTAGTTTATTTCAGGCTCCTACTAGCCCATCACAAGATAGTTCTTTTAGGATCCTATCACCCATCTCAAAATAGTTATTTCAGGCTCCTATCACCCATCTCAAAATAGTTCTTTCAGGCTCCTATCACCCATCTTGTAGATTTCTGGCTACTGCACACCCGGCTACTAAGCTCTTGTCCCATCGAGATTAGCAGCTCATGCAATGAAACTAACTATGTGATATGCATAAATTAATTAATATAATTCATAGTATATGATTAGAGTAATTTAAAGGTGATCACAGAATTTGCACACACTCCAACAGAAAATAGTAGCACATAAGTTAATTAACAACGATTCATGCCTCGGTATGCTTAACATTCTTTCAACCAATATTATCATACATAATTCATTTCATCATCTTTCCTATTCTATTGCCTTTAGCTAGAAGCACAACGAAGTACGAAAAAGGTAGAAAATAAACTCACTTGGCCATGAGGATCTATCTTTCTTACGGATGAGTCGATCGATAAATCCACTAATCAAAATAATCCTCTGGGTATGAATACTCCTCCTCGAGTTCACCTAATCAAGAAGAATACCCATAATGAGTATTTCTTATTGATTCTATGGTACTTATCAAAAACTATGTCATAAGATCGTTAAAATTCGCGTATGAGGTAATTCCAACTTAAAATGGCCATAACTTAGTCATTTTAACTTGGAATTGCGCTTATAGTATATCGTTTTCTACCTACTCGAAAAGATCTATCCATTTCTAAGGTTATTTTTATCATAAAAAGCCATTTGGGTTGTAAAATACCACGGTACAGAATAGTTACGAATTTATAATGTAAAGACCCGACCCTTTAAATCCCGAGATTTAGAGTATCAAGTCCCCAACCACATATAACGTTTTCACATTATATGTAAGGTTGTCCTAAAACTAACAGTTTATGAAAATTGTTTGATCAAAACCACTATACTTTATAAAGAACTTTTAAACAAAACAAGATTGCTAACAAAAGCAATCTACACATACATTTTCATCATATAAACATTGTTTAGTGTCAATACAAGACACTACAAAAATTACATGTTTTCTTAAAACATAAGAATCCTAGAGGATCTTAAGGTCATTACAAAAATTGGCTTAACTAACAAGCCTTCTATACATAACTTTTCCCTTAGCAAAATTCCTTCCAAAGGTCCAGGGTGATCAGATCCTATTCGTCCCACTCATCCAAAAATCTCTCGAAATCAGACGCATAGCCCAAATCATCATAAAACTCGTCTCCAATACCTGCAAAGCAGCAAAAGTGAGCCAGAGGCCCAGTACACAATAACCAATGCAAAACAAATCATCAAGTCAATGTAATGCATCATTAGACGGTGATTATCTTTATTACACTTTCTTTCACAAATCAACAAAAGGGTATTCAAACCCGGTCACGCTTTGGGAATTCAAGGATCCTGAGTAACAGCAGCTGCTCAGGGGGTTAATATAAGCAGTCCGAATACTTATATCTCCTATATCTATTTCATGAAGATAATAGCTTCCTTTAGGGTTTAAAAGCCGTTGCCCGACTCTACTTAAACTCAGTCCATAACATGAGCCTAGTTCACAAGTTCCCATAAACTTTGAACTAAATCATGGTATTTCCCCCTAAGTTTAAGCAAACGTTACTCGGATACTATTCTCCCCTATCGGCTACCCACTTAACAAAAAAGAATCGCTATTGCATCATAGCGTACCATTGCATCATGGTAAAGTCATTGCATCATGACTTGGTTAAGCACCTAACTAACATGTCATTACATCATGACAGGTTTGCTGCTCCTCGAACCAGATTAAACAGCGTAATAGACATCCAATTCATTCAAATATTAAGCCGAATCAATTTAAGTCAAATTAGGAATGCCTATTCCTAGCAAACATCAAACAAGTTATTGCGTACCTGAACCCGTTAGTATATAACTAGGATCTCTCGGTGATGAACTAACCGAAGAATCCTTAACTGAAATAAGAATATCACAATAATCAATAAATTAATAAATATAGATCTCACTCTCACAATTATACATATTATATCTATATATCACAAATAAATCAAAGAAATTCAAATAATTAAATACAAAGTCATAAAGAAGCATTTAAAGGTCCTATTGTATCATAAATCGCTTAACAAATACTGTTTTTAAAATTCAAAAGTACAGGGGATACGCCGGTACTCAACGCCGGTGGCATTGAGCCGGTGTTCAATACTCTGAAAATCAACACTGCCAACGCTGACAGTGTTCAAGGGTACGCCGTCTGCCTACATTCTACGTCGGCGGCCTTGAGCCGGCATGGAATCTAAAACCCAAAAATTTTCAAAACGTCCAGAGAGGCCTAAGCCGTCCACTTATCCAGATATGCGGGCAACTTTGACACATACACCGGCGGCCTTGATTCCCAGCGGCCAGCATATAATATGAATAAGATAACGCCGGCTGACTTTCCTAGCGAAAGCCGACGGCGTAGGAACTCAAATTGTCGGCGTACGTTCTGAAGAACAAACGCTGGCAATTTTTATTGTAAAAGTCGGCGGTATTGTAAAGCGGTGTTAAGAAATTTGAATCCAATGCTGTCTCTACGCCGGCGGCGTTGAATTCCCAGGTGCCGGCGTACGTTTTAAAAACAGGCTTAAACGAAAAACACAAATCCCCTGTTTTTCAACTTTGAAAAATTCAATCCTAAAACACTTTAAAACCTTCCTCAACTACATCTTAAACCTCATATACTAACCTCTATCTACACTACTCAATCTTAGCAACTCAACACAAGAAATCTACACAATTAAACACTTTAAATTCCTTCAATCCATTCTAAATTTTCCTACACAAATCCTCTTCACATCCTCCCAACACTTCATATCATTTCAACAATACATGCACAACCTCACATACTCATAAAACACACTCCTAACTCATCCTAAACATGAACAAACCATTTAGATAACATTAAACTCATTCATTCAAGAACTCATACAACACCACAAGAAAGGAAAACAAAACAACAATCACAATTGAATCCACTCACATGTAAATGCTTTTCCTTGGAGAGAACTTGATTTCCAAAGCTTGCTATTGTTCTTAGTTTAAACTTGGAATTGGAAATGGAAATGGAAGAAGAAGAGAAAAGAAAGAAAGAAAAAGAAAATTCGGATAAATTAATGGCTGCCCCTAAAAGTTGTCTAATTGAGCAAAATTAAGACTTAAACATATTCCAAATTTACCCTTGAAGGCATATGTAACTTTAATTTGCATTTGAGGTGTATTTGGGTCTCATTTGAATCTTCATTTGGGCATAATTGCTAACTTAATTAAAGAAAACTCTATCAACTAATCTTATGGAAAACCAAGATTAATTTTATAAATCTAATTTAACTAACACCTTAAGGTATAAAAGACATAATTAATAATTTTACTACACACACACATTAATACATATAAAACAGATATTAATTTCAATATATATACATGCAAAATAATACATTTTAGACCACTAGCAACATAACCACTATAATCATCATGCTCATTTAATTCAATACTTAAGATAAATAAATAAACACATGGAATTTAAATAGAATTGAAATCTAGGTCATTTCATATAATTTATAAAATATGATTTTCTCAAACTTTACTTCACTAAAAAATTCTTAAGAAAAATATATGGATATATATATAGTTGAAAAATCCTTTGAACATATATTTATACTCATATGTATGCATGATTTTGATAGTGTTGATATTTCATATACAATTTGTCTTTAAGGATTTAAAAGACAAGACTATTGAAAATTGATCATTTTTGAATTGTTAAAAGGAAAACAAAAATATAATTGAGTTGTTACGAGTAAATGTTTTATTATTATTTCATTTTCTTACTTTTCAAAAGTAAATTCGTTTTCAAAATTTTTGGTTCTTTAAGTTATCTACCAACTTTATTTCTAGTGATTGAAAATAAGCTTTTCAAAATATTCTTTAAGTTTCAAATATTTGAAGGTTGTGTTAAATGTATGTTTTCCTTTTATTTTATATTATTTATTTCCTTTTTAGGAAATAAGTTTACCTTTAGACTTTACTTACTTGACAAATTTTGTTTTTCTAAATTGGTTTTTAAAATAGTGAGTTGATTTTATCTTGATTTGACAAACTTGTTTTATTCTTATATTTGTCAAGTGTTAGAATAATTCCTTTAGACAAGGTTATAAGAAAAGCTTTCTTAATAAAGAATTGTTAACATTAGAACTTAGCAAAATTTCATTCTAATTTTAAAAAGAAAATAACAATTATAAATTGAAGTTTTGAAGATGTTTTCATAGTATATGATTTTCAAAGTTTACAATGAATCTATTTAAGTCTTATAAAAGACAAGATTGAGTTAAAATCTTAAATTCAAGACTAAAAATTTTATCTTTATAGAGTATTAAGTTTGGTTTATAAAAGAAAAGGATTCTTTATATTATTTTGAAGAAATCTACATTACTACTTCTTCTAGAAATTATGATTAGCTTATCCTTTGGAAAAACAAAACTTAGATCTTTTGAAAAAAAAAAAAAAATCTTTTGTTAAGAATCTAGTTTACTTTTTGAAAGAACCAATTTTTATATTTATTTAAGACAACAATTTTTATAATCATGCATGAATATTAGCAATGTAAAAGTAAAAATAATTCTAATAAGATAAAAAGAATTACTTGTAAGTAAATAAATATAATAAAATTGTCAAGCATTAGGAACCTTAGCTTCATCAAGGTATCCCATTATGTATTGGAACCTTAACTTCATCAAGGCAACCCGAGACTAAGAATGGACTAGTCCCAAAAGAAAAGAAAATTGTTTTGACTTGATATGGACAAGTCTAAGAAGAAAGACTTAGTCTTAATAAATTGCATAAAACATGTAAATAAAATAAATTGCAAGACTTTGAAATAAATAAATAACAATGAGCTTATATGCTCAAATAAATATTATATACATAGTATACATAATATTAATTAGAGCAAAAATAATAACAATAATAATAACAACATAATAATGTAAAATAGAACATGAACAAAAACAAACATGAACATATTGTTCTTCTTTAACTCATATGAGCCTAAGAAACATCACTAAGCACATGCTAAGTTGTATGAACATGATGAAGAATTTAAGTAGGATTTTACCTAAGGTTTAATAGAAGGTTTGAAAGAGATGAAAGGGTTTTGTGTTTGATATTTTTCTTCTTGAAGTTGTAATGAATTGGTAGAGAGTATTTTGTGAGAGATGTTGTAGAGAGGTTTTGAGAGAGTATTTTGGTAGAGTTTTGTTATTAAAATGAGTGTGTATAAGAATGAAGGAGAATGGGGTATTATAGAATTTTTAGAGTGAATTTTAGATGTATAAAATAAATTGAAAAGAAAAATAATATAGAGGAGGGGGAAGATGGCTGGCGCAATTTGGAGAGAGAGAGGGTATTTGTTTGTTTTGTAATTTTTTTATAAAGAAAAAGAAATAAAGTAAAGTTGATGTGAATAAAGTTGTATTGGTAATGTAAAAAGTAATAAAATAGGTATATAGGTAGTAAGAAATAGGTGTAAGAAAAATAGAGATAGTAAAATAGTAATGAATAGTAGGAATAGTACTATGAATAGTAGACTAGATATATAAAATACCGATAGTAATAAAATACGCGTAAGCGAGCTATATCTGTTATTTTTAGTTACCGAAAATTCTAAAACTGATATTTTTGAAATCCTTATTTAATTACAAGTCTTTTGGTGTTATTGGAATATTTTTAATATTCCGAGCTTCCGGATATGCTTTTCGAGAACTGATCCCGTTTGAATCCGAAGGACACTCGAAATTCGCGAATCTGATATTTTTTATGTTATCCTATATTATTACGAACAATTTTAAGCCATTAACTTAATTTCGCTTTCTAGGGTTTGAAAACGCGGGATTGCCGGAGTTGAAATTGTTTGATTGTTTTGACCTTCGTAGACTTTTGAAGTTTCGGTTTGACTAGGGTTAGGGTTTGATCCATCTTTACCCTAGAAATTGAGAGGTTTATATCCAGAATCGGATAGGTGGATCTTCTCATGTTCGGGTTTTCAAATCGAATGATCATTGAACTTTCTATTTTTGTTTTTGAAAATTCTCTTATAAAATCCTGTGATCGGAATTGTTTAAAGTTCGGTTTCACCTGGGATCAAATTTTAGGTTTCGATTTGGTGTTCCAAAACCAAATTCGAAAAATTCGGGGGCTTACATAGACTTTTAAGTGTTAATTTTACATAAAGCTTTTTCTAAAATATAGTTATAAAGTTGTTTTACTCCCTTTTTCAAAATAAAAATAAATTTATTATTAAATCTTAATGTTGATAATTCTTTATTATACAAGTTTTTCTTAAAGACTTATTTAAAAATAGCTCATACCAACACTCTAACAAACACTAAGAACTAGAAAAATTTTAAGTCAAGTTAAAATCAACTCACTAGTTAAGAAAACACTTAAAAAAGTAATATCGTTAAACAACCTAGAGTAACAAGTTTCAAAAATATAAAACTTATTTTTATAAAGTTTATGAGGTAGAAAAATGGTTATTATAATATAAAAAGTACTTATATAAAATAAACTAAAAATCATAATTTTCATTTCAACAACTTATAAAGGAAACTTATAGATTCCAATCTTTAAATTCCTAAAGGAGATCTTTTTATGAAAAATCATAATATAGACAATGATATTTGAATCCTATATGTAATGTGAGTTTATATGTATACAAAAAGGATTTTTCAACTGTATAAATATTTATGTGTTTGCTATGGGATATTTGGTTGATAAAAAGTTTGGAAAATTATGTTTTAAGGGCTAGGAATTTCATGTCAGTTATGTACCGAACCTTTTTTGTAACTCGAACGACCTTTTTTTTAAAATAAAATTAACCTTAGAAATAGATATATCTTTTCGAGTAGGTAGAAAACGACATATAATATATGAATTTCCGAGTTAAAATGAACCAATTATGGTTATTTTAAGTTGGAATTTCACTTCATCCGAATTTTAACAAACATAGTAAAAAAAATTAGAAAATTTAAGTAGAACTTGGATGAAATACTCATTTTAGGTATTTCTTTTGTCTAGGTGATGAGGATCAAGACCTTCTCTTTCCTGATGATTACTTCGACTGATAGAGATCTCCATGACTGAGTGAGTTTTTTTTTAATGTTTTTTGTATTCGTGCACGTACTTGTAGAATAAAGCACTAGATATTAAGAAAAGATAAGAATTGACATGCATACAGTTTATCATGGGAATTATGTATGTGATTCTTTATGTGTGATCAATAAACGATAAGTATATCGAAACTCGATTGGTTGATTAATATAAATTGTCTCAATGTATTATGTTGTGTGTGCGAATATTGACTGATCTCCTTAAATGAATTAATGTTATATTGGAAATTCCTTACAACTAAATTGATCATGCATATCACTTAGAATATCATATTCCTATTTTGCCACTACCCTCAGCGTGGGACCAGAAAGGTAAAGTTGTCTAACTACATCATGAGGAATTAGAACGTTCGAGAATATGGCCTTATGGTGTTACTGAGCTAGATCGATTGTTTTAGGTAAGGAAAGCCCGTACTGTAGTACGGTTGATCAGAACCCTAAGTGTCACGCAAATCGTTAGACCCATTGAAATCATCCTAATCCCAAATGGAGGCGCAAATCCTATATTGACCCCCCAAAGATTTTTACAGCATAATTGTTTTTAAACCTGATACCACCTTGTCCATCCAGGTAAGACTTATGCTTTTGGGAAGCTTTTGGGGGAATTCTATTTGAAGACTTTAGATTAGATTTCTTTTAAAATCTTCCAGTTATATTTATTGTTTAAGTAAGTCTATGTTATTTTGGAGATTTATTGGGGGAATGCTCATATGATATTATAAGACTATCGATCTTTAAGTTATAAATACGATGTTTCAGTATTTTCTTGATTGCTATAATTTTTATTGTTTTAAACAATATATCCCATCAGCATCTCCTATTATTGTGAAAATACACCTTGTATATGGTGTTGAAGCTTTTGTATGACTAAAAAACGTTAGTCTTAAGCTTTAATATCGTGTGTGGTGAACTGTCATGTTTAGGATATCTATTGGGGTATAACACTCGTAGTGAAGATTGCATAGACCTTCAAATACCATTTCCCTAACCCTTGATATGGAAGGGGTAATCTCGTTCTGTGTATGGTTTCCGAATACCCATACATAATATATTTATATCATGTGGTTGTTGCATAGCAAGCATAGCATATGCGTGAAATTAATAAACTTGCTTGAAATACGGTACGAATAAATGGGATATCTCACAAACACGTTGTATACTTACACCTCCATAGATCTTTGTTGAAACAGGTATTATTGTGGGTCCATTCAAGGATCGGGATATTAAGAGGATTGTTAGTGTCACGCCCCATGGGTACCCTAACGTAGCAGTCTGCCGTACACAATACTAAAGCCTAAGAATAACTACCCCAGTCATGCAAAGGCTTCCATATCATGTACAAGACGTACATCACAACCATGGGAATGCATCAAAGTAGCACAATTTACATTTATAATGATTAAGTAATAAGGCAAGGAGAATACTTATCATAAAACATAAACATGGTAAATTACAATTCTTAGGGTTATATCTCTCTATCGTCTTCAAGTCAAAATAAATACAAATTTTAAAAATTTCCAAAATACTAACATAGCATACATTACATATAAGGAACCTTACAAAGTAACTTCATCCTATATACCCATAGCCTTCATAAAAGTTTAACATCCTTCCATGACTTCCTTAATGTCATGATCTTCGATTTAAGTCACGGGTATACCTATTTCAATAAAATCTATGGGGGTATAAGCTTACAACTAGCTTAGTGAGGTATTCCTTTTCATTCATACCATGTTTTTAAACAAGTTCATTTAAATTTTCATGCATATGCCATGCATACAATGCAATAATCACGTGATTACACAAATATATATAGTTATCCGAAAACCATATATACAACGGATTTACTCGTCCGTATCAAAGGTTAGGGAATTGTTGATGAAGATCCTCGTTGTTCTACTGCTAGTCCCTAAGTCCTCACCCAAAGCGCTCGGTTGGCTCAGCTCCGAACCTAGAGTCGCATTCCCCGTGCGATTTAGATTCTCTAGGAAGGAACATGGCCCGTGTCCCAGCACGATAACAGTTAATCCAACTCTATGTGTAGGAGTAGCATCCTTCCGAAAGAAATGTAATTCAATGGATGCTATGCGTGAGCGTTTTATTTTTCTTAAGCCAAACCTTATTAAGTTTTATTAGGGGACGATCAATTAATTTAGCAAACAATAAGCAGTTATACAAGTAAGTAAACAAAACACTTAAACAGGCAGTTTGAAATTGCAATATTCTTAATTCTTATTTCACACATAATCATAGAATCACATATATACATATCCCCAGATTCCCTATACATATCCATTTTTATCTTTTCTTAGTATACTAATGTCACTACTTCACAAGCACAAGCAAGGTAATGAAATTAAGAGGAATAACTCACTCGTTCATTTCGCAATCTTCTTAGTCGTAGTAATCCTCAGGAAGGGTAATCTCGTATCCTTCGTCACCTAGACAAAAGAAGTACGTAGGATGAGTATTTCGTGGAAATTCTACTTACACTTTCCAATTCTATTTTATTTTGTTCGTCAAAATCGCATAGAATGAAATTCCAATTTAAAATTGTCATAACTTGCTTATTTTAACTCGGGATTTCGCATATAATATACCATTTTCTACCTATTCGAAAAGATCTATTCATTTCTAAGGTTTTTTTTGTCATAGAAGGTTGTTTGGTTCCAAAACCATAGGGTATAGATTCAAAACGAATATTTTTAGATTTTGCGAAACAATTTTCCAACTCAACTTCATTCAAAAATCCTTTAGAAAAAAAATATAGATATATATATATATATATATATGATTGATAAATCCCTTGAGTATATAGATAAGCTCACTTTATATGCAAAAATTCTAATTGTAGCATCTCATCAATTTATTTCATAAAACAATTCATTTTGAAGTGTTAAAACTTAAATGACAAATTTCTTTTTAAGTATTTGAAGAAACTTTATATTTTCCTAGGTTATTATAAATGAGTATATTCTTATTTTATTTTCCTCATTCCTTTCTCCAAAACAGTAAATTTTCTTTTAACTTTGTCTTTTATAATTTTTACTTCTAGTGATAAAAGATCAAAGTTATCAAAAGTTTAGTAAGTTATTGATAACCTATTTATAAATTTGCATTTAGAATGATTTAGAAAATGAGTCTTTTCTTCTTATATTTCTTGTTTAAAATATAAGTTCTATTTTCTAAAACTTGGTCTTTTATTTCTCACAAATTTTATGAAAAGAATCTTCTTTATTGATAAAATCCTTTAGTTTTTAATCTTATCATATTTATATTCTTTGAAAGTAAGTTTCTTCTTTAGAAACTTGAAAATCATTATTTTCCTAAGTGGGTTTATAACTTTATGGGTTGATTTTATCGTACCTTTGCAAACTAATTTGCTTCTTGGTTTTGTTATGGAGTTGAAAAGAGTTTAATCTTAAGCTTTTTGTGAAAATTTTGAATACAAACAAATTATTTTACTTAGGTTACAATATTATGAAAAGAAAGTGTTTATTTCTTATATTTCCTTGGTAAAGATATCTTTATTATTTGAGAAAACTTGTATTATTTCATTTCTATATTATTGACAATAACTCCATTATTTAAGTCATATGATAGAAAATTTGGTTTCAAGTTCCTTTATTAAAGAAAAATTCTACTTTTAAATTTAGTTGAGATAATATCATTATCTAGATGCATGTATTATGAGCATATAAAAAAATAAGAATATGAGAAAGATACTAAAAGCAAATAATAATAAGCAAAGCAATAAAAATATCAAATTTTAGGAGCCTTAGCTTTATCAAGGCATCCTAGGACTACGAATAGACTAGTCTCAAAAAGAATAAAGAAAAGAAAGAAAATATTGTTTTGACTTGATAAGGACAAGTCTAAGACTAGAAAGACTACTCGTAAAATAGCACGAAATTAAATAAATAACAAGTGAGCTTATATACTCTAAAGATTATATATAAATATATAAATATATTTAGTTAGTTATGAATGAGAAGTTAGCATAATAATAACAATAATAATGAATAATAACATTAATAACAACATATATAAAAGCATAATAACAAGATAATAAAATAGGAATTCCATGTGTAAGAACAAAACATGAATATGTTGTTGCTTTTACTACTCATGTGAGTTTCAAAACAACACCATAGTCATGTTAAGTTACATGATATGGATAAACTAAATGGTTGGAAGAAGTTTTACCTAAAGTGTTTATGTGGTATGAAAATGGTAGATGAATGGGATATTATGTGAGTTGTAGAAAATAAGAGATGATTTGTGTGTAGAGGAGGACTTTTATGAGTGTTTGGTTAAAGAGAGTTTGGTAGAGAGAGATCTTATGGAGAATGTTTGTGTAGTGAATTTAAGAGAGTTTTGATAGTAAAATGAGTTGTGTGAAAGAATGAAGGAGGAATGAGGTATCTATAGAGTTTTGGAGTGAAAATTAGATGTAATTAAATAATTGAAAAAGAAAATAATTGAGAGTGAAGAAGGAGAGGGGGTGGACGGCAATGGGGGGAAAAGAGAGAGAAAATGATAAAAAAAATTAATTTTACAAGAAAAGTATAAGAGAAGTTTAGTAATATGTGGAGTAGAATTTTTATAGGAAAAGAAAATTGTAAGAAATAGCTATGTAGGTTGTAAGAATATGTAGTAAGAAAAAGTAGAGATAGATGAATAGAAATGAATAGTAGAAAAATACTATAAATAATAGACTAGACAATTAAAATAGCAGTAGTAATAAAAATATGCGTATAAATACGATATCTGTAATTTTTAGTTACCGAAAAATTCTAAAACTGATATTTTGAAAACCTTATATTTTTACCAGTCTATTGGTGTCACGCCCCGAAGGGTACCCTAAACGTGGTAGTCCGCCACATATAATATCAAGGCTTAAGAATGGCTACCTTAGTCATGCGAAAGCCTTAATATTATATGTAAGGCGTCTAACACGGTAATAGGAGACGCTTTTGGGAAGCATAGTTTAAGCAAGTAAAGATAAACATACAAGAATCCAGAAATAAAGTATATCATATCATAAATAATCAAAGGTCTGTTACATAATTTCTTAGGGGCATACCCCCGCTAATTCCAAAGATCAAGATAAGCTTCATAACATCAAAAATACTACCTTAAAGATTTCAAAGGAATTCTAATCTAAGCCTTCGAGTAGATTTTCCTCCAAAAGCTTCAACATAAAACGTATACGGATACGGATGGCCTTGGGCACAAAATAGGTGTTCCTGAGAATACAAATACCTATAGGGTGTAAGCTTATGGGCTTAGTGAGTAAATCCCAAAATTCATACTCGAAGAAAATTATCAAACAAGTTTATTTATTCAAACATATGAATGCAACAACCACATGAGCTACAAACATATGACTTTCGGAATCATATGTTGAATGAATTTAACGCCCTTCATTCGGGGTTGGGTATCCAGGCCAATTACAGCCACAACTTTTAAAAACACTTTTATAGATCTTACCGCTCCTATACGCCATCAAAAACTTGTAGTTATTACAGGCTCCTACTAGCCATCACAAACTTGGTTATTACGGGCTCCTACTAGCCATCAAATTAAGTAGTTCTTACTGGCTCCTACTCGCTACTGACATGATATACCGGTTATGTCTACCACCACTATTATACACTTGTCCCACCAATTGTATAGTAGTGAATGCAATGTGACTCAACTATGAAGTGCATGAATAATTTCTTTAATTAAAGTCTAGTAGTTACGTTTAAATTCTTTCAAGTGATCAATCAATTTCAAACATTTCAAGATATTAATTCACATACAACTTTATTACAAACAAATCGAGTTTCGATATTCTTAGTATTCTTTCAACATATTATCATACACTTCCTTTTGATTTTTCTTAAATTCTAGTGCAACTAATTTTACAAGCACAATCAAGAGTATGAAAAATAACGGGAATAACTCACTCGGCCATGATGACACCTTCTTGAATTGGATGGGTCGTTCGGAAATTCCACTTAATCGTAGTAGTCCTCGGGATGAACAATCCTCCTCGTGATTATCTAATCAAGAAGAATACCCAAAATGAGTATTTCATAAATTCTATCCTTGAAGATTCTAATCTTTTCTTAAAATCGTAGTAAAATCGTATAAGGGGAAATTCCAACTTAAAATGGCCATAACTTGCTCATTTTAACTCGGAATTTCGCGTATAATATATCGTTTTCTACCTACTCGAAAAGATCTACGCATTTCTAAGCTTATTTCCATAAAACTAAGTCGTTTGGGTTCGAAAAGGTAGAGATCAGAATTTGCCACGAATTTGCAAACACTTGTTTTCCTTCTTGTAAACAAAGCTCATTTTGAAAAGATAACTATTTCAATTATTTTGTAAACTTTTGAAAGGTGTATATGTGTAATGACTCATAACAAATGTATGAAGTAAATGAAGTTGTCTCAACTTATAAAAAGTAGGTTTTAAAAGATTTGAACTTGAGATTCTATTGAATATTTATTCTACTTTTGAAAGATCTTGAGTTATGAGATGAATGTTCTTTTTCTAAATTTAATCTCTTGTAATTTCTTTAAATTCCTAAGGTGGTTTTATTTTCAAAACTTGGATTCAAAAGTAATAAAATGACATTTTTATTTCTTGTAATGATTCCAAAAGAGTATTTCTTGATGAAAGGTTTTTCATAAAACCTTTTGTTTATGTAAGAAAAATCATTTTCAAGTGTTCATGAGTTTTTAGAAATCTATTTCCTATTTTCAAAAGAATCCTTAGTTTTAGAAAACACTTCCTTCTCTTTTTTTGTTGAGACAAAAACATTATGTTCATGCATGAATATGAATCATAACTATAGAAATATAAAGGAACATAATAACTTGAAAGCTTAAGTAAATAATAAAGTAAATCAAGTATTGGGACCTTAGCTTCATCAAGGTACCCCGGGACTAAGAAAAGACTAGTCCCGAAAAAGAAAGAATTGTTTTGACTTGATGAGGACAAGTCTAAGACTAGAATGACTAGTCTTAAAATCAACTTGAAATAAATAACTTGAAATGAAGTAAATAAATTGCATGAAAGATAAATAAATTGTAAGACAATGAGCTTATATGCTCTAAATAATATATATAGCTATATAGATATATAGATAGTAAGAACATAAAGGAACATAAATGAACATAAGGAATTTGATTATGAACAAAAACAAAGCATGAACCTAATGTTGCTTTCTTAACCTTCATGGTTTTAGAAAACACACACTAAGCTCATACTAAGTAATGAACATGAAGAATCTTGAGAAATTTCTTACCTAAAGAAGCTAAACTAAGAGGACTTCTTGAAGAACTCTTGAGAGAATTGAGAGAATTTTGTAGAGTAACTTTAGAGAAGAAGAAGTGTGAAAGAAGTGAAGGTATGAGGGGTATTTATAGGAAAATGTGGGAGATAATTTGTGTTAATTAAATAATTGAAAAAAACAAATGGATGCATGAGGGGGGCCGGCGCCATTTGAGGGGAAGAGAGAAAATTAATTTTTTTGTCTTTTGATTAATTAAAAGTAAGAAATGAAAGATGTGAAATTGTATTGGAAATGAAAATGTAAGAAATAGGTGTATGGTTGTAAGAGGTTGTAAGAAAAAGTAGAGATAGATGAATAGTGTAGAATAGTAGAAAATAGTGTAATGTAAAAGTAGACATGACAATTTAATACCGGTAGTAAGAAAATACGATATAAAAGCGATATCTGATATTTTTAGCTATCGAAAAATTACGAAATTGATATTTTTGGAAATCTTATATTTTTACGAGTCTAACGGTATATTCGGAATATTTTTATATTCCGGGCTTCCGGACACGTTTTTCAAGAACTGTGTCCGTTCGGGTTCGAAGGACATCCGAATTTCGCGAAACTGAAACTTTTATAAAACCTATGGTTATTACGAACTATTCGAGCTAATTTTTCCAACTTCGTTTTCTAGGGCTTGAGAAAACGGCAATGCCGGAGTTAAACGGTTACGGTAAACTAGGGTTTTGTTTGACCTAAAATCCGTTTGACTTCCGATTAGGGTTTAGGTCTTTAATTTGGATCCAAAAATTTCGGGGATTTACAACCTACCCCCCTTAAAGAAAGTTTTGTCCTCAAAACTTGAAATTTGCAACTTGAAATTCGTACCTGATTCTTCAAAGAGATTTGGATATTTCTTTCGGATCTCATCCTCGGCTTCCCAAGTAGCCTCTTCTCGCGAATGATTCCTCCATAACACCTTGACATATCGGATTTCCTTGTTTCTCAGCTTTTGAACCTTTTGATCCAGAATTTGAACTGGGTGCTCCTCATAAGTCAAGTTCTCTTTCAGCCTGACTGGTTCAAGCTCCACAATCCGATCAGGGTCGGGGATATGCTTTCTTAGCACTGAGACATGGAAGACATTATGTACTCCCGACAGGTTTGGTGGTAATGCCAAGCGATAAGCCAAATCTCCTACCGTTCGAGGATTTCGAAAGGTCCGATATACCTTGGGCTTAGCTTTCCTCGAGCCCGTACACGATGAATACTCTTTATCGGATTCACTTTCAGATACACATGATCACCAACGTTAAACTCAAGGATCCGTCGTTTTTTATCTGCCCAACTTTTCTGTCTATCTTGGGCCTCTTTCATCCTTTGCTGAATAATCCTGACTTTATCTGAGGCGTCTTGGATGAGATCTGGTCCAATTGTTAATTTTCCACATCATCCCAAAATAGAGGCGATCTACACCTTCTTCCATTAAAAGCTTCGTATGGTGGCATCTTAATTGTTGAATGATAGCTGTTGTTGTAAGCAAACTCTACCAAAGGTAGGTGTACTTCCCAGCTTCCTTTGAATTCCATAACACAAGCTCTTAACATGTCTTCCAAAGTCTGGATAGTTCGCTCTGATTGTCCATCAGTTTGTGGATGATAAGCTGTACTGAACTGTAACTTGGTCCCATACACTTCTGAAGGCTTGTCCAGAATTTTGACACGAATCGAGGATCTCGATCCGATACAATCCCTGCTGGAACTCCATGCAGTCTCACAATCTCCCTTACATATAGCCGGGCCAACTTTTCCATCGAGTAGGTCATGTTGATGGGGATGAAGTGTGCTGACTTGGTAAGTCGATCCACAATTACCCATATGGCATCATATCCGATGTTCGGGGCAATCCACATACGAAATCCATGGTAATTTGGTCCCATTTCCATTCTGGTATGGCCAATGGTTTCAAAAGTCCTCCTGGCCTTTGGTGTTCAATCTTTACTTGTTGACATATGGGACACTTCATTACGAATTCAGCTACATCCTTTTTCATACCATTCCACCAAAAGCGACTTTTAAGGTCTTGGTACATCTTGGTACCACCGGGGTGCATGGTATATCCCGAGTTATGCGCCTCATCCATTATTTCCTTTTTCATCTCCTCATCATTTGGTACACATAATCTTCCCTTCATTCTTACTACATCTCCTCATCTATCTCAAAATCGTCATACCTTCCTCCCTGTATCTCACTTTTCAACTTTTGTATGACTTCATCATATCGTTGAGATTCTTTGATTCTATCTATCAGGGTTGGCTCCATTACCAAATGGGAAATTTCCATTTCCGCACTTTGCCCCACAAATTCGATGCTCAATCTCTCGAATTCCTTTATAAGTTCTTTTTGAGTTGTGAGCATGGCTGCAACTTCTCCATGGTTCTTCCGACTCAAAGCGTCTGCTACCGCATTCACTCTTCCAGGGCAATAATTTATTCCAAGATCATAGTCTTTGATCAACTCCAACCATCTCCTTTGCCTCATATTCAATTCCTTTTGTGTAATAAATACTTGAGGCTCTTATGGTCCGTATAAATCTCGCATCTCTGTCCATATAGATAGTGCCTCCAAAGCTTGAGAGCAAACAACTGCGGCTAACTCAAGATCATGCGTCGGGTAATTTTGTTCATGCGGCCTCAACTGCCGTGAAGCATAAGCAATTACTTCCCTTCTTGCATAAGACACATCCTAAGCCATTTCTTGACGCATCACTATGGACGGTATATGGCTTTTCTGGATCGGGTAAGGTTAAAATTGGAGCAGATACCAACGTTGCTTTAACTCTTGGAAACTTTGTTCCCTCTTCTCATTCCAAATGAATCTTTCATTCTTCTGGGTCAACTGAGTTAGTGGCTTAGCTATTTTTGAGAAATCTTGCACAAACTTCCTGTAATAGCCAGCTAATCCAAGAAAACTTCTAATCTCAGTCACCGTCCTTGGTTGTTTCCATTCCATTACGGCCTTAATCTTTTCAGGATCTACTGATATTCCTTTCCCTGAGATAACATGTCCTAGAAAAGATATTTGGTCCAACCAAAAGTCACACTTGGATAATTTGGCATATAACTTGTGCTCCCTTAAGGTTTGTAATGCCATTCTCAGATGTTCTTTGTGTTGCTCCCGTGTTTTAGAATAGACCAAAATATCATCAATGAAGACAATCACGCATTTATCCAAGAGCGGCTTATACACCCGATTCATCAAGTCCATGAAAGCAGCTGGTGCATTAGTCAATCCAAATGGCATGACCATGAACTCATAGTGTCCATACCGAGTTCTAAAAGCGGTCTTTGACACATCCTCTGGTTTTATCCTCAGCTGGTGGTATCCAGATCTCAAATCAATGCGTGAGAATACACTTGCTCCTTGTAGTTGGTCAAAGAGATCGTCAATCCTTGGCAATGGATACCTATTCTTGATAGTGACCTTATTGAGTTCTCGATAGTCAATACACAACCTCATCGATCCATCTTTCTTCTTCGAATAATACCGGAGCTCCCCAAGGCGAGACACTTGGTCTAACAAATCCTTGGTCAAGCAATTCTTGTAATTGCTTCTTAAGTTCCTTGAGCTCAACAGGTGCCATTCGGTATGGTGCCTTGGATATAGGTTCTGTTTTTGGCATCAAATCGATCTCAAAATCGATTTCTCGTTTTGGGGGTAACCCAGGCAATTCTTCTGGAAAAACATCAGAGAATTCATTAACGATGGGGATGTCGTCAATGTTGGGTCTTTCCTTATCCTCCTCCGTACTTCCCACATAACTTTCAACTCCTTCCTCAACCTCTTCAATTACTCGAACGAACTTAACTCCAAACTTTTAGAAGTTGCGGATTCTCCCAAAAATAGCTTTCTTTCCATCTTGTCCCATGAATTCCACCTTTTTATTTCTACAATCTACCTTTGCTTCCACCATGGACAACCAACTCATTCCGAGAATCACTTCGTACTTGCTATTTCTATTACTATAAGATCGGTAGTTGCTTCATGGCCTTGTATCTTCATGGGGCAATTCCTTATTACTTCTTTGGTAGTCACCACACTACCGGTGGGGGTTTTTATACGAAAACTTGTTGTGATTGTGGTGATAGGTAAACCGGTCTTCAAGGCTACACTAGTGGCAATAAAGGAATGTGTTGCGCCGGTATCGAAGAGGGTATAAGCGGTTAGGTCCCCTATTTGTATGGTTCCTGCGTTCAAGACGCGTGTGTTACTATCTTATTGTCCTTAAGGTTCCTAGATATCTATTATTTCCAACATACATCATAACTTTATACTCAACAGATATCAAAACAGACATATATTTTAAAGGTTGAGGCTAACCTGTAACCAAGCTATAGTCATACTCCTCTCCATGGTCCAGGGCAGCCAACTCTACTCCTTCTTCGGCATCCTCCTCGCAGACCCATTGCCCTTCAAGGTTATAAATTCTCAGCCCATGCATAGATGATGCCGAGCGACTTCCGCTTCCATTCCCACTCCTTGTCGGGGCAAGTCCTCCGAGGATCCAACAGGTCGGTTTGCTGGAGATTCCTTTGGGGACACTCGTTAGCAAAATGTCCCAATTGCTTGCATACGAAACAAGTCGTAGAAGCTTTCTTTGGGCAATCCGGAATCTTATGGCTCGGGTCACCACAGAAATAACACTTGTTCTGGAGAAGGGGGCATCTCTTCGGGTAATGCGCTCCTTTGCATTTCCAACAATTTGCTGTTATCTTGGAATTATCCTTCTGTCCACTAAAATTTCCCTTAAAGTTGCTAATTGGTTTAAACCTCTTGAAGGGAAATTGGAGCTTGTTCCTGGTTGAAATTTCCTTCCAAACACATGCACTTTCTTCTCAGAAGTCCCAGCTTTCCTTTTCTTGGCCCCTTCAACAATTCTTGCTCTTTCAACCAATTCTCTGAAGGTGCGAATGTCAAACTCTTCTAATCGCATCCTTAAGTCCTCATCTAACCCATTCAGGAACACTTGTCGTTTCAGCTCCTCACTATACTTATAAGAATCCGGAGCATACTGCAGGAGTCGGCTGAATTCCGTCTCATATTGTTCTATGGATTTTCCTCTCTGGGATATGTGCAAGAAATCCGCACTATACCTTACTCTTAAACTTCCAGGGAAATAATTTTCCAGAAACTCATTCCGAAACATGTCCCAGGTGATAGGGTTCCCTACTCTTGGACTCCCACCAGATGCGGGCGTTGAACCTCAACATATAAGTACCATAGCTTATTCGAAGATGATAAGGAACTTCATAGGCGGCAAAAGACGTTCTACTGCGCGAGCCAATCTTCAGCCTCATCGGTTTCCCAAAAGCTCCGTCAAAGTAACGGTTACTTTTGATAAAATCTGGGAGTGAAGTTCTGTATGGTCGAGGTGGTGGCGGAGGCGGCAGGGTGCTGTATGTGATTGAGCATCAGGTGCTGCGGTCCATGTACAGATGCTTGGGTGCTTGCTGGGGTGGTGCTTGTGCTGGTGCCGGAGGTGGCATATTCCTCTGTTGTTGTTGAACTAACACATTAAGAAGCTGTGTTAATTGACCCAGAGTGGCTTGGAGATTGCCTTGCTGGTCTGGGGCAGGAGCCACAGGGGTACTTCTGGTTGGTTAACTTCTTCAGGCGGGTTATTTGATGCCTGCCTCATCCTCGGTCGTCCCCTTCTAGGTCGGCTGTTTTAATTGTTTACGTAAATACTAGATTATTAAGTCTTTTACATACTAAGTTACGGAAATTGCGGAAATTTTCAAAGAAATAAACATATAAAGGGAAATATCACACAAGAGAAATTTAAGCAACTAAATCAAGAGAAAATTTGTTTAAACCAATATTTAATTAAAAAGTATAGAAGGGAATAAAATCTTATAAAGAAATCAAAAAAGAAATTCAAAATACAACAAATATTAAACACTTTTTCGAAAACATAAATTAAACTACTAATCGATCCTATATCCTAAGTCGATCTGGTTAAAATTCTTGTTGGACACATGGGATTGCTCATGTGGATCTTTCCTTCTTTCTTTGATCTTTCCTTCCTGGTGAGGGAGTTGCATTACGGTGGTTGGGTCTAGAAGTCATCCTTAGCCATCTTAGTTACGAACAGCTTCGAGTTGCTTCGGTCCATCATTCTTTTTCCTTTGCGGGAGGGTTGATTTCTAGACGTGCTTGGCTCTCGTTGATCAAGACTTCGTCTGCGCTGCATGCTCCTCATCACTTCTTTCTCGATCAGTTTGTTACACGATATCACTTCGATTCGGATATTCTCATCAGATCATTTGAAATCTTGACTGGCTTTACGTTGGTTGGAAATATCCTTATCTCATCCATGATCTACTGGCTCATCGTGGCTTAGATATATAATCGTCCTATGGAATTCCAAACTCGAAATCGGGAAACTAACATATTATTTCGGAAAAAGAATGTAGCTTTTTCGAGCATAGGGGTTTGTAATGGTACGTAAGACCATTCCATATCGTAAGAAACTTCTAAGTCTGTCTAATAGGGAAAACTCCTTACAGGGGCTTCCTACTTTAATCGGTAATCCACAAGGGTTTCTTCATTTCTTGAGTTCAACATTGGCCTTAACCCTAACTTCTCCAAGGTAAACTCAAAGACAAGGGAGGTCATAAATTCTCCTTTTTGAGAATTTCTAAACTTGTCTAATCCTATCTAAGTCCTTTTGTAAATATATCTATCTTTTTCTATTCTAGATTTATTCTATACCTTATATTCTATAAACTTATTGCTCTGATACCAACTTAAACTGTCACCCCCGAAGGTACCCTAAACGTGGCAGTCCGCCACATATAATATCAAGGCTTAAGAATGGCTACCTTAGTCATGCGAAAGCCTTAGTATTATATGTAAGGCATCTAACACGGTAATAGGAGACGCTTTTGGGAAGCATAGTTTAAGCAAGTAAAGATAAACATACAAGAATCCAGAAATAAAGTATATCATATCATAAATAACCAAAGGTTTGTTACATAATTTCTTAGGGGCATACCCCCACTAATTCTAAGGATCAAGATAAACTTCATAATATCAAAAATACTACCTTAAAGATTTCAAAGAAATTCTAATCTAAGCCTTCGAGTAGATTTCCTCCAAAAGCTTCAACATAAAACGTATACGGATACGGGATGGCCTCGAGCACAAAAATAGGTGTTCCTGAGAGTACAAATACCTATAGGGGTGTAAGCTTATGGGCTTAGTGAGTAAATCCCAAAATTCATACTCGAAGAAAATTATCAAACAAGTTTATTATTCAAACATATGAAATGCAACAACCACGTGAGCATACAAGACATATGACTTTCCGGGAATCATATGTTGAATGAATTTACGCCCTTCATTCGGGTTGGGTATCCAGGCCAATTACAGCCACAACTTTTAAAAACACTTTATAGATCTTACCGGCTCCTATACGCCATCAAAAAACTTGTAGTTATTACAGGCTCCTACTAGCCATCACAAACTTGTAGTTATTACGGGCTCCTACTAGCCATTAAATTAAATAGTTCTTGGCTCTACTCCCACTGACATGATATGCCGTTATGTCTGCCACCCACTATTATAATACTTCCCACCAATTGTATAGTATGAATGCAATGTGACTCAACATATGAAGTGCATGAATAATTTCTTTAATTAAAGTCTAGTAGTTACGTTTAAATTCTTTCAAGGATCAATCAATTTCAACATTTCAAGATATTAATTCACATACAACTTTATTACAAACAAATCGAGTTTCGATTATTCTTAGTATTCTTTCAACATATTATCATACACTTCCTTTGATTTTTCTTAAATTCTAGTGCAACTAATTTTACAAGCACAATCAAGAGTATGAAAAAAACGGGGAATAACTCACTCCCATGATGACACTTCTGAATTGGATGGGTCGTTCGGAAATTCCACTTAATCGTAGTAGTCCTCGGGATGCGAACAATCCTCCTCGTGATTTATCTATCATCAAAAATACCCAAAATGAGTATTTCATAAAATTCTATCCTTGAAGATTCTAATCTTTTCTTAAAATCGTATAAGGGAAATCCAACTTAAAATGGCCATAACTTGCTCATTTTAACTCGGAATTTCGCGTATAATATATCGTTTTCTACCTACTCGAAACGATCTAACATTTCTAAGCTTATTTCCATAAAACTAAGTCTTTGGGTTTCGAAAAGTAGAGTCAGATTTGCCACGAATTTGCGAACACTTGTTTTCTTTCTGTAAACAAAGCTCATTTTGAAAAGATAACTATTTCAATTATTTTGTAAACTTTTGAAAGGTGTATATGTGTAATGACTCATAACAAATGTATGAAGTAAATGAAGTTGTCTCAACTTATAAAAATGAGGTTTTAAAAGATTTGAACTTGAGATTCTATTGAATATTATTCTACTTTGAAAGATCTTGAGTTATTAAGATGAATGTTCTTTTCTAAATTTAATCTCTTGTAATTTCTTTAAATTCCTAAGGTGTGGTTTTATTTTTCAAAACTTGGATTCAAAAAGTAATAAAATGACATTTTTATTTCTTGTAATGATTCCAAAAGATATTTCTTGATGAAAGGTGAGTTTTCATAAAACCTTTTGTTATATGTAAGAAAAATCATTTTCCAAGTATGTTCATGAGTTTTTAGGAAATCTATTTCCTATTTTCATTTAACAAGAACCCTAGTTTTAGAAAGACACTTCCTTCCTATTTTTTTTGTTGAGACAAAAACATTATGTTCATGCATGAATATGAAATCATAACTATAAAATATAAAGGAACATAATAACTTTGAAAGCTTAATAAATAATAAAGTAAATCAAGTATTGGGACCTTAGCTTCATCAAGGTACCTCGGGACTAAGAAAAGACTAGTCCGAAAAAGAAAAGAATTGTTTTGACTTGATGAGGACAAGTCTAAGACTAGAATGACTAGTCTTAAAATCAACTTGAAATTAAATAACTAAATGAAGTAAATAAATTGCATGAAAGATAAATAAATTGTAAGACAATGAGCTTATATGCTCTAAATAATATATAGCTATATAGATATATTAGATAGTAAGGAACATAAAGGAAGCATAAATGATCATAGAGGAAATTTGATTATGAACAAAAACAAAGCATGAACCTAATGTTGCTTTCTTAAACCTCCATGGTTTAGAAAACACACACTAAGCTCATACTAAGTAAAGGAACATCAAGAAATCTTGAGAAATTTCTTACCTAAAGAAGCTAAACTAAGAGGACTTCTTGGAAGAACTCTTGAGAGAAGTTGGAGAGAAATTTTTTAGAGTAACTTTAAAGAAGAAGAAGTGTGAAATGAAGGTATGAAGGGGTATTTATAGGAAAATGTGGGAGATAATTTGTGTTATTAAATAAGTGAAAACAAAATAGATGGATGCATGATGGGTGGCCGGCGCTATTTTGGAGGGAAGAAGGGGAAAAATTAATTTTTTTGTCTTTTGATTAATTAAAAGTAAGAAATGAAAGATGTGAAATTGTATTGGAAATGAAAATGTGTAAGAAAAGGTGTATGGCTTTAGAATAGGTTGTAAGAAAAAGTAGAGATAGGTGAATAGTGTAGAATAGTAGAAAATAGTAATGTAAAAGTAGACATGACAATTTAATACCGGTAGTAAAAAATACGCAATAAAAGTGATATCTGATATTTTTAGTTATCGAAAAATTACGAAATTGATATTTTTGGAAATCTTATATTTTTGAGTCTAACGGTATATTCGGAATATTTTTAGTATTCCGGGCCTCCGAACACATTTTTTTGAGAACTGTGTCCTTCGGGTTCGAAGGACATCCGAATTTCGCAAAACTGAAACTTTTATAAAACCTATGGTTATTATGAACTATTTGAGCTAATTTTTCCAACTTCGTTTTCTAGAGCTTGAGAAAACGGCAATGCTGGAGTTAAACGGTTACGGTAAACTAGGGTTTTGTTTGACCTAAGAATCCGTTTGACTTCCGATTAGGGTTTAGGTCTTTAATTTGGATC
This sequence comes from Combretum micranthum, assembly GCA_024138025.1. Taxonomy (NCBI): domain Eukaryota; kingdom Viridiplantae; phylum Streptophyta; class Magnoliopsida; order Myrtales; family Combretaceae; genus Combretum; species Combretum micranthum. The sequence goes on along the minus strand of JAMXBD010000928.1, from coordinate 202,460 downwards.
AAAAATTTCGGGGATTTACAATTGGTATCAACGGAATATTTTTGTTGTCTAATGTACCAGGGCACGGTTTTTGAAATTGATCCCGTTCAGATATGAAGGATACTAGAAATTTGCGAATCTGATATTTTTAAGCTTCCCTATATTATACGAACTATTATCGATAATTATTTCCATTTCGTTATTTAGGGTTTAAGAGCATGGATTGTCGGATCTTAAACACTAGGGTTTGTTGTATGCTTTGTTGACTTTTAGGGTTCCTATTTGACTTCCGGCTTGTTAATTTTATTCATATGATTATAAAATTTTAGGGTTTTGTCCATGTTATATTTTTAGTTCAATATCTACGATTTATTTCATTTTATTTGTGATTATTTAATATTTAACAGTTCTTGAGATCATTTAACCGAGTCTTAGGATTATGGGTTAACTCAGTTTGACTTTTGGTGAAAATTGAAAATTTTTATTATAAAATTCACCAAATGATTTAAGGTTTTAGTATTCTATTGCCGAGGGTTATTTGGACATATTGTTTCAATTTGCATGCTAGGAATCGGATAGATGATTTGATTGGTGTACGGATATCGAATAAATCGATTGTTGGATTTTCTAGTTTGTTTTGAGGGTTCTCTTTTTCTCAAGATTAAGAATTCTCGTATTTGACCTTATTTAGAATTTGGTTTTAACTTGGATCAATTTTCACGGTTCATCATTTTTTTAGTTTTTTACTTTATGATTATTTTCTAAAAATTATGAAAAATTTTAGAGTTTTACAGTTAGTACATTGTCGAGCTCTTATGGAAGAAGTGGGAGCATAGAATGAATTTACTTTCTCAAAATTTCTTTATGAGCAAAATATTATATGTTAATATTTTAGAGATTACTAGGAAAATATTTATATAGACTTGAAGACATTAGTGGGGGTATGCTCCTAAGAATTGTAATTGACCTTATTTATATTTAATGATAAGTATTTCTCTTCATTATTACTTTAATTGTTATCAAAATAAATTGTACTATTCTAATGCATTCCCTTGATTGTGATGTACGCCTTGTGAATAACATGAAAGTCTTTGTGTGATTAAGATAGTCATTTATAGGCTTTAATATTGTGTACGGTAGTTGTCACGTTTAGAGTATCCTTCGGGCGTGACAACTTATTTACTTAATAATAATGATAATTATTACATAATAATAATAATAATAACAACAACAACAACAACAACAAGTAGAAAATAAAAGAAAAAAAAAATAAAGACATAATACATGTGTGATATTTTCCATATCAAAAATCTAAAAGGAACACACTTTTAATAATATTTCTGGTATATAGTGTATTATTAAATATGCTGCATGTAAACAGCTTGTTTTTTATAATTGTTGATTTGTCACCCTAGTAATATGATATAAAGAAAAATAATAATGATAATAGTTATATTATATTGATACTTGATGTTTTAAATAATGTGATTTTTCAATAAATTTTATGATATGACATGCATTAGCAGATCCATACTTCATGTAATATCGATTGTGTTTTTGCATTCTTATGGCATTATAATACAATAATAATCTTGATTTTAGACAATCATAGTTGTGAAACTTGCGATTCTATATAAAATTGTCAAAGGGTTTGTAGAATCATAACGTAAAATCGAAACGTATAAATAGAATATCTACAACCTATACAAAATAGCTTTGAAAAAACCATATATATGCTTAAAGAAGTTGTAAAAAAGCTTAAATTATATAATGAATTTTAAAAAGGAAATAAAGAAAATTAAGTTCTCTTTTTCATAATAACTGTTAATTCATAATATAACATAAATTAAAAAAGAGCGAGTAGAGTCAAATTAAGTTGTTTTTTATTATTTTATTTGAAAGAAGTTATACATTAAAGGAGAATAAAATTTATAACTTATCTTAAAATCTTAATTATATAAATGAAATAAATAATTTTTTTTATAAACTTTATAACTATAACTCAACTGAATGAATTCTATAAATATAGACCATGGGAGTTAAGGGGAAGGAGGGAAAGAGATAGAGAGAGAGATAAAAACAAAACCAAAACACGATAAGAAATATGTATCATCCTAATAGTTTATGAGCTTGTAAAAATATTTTTATATTTTTGCCTATGTTACTCAGATAAGTAAAATTGGTAAACTTAATAAAAAACATAAGATTCTATCGATTTTATATGTAGATTCGATTGAAATCATAAGATTCTAAAAAAAATGATTCCATACATGCGTCAATTAGGAAGGGGCTCCAACATTCATCAACATTGTAGAAACATGTGTAAAATCGTGATTTTGACAACTATGTGAACAATATTGTAGTTTTGCGAACATTTGATTTTACCATGATGTGTGTATGTGTTCATGAAATTGTATTATATTAGATTGAAGTCTTGTCATAATATTGCTTGTGATAATGTAATACTTAAAATAATGTAAAATGTGAACTTTGAGCATACCATGATAATGAATATATGATTTTGTCTTGTTACATTAGTTTATTTGATATTGTGTTGATTATCTTAATAAAAATCTTGATGTAAATAACACGTGGGATAATTTGACATATGATTTATGATAGAATGTGTGATCGTGTTTGCTTTAAAATTTTTGCTACGTGGAAAAATTCAATTTTTGTGAAATTATGAAACTTAATTTGACAGATTTATGGTTCACATAAAAATAATAAATTTTAGCAAAATTAATAAATTTAATGAACTTTTTTTGGCAAAAATATTTAATGAACCTAAAGTGAAAAGAATTCAAAAATTAAAATTAATCAATAAATTAAAGTTTTCATTAAACCAAAAAAGTACATATCATCTGATCCCGAATAACGGGTACGTACACACCTAACAAACGACTAAAACATGTAAAATTTTTATTTTTTCCTATTATTTTAAATGTAACGTAATTTGGATAATTCTTGCAAATATAGTTGCTTTTTTGTAAATTAATTAATATTAGCATGTAAATAAATATCACTTTGTAAATCTTGATAAAATTGGTAAATACTTTGTAAATATCACATAGTAATAATGTAATCCCCTAGATTTTATGCTACAAGTTATGCTTAAACCTTAAATCGAATGTCAACCAGAAACTCTAAGATCAACAAATATATATTAAACCCTAGTAGTTTAGATCAAGCAATCCCTTGCTCTTAACCCTGAAACAACAAAATTGAAATAGTAGTGGATAATAGTTCGTAATAATATAAGGAAGCCAAAAAATATCATATTCGATAATTTTTAGTGTCTTTTGGATCTGAACGGGATCAATTTTTCAAAACCGTGCCCTAGTGCACCCGATAGCAAAAATATTCCGATAACACCAATAAACTCATAAAAATATAAGGATTTCAAAAATATCAGTTTTATAATTTTTCAATGTGTAAAAATATTAGATATAGTTTAAATATGTGTATTTTATTTACTACCAGTATTAATTTATCTTATTTACTATTCATAGTACTATTCTACACATCCACTACTATTCACCTATTTATACTTTTCTACACCTATTCTTATACTCTACTATACCTATTTCTACTTTTTACTTTTCTCATACATCTTCATTCATATCAAACCTTTCAACTTATTACTTTTAATTAACAAAATACAATACAAAACAAAAAACACACTCTCTCTCCTCTCCCCATCACGCCGACCGTCTCTCTCCTATACACATACATTTATTTAAATCACACAATTTTCACTCCTCAAAACTGTATAAATATCCCCTCTCCCTCCATTTTATTCACACATTCATTTACCATACCAAAACTCTCTCAAATTCACTCCACAAACTCTCTCTCCTAAAAATCTCTCTTTTCTTTTCTTTACTATCCATTTTTCCTACACACTTTCTACATACATATACTGTCCAAACTTTTCTTACACTACCACTTTCATATTTTCTCTTTAGGTAATAATTCTTACCTCTCCACCATTTATTTTCCATGTCATGTAATTTAGCATGACTATGGTATTATTTCTCAAAATCTCATATTAGTTGTAGAAGCAACAACATATTCATGTTTTATTCTTGCACATGCCAAGAATTCCGATTTTTGTTATCTTGTTCTTATTACGATGTTATGCAATTATCATTATTGTTATTATGCTCCTACTTTAACAATGTATATATACTATCTATATGTATATCTATATATATTTTATAGCCTAAATGCTCAGTAACAAGCTTATTATTATTATTGCTTCTATTATTATTTTTCTTTTTCTTTCTTTTTCTTTTTGAGACTAGTTTATTCTTAGTCCCGGGATGCCTTGATGAAGCTAAGGCTCTCAATATTTGATCGGGTTACCTTGATGAAGCTAAGGTTCCTAATATTTGACCATATTATCTTGCTTCTTATATTTTCTTATATTTTCATCATTTTCATATTACATGCTCATATACATGCATCATCATAATGATATTGTCTCAACAAAATTTAAAGTGGAATTTTTCTTTAATAGAGCAACTTGAAACTAAAACTCTTTTTTTTATGTAATAAAGGAGTTTGTCATCAGCAACTTAGAAAATGGATTTTTTGGCAACATCTTCTCAAACTTTCCCAAAGTTTTCTTAAATGACAACAACGAAAGTTTTACCAAGGAAATAAAGGAAAATAACACCTTCTTTTCATAATAAGATGACCCAAGGCTTAGTAAAAATAATTTGTTAGTATAAAAATTTTCATAAAAAGCTTAAGATTGAAGTCTTTCCAACTTCATAATAAAAACCAAAAAGTAAACTACTTTTCAAAGTTAAGATAAAATCAACTCACTAATTTATAAACCCACTTAGGAAAGTAATGATTTTTAAGTTTCTAATTGATAAACCTATTTTCAAAAAGATAAAAAGAATATAAATATGATGAGTTTAAAAACAATGGATTTTATCAGCAACTTAGAAAGATGATTTCTTTTCAAATAAAATCGGTAAAGGAAATTAAAAGACCAAGTTTTAGAAATAAAATTTATTCTTAAAAAGTTAATAAATAAAAATATAAGAGGATAGAGACTTATAACCATTTTAAGGAATATATATATATATATAATATATAACTCAAAACCATTATAGGTTATCAAAAACTTAATGAAAATTTTGGAAAACTTTATTTTTATCACTAGAAGCAAAATTGTAAAAGATCAAAGTTAAGAGAACAATTTATTTGTTTTAGGAAAGAAATTGGAAAATAAAATAAGAATATACCCAATTACAATTGTAAACCTGGTTTTCTTAGCAATCGTAAACTTCAGAAATCGGAAACCAAAACCCTAAACCAGATTAGCTTAAGATTGAGAAAGAAACCTAAGAACTTTGGATCCAGCTTTCCTTCGATTTCAAACTAAAAGAACTTTTATGAAATATTGTTTTAAAGTATATTTCAAACCATAAAAAGATCTGATTTTGAAAATTTTTCCATTCCGAGCCTCCCTAAGATCCATTATGGAAAAGCAAGTCTCGGAACTCAAAATTCAAAAAATATTCCAAAATACTCTTTAGAACCAAAATTTAATAAGAATTTCAAAAATATAAATTTTATAATTTTTCAGTTTATAAAAATTACAGATATAGCTTTTTTCTCGTATTTTCTTTACTACCGATAAATTAAAGTGTCCTGTTTACTATTCATTATTATTCACCAGTATAACCTACTACACTTACAAGCCACTCCCTACTTTTACATCTTACAAACACTCAATTACATTTTTTTTTTCCAAAAAATTTGTCTCTTAAGAATTATTACAATTTAAAACTTTTTATTACATAAATTACAAAACAAAACAAATTGTTTTATTTTTCTTCTTTATTCTAATTAAAAACAAACCCTAATTTACTTACTGTATATACTCTTTTATATTTCTCTCTCTTCATTCACTTCATTTGTTTCAAAAAAATTACACAAACTCTTTCTTTTTCTCCTCTTGGCCGTGACACACACACGCCACATACACACTTAAACAAGTTCAATTTCTTCTTCATTTTCCCTCTCATTTCAAGCCTTAGGTAATGGATCCTTAACTTTTCTACAATAAACCTTGTAATGGCAAGACCATTCATGAGTGTTTTCATGTTTAAGCCCCCATGAGCTCTTGCTAGGGATAAGAAAATACTACTCTATGAATATCAAGCCATTACAAGAGTAGATCTTGTATTTAAATGTATTTTTGTTGGATGATCTTTATGTTCATGCATGTAGAAGTAGAATAAAACAAAGATCTTGCACAAAAATCTATTTCTATGTTTCAAACTCCATTTCATGTATCATAAGTAGTAGATCTAGCATTTAATGCTCATACTCTACTGACATTCATGATCTTTGTGAATATTGGTGCATTACTACATTAATGAAGCATAAAGAATTTTGTCTTGTATATATAAATATGGTAGTTAGTAGATCTTTAGTTAGATGAGACAAGAAACTTGAAAAGGAAAAATTTTTGTTTGAAATGTTCAAATGAAAATTCGGATGACTTCAAAACCATGCTTTAAAAACTCTTTTATCAACTTTAAAACTTGTGTTTTATATGAAAATGAAGGGTATAGGTAATATATATCGTTAAGTAATTATTTTTATAAGTTGAAATGAGATTTGCTAAGAAAAATATGCAAAACAAAGAGTAGAAATAATATAGGAAATTTTGAGTTACTAGTCAACTTAAGAAATTCGTAATTTTGGAGTATTGTCATGAAAACACTTACTTTCCAAACTCAAAATGAAAGTTTTATTTAAGAAATAAAGTCCTTAAGGGATAGGTATAATAGAGTCTTAAATTTTTAATGTATTAAACAAGTTTTTCTCAAAGAAATCAGTCAAAAACTAATTTTTTCAAAATTCGGATTTTGGAATAACCCTGTTTGAAAACATGTTTACAAAGTATAAATGGGAATTTCCATGTAGTGAAGGTCTTAAGTATTAGATAAAATGAAGACTCAATTCTAGTAAAGATAACTAGATTTTTCCTAAGAAATAATTCCAAAACAAAAGAGATTTAGCAAAGTTATGAACTAGTTTTCTTAAGAATACGTATTCTTAGAATCTTGCAAAATAAAGAGTTCTAAAATTTTTTTAGTAACATAATCAATATTATGCATACATCAAGCTTATAACATGCCATTCATGATAGGAAATCATTAATATTGTATGTATAGTTTATTTATTTCTAGAAACATTATAAACATTCACAAAACTATTTTTCGGAATTGGGAATTGCTACTGATCAGAATGTTTCGTGACCCAAACATTTCAAAACTTGAAAATAATATTAGAAATAGATAGATCTTTCGAAGTAGATAGAAATCGATATATAATTTGCGAAATTCCAAGTTAAAATGTTCAAGTTATGGTCGTTTTAAGTCGGGACTTCCGCAAATAACGAGAATTATGAATTTACTAGTTTTGTTAAATAGTTTGGATTAGTTAAGTGATGAAATACTTATTAGGGTATTTCTTCCTTTTTAGGTGACCCCAAAATCGATGATTCCCTACTACTGGATTACTTTTACTAAAAGATTGGTGATCCAATGGCCGAGTAAGTATTATTTCCTATTCTATTTATTGTATGTGATTGTAATAATAGTTGCATTAGATATGAGGTAAAGATAAAATGAATATGCATGATGGGGATGCATGGGAATTATGTATGGCTGTTGTTGATATGAGAACTTGAATATAAGAATATCGAAGCCGAGTGATTAATTATTGCGTGTACAGATGAATTAGCATTGATTGTCTGCAACTATTGATTGATCACTTAACGAATTAATATAATTGACTATTCGAAATTGAAAATAAATATGGACTCATTCATATCATAAATGGGGACAGAGCATTAGCATTAGTTGGTTGCCCGTAATTCTAAACAGTGTAAAAGTTGGTTAATCGTGATCCATAAATGAATTAATGAGTTGGTTAATCATGATCCATAAACGAATTTATAAGTTGGTTGATCGTGATTCTAAACGGCATATTTTAGTAGTTCTGCAGTACTCGTTAATCTGCTAACCCGGGATGGGGGGCGAAAGTCCATTCACATATGATTTTCAGCTAATCATATGTTTGTTGATTCTATATGTTTGATGCATATCAATTGTCTGACTAATCACTTGCTTGTATGAAGTGTTATGAAAGTGATCTTGGAAGTTCTCACTCACTAAGCTAGTATAGCTTACGTCCCTATAGTTTTTATTTGTTGCAGCACCAGTTCATATGGCTTAAACCGAGGCAACCTACAACTTAGGTACATGAGCTAGACGTTTCCGTTAGAAGTTGTATTCAATTTTGTTTAGATTTTCGTAGGAAACCAAGAGACTTTGGATGACTGTAAAAGACCTCTAAACGATATTCTTTTGCGGGAGAATGCCCCTTAGAGTTTGTAACTAATTATATGTGTTTTGATTTATTTTCTAATGCTATTGATTGCCAAATTAAACTCTTTAACTCCATCGGTTCAAGTATTCTATTGTCGTAAAGGGACGCCTTACATCTATACAAGACTTCCGAAGGACTAAGGTAGTAATTCGTGAGTCTTATATGGCATGTGGCGGACTATTACGTTTAGGGTATCCTCTGGGGCGTGACAACAATAATCTAAGAAAATATAAAGTTCCTCCAAAACACTTAGAAAAGAAATTGTAAAGATTCAAGTTTTTAACACAACAAGACAAATTGTTTTACAAAAAATAATCGTTGAGGCAACACCATTAGAATTTTTTCATATAATATGAGTCTATATATATATATACACTAAAAGGATTTTTCAATCATATACATATCTATATTTTTGCTATAGGATTTTTGAATAAAGATGAGTTTGGAAAATTGTTTTACAAAGTCTGGGATTTTCGTGTTAAATCAATACCATGACTTTGAGAAAAGCAAATGGCCTTTTATGTAAAAAATAACCTTAGAAATTGATAGATCTTTCTGAATAGGTAGAAAATGGTATATAATATGCGAAATTCCGAGTTAAAATGAGCAAGTTATGGCCATTTTAAGTTGGAATTTCACTCTATACGAATTTTAACGAACTTAGTAGAATAGAGTTGCAAGTTTAAGTAGAACTTCCAAGAATACTCATTTTGGGTATTTCTCATGTATAGGTGACGTGAAGTTCGAGCTACCTTATCCAAAAGATTACTTTGATTAGAAACTTCTGCTAATATAGCCGAGTGAGTTTAAATTCTCGTAACTGTACTAATATATTTGCTTGCAGTTTAGTGGCACTAGACTTTAGGAAAAGATAAAACATGATAGCGCATATGCTTTACTTATATGATTGAAATTATGATAAATATATCGAGGTGGGAATTGTTAACTAATCATCATATGATTTAGCATAAGAATGATTTGTTTGCAAATTCTACGATCGCTTATAAAATGACCAATATTATGCCATGATTACTTAAATAAAATGATTCATACATGACACTTAATGAGTGACATTGCATTCATTACTATACCCTTAGTGGGACAAGGGCATAGCAATGAGGTCGAGGACCCAATTATATTCTATGGCTTTGATTACCTGTAATTAAATGGTGAGTGAGCACCTGAATTAACTACATTTTAGCGATTAGTAGGATCTGTATAAAATTACAAAAGTATCATTTGCAAATCATGGCATCGTTGTCCTGAACACCTAACCATTGAATGGAGGGGTAAATCCATTCAAATATATGATTTCCAAAAAATCGTATAGATTGTGTGCTCACGTGTTTGATTGCATCTCATATGTTTGCTAAACAACTTGATTGATTATTGATTTTTTAGTACTTTACTGTTGATTTAATTCTTACTAAGTAAGAAGCTTACCCCCATATAGATACCTTTTACAATTTACCTATTTATGGTTGAAGCCTCGAAGTTATTTCTTATAGGTATTACCTTTTGGCTTAAGGAGTTTTTGGAAGAAGTCAAAGACTAGATATAGACTTAGACTTCTAAATAAATCTCCATGTAATTATTTTGATTAGGCTTTGATAGACCTTGATGGACTATATTTTTTGACGGGGAATGCCTCTTTGTTATTTGCAAGACCTTTATATATTTCCCTATTTTAGATATTATGTTATGATTTCCATTCTTATACTGTTATATGAATGTCTTCTTAAATAACTTGTTTCAAAGTTGGTCCTCCGTGATTGTGAATGTACGCCTTACATCTGGTATCATAGCTTATGGGATGACTAAGGTTATCATACTTACGCTTTAATATTGAGTGTGGCGGACTGTCGCATTTAGGGTATCCTTTGAAGCGTAACAAATAAAGCTTAGGATATTAAGGGAAAGAATTATAAATATAGAATTAAATGTGGTAACCACTGGTTTTAATAGGATAGTCTCCCGAGCTTATTAATTTCTTGTTATTATTTTAAAAAACAATTTTTTTATAGATCAATAATTAAATTAGGATCAACCTACCGATTGATGGTAATTTGATTTTTTCAGCTTTAGTAAGGTGGGTACTCCAAATTTTTTAAAAAATAAAAATTTTCTTTAACTTTTAGTTGATTTATATCAAATGGATTAGGATTTAGTATAATTCAAATTAAAAAAAAAATTAAACCAGCAATTGAAAAATTAGGTTCGACAATTTTTTTTTCTAAATTTTTACCTCTTTATGACTTTTAAGCATTTAAGCATCATTCTTATGAAGTTTGAAAGTTTTAAGTGAGGTCGTAATCAAGTTAATTACTATTATTTTTACTTAATTATTTTTTACCCCAATGGGCAAAACTTATTTTCATGATGGTTTGGTCTACAAACCTGTTATTTTGAGGTCTTAGTGATATATAAATGATAAAATTTAAAAAATATATATATATTTTTTTAAATTGTTGATAGGTACCTTTATAAGTTTTATAAACGTCCCAAGTAAAATGACCAAACTATGCTAAAAAATTGCAATCAACAATTTCGTTAAGTATACAATTAACTAAAAACCCCACTTGATAAGTTTTAAAAGGCTTACTAGGATCACTTAAATAGAACACATGACAATTAAAGCGTAACACAGTAGTACAAATTGTCAGAGTGGTTGCAAACCATTAAGGTCGAATTCGAATCCACCGGCAAAGACCCAACGAAAATGTTGTATTAACGATGCAAACTTTGTGAATTTTTTTTTTTTTTAATTTTACATATCAAATGTGGAAAGCCTATCACATCTATTATACTATAAATAATAACTCACGAAGTATTAACTGTTTATCATTCTTTGACTTGGGTCAAGGGAAACAATGAGTTTAGATTTCGAGAAGCCAAATCCTGCTCCTTCTTCCTACGTTGAAGCAGTCCGGTATATGTATATTTAATTAACCTCAGACTAGGCCGCGCCAGTTTTAGCGTACCCCTATGCATAAAAGTCCAAGTTTAGAATGATGGGCAAACCCTAAACCAAGTTGACAAGAAAGCGTAGGTTGAAAGATGTGTGAAAAGGATATGGGGTGGGTCTCATATAAAGGAAAAGGCACCATTAGGAATATTAAAAAGGGTCCGTCATTTACTCACATGCAACTTTTAGTCTGTAGCCCACACTTTTCAGTCATTTTTCTATACTTTTAGAAATCACCCCATATCCCCATACACACGAACCATGTCCGACGATGCTAAAGAAAGTTATGAATGGGCATGGGCTAATAACCACCGTGAGATCAGTCCACCATAACAATTTAAATAAATTGCAAAACCATCAATTTACAGTTGTTCCGTATGCAAGCACTCAAACCTTCCAATCAATTTACCCTGTTTTTTTTTTTTAATTATTTTAGACTATATAATCTGAAAAAATTTAGGGGTCTCCCACGCTCAATTTCCACGGTATTGGACTTTACCCAGAATGAATATATAAATTTAAGGTCAATGCATATAATGAAAAATAAAAACACCTTTCATTAACACTTTTAAAACAGACCACTTCAATAACCAATAGGGGTTACAACTGACAAGTACAAATACATAAAAGGAGAAACTATCAACAGATGACTGGCTTCCTTGTTCAAATCAAGCCATCGCATTTTTAACAACTTACAAGGAGAATGTTCTAAGAGTCAAAATTTCTCACTCAAGCAAGGTCACATTCTTAACGAGCTAGCCTGACCTAAGAAGTAGAAACGTATATAAAAAGGAGATTACATTACATCACATTACTTTACTGATTAAGCTAGTTTTTAATGATACACAGGATGGAACTCAATTTTTTTTACCCCTCTTTCATGGGCACTTTGGGTTTCTTCCTGGTCCTCCATAGTAAAAGTAATGGCCCCAATCCCCATTATTACCAGTCTGAACATCATAGCAGTTGGGTTGTTCGGTGAATATGCCCAGACCTTTTGGAGCCTTGAGATTATTGGACCTATCAACAACCTGAATGTTTCTAAAGTAACTCGCCTTACCGAACCCTTCCTCAGGAAACCAACCGCTTCCCATTTGAGTCGAGGTGTGGTGGCCACCAGTTTCTGAGTTAACAATTTCACCTCCCCATTCAATCATGGAAGCACTGTCAGCCAAGTATGAAAAGAGGAAAGAAGGCCAATAACCCAAAACGTAATCATTGCCAAACTGCATCCACCAGTGCCCTTCTTTTGGATCCTTCAGTAATTCCAAATTGATCCACAGTAACCACAAATAGTACAATGGAGTAGGTGTGGAAATTTATGCAACAAGCCAAAACAACGCAGTGAAAAAAGAGATTTGAGGAGTTTCACATGTCTTGTGTTTCTAAAAATTTGTAACGATGCATCCCAATTTTAAATCCCTAGGCAACTCTTTCTAGAGATTGTCTCTACATCAGACTTTATAAAACCAAACAAATGCACCAAGACAATGCCAAGAAAATTGACAGTGTGGACTAAAAGGATACTTCTGATATCTTCTTTTTGAATCTGTATAGTGTATAGTGTATAATAGCTTCTATTATGGCTTGTAATACTTGTATTATAGAAGATGCATAACAACATTCAATTAAAAATTACTTCAAACAAGACAAAAATAGCGGTGCTCACATTTACTTATGGCAGTGTTAAAATAAACTTCGATTTTGCTTCTTATCAAAAACCTCAGTCTTGTCTGATTCCCACTATTTTCACCTAGAACTGAGTGATAGTGTTTTGGCATTTACCTTCCAAATAAGTATGCTGATATCATACTGTGAGTTACGATAACCAGAGACCGGAGAGATGCTAGCACCCATTGCTATTTCACTGTTGATTTGGATAAACCCAGAGCAAAGGAGGTTATAGCAACCTGTTGCTTGATACGCATCACTCTGGAAAAATTTCAATGCAACTAGTATTACTACATACAAACTGAAGGAAACCATCAACTGCATTGCGGAAAGAGTGCATGCAAAAATCTACACAAAGGCAGACCAAAGTCCATGGAGCTTACTGTCCAGTAGGTGAAGAGTCTAGTATTATTGTCTCCATATAGATCAGGACTGACCTGTTTGGGCATATATAAGCTATCAGAAGAACAAAAAGCATGTGAAAATCGCATCCTAATCTATTTTTTGCATAACCATTTACTTGAAGATATGTGCTTGTATCTACTTACTGATTACCTGCCATCCTGCTTCAATACTATTTAAATCTTCACCAAAAGAACCCCCGAGTATCCATAGCTGAGACAAGCTGAACTCATTTGGTTGCTGTATTTTAGGTTCCCACACATTTATAGTTGCTTTGGCTCCATAATATTTGTCTCCATCAACATAAGCTATTGCATGCTGTATCCACAAAACACCCCAGAGCAATAACACATCAACAACAATAACAGACAGAGCATGATAAAAAGGGAAAAGAGAGCAACAAAGTGAAATCATAATGAGATACTTTACATCTTCTCCTAACAAGACAAACAAATCTTAACCTGATGGCCACTTTGATTGATGAGATCAGGATCAGCAGACTTAGGAGGTTTAGGAATGCTCCTGTGCTTCTTCCTTCCATATCTTTTCACAGAGCTTGCTCTCAAAACATCATCCTTCTTCGTCCTCCTTATTGGAATTGTGTTTTCAGGACATTTACCATTCACATGCCACAGCTGAGATAGTCTGTTTGCCCTTTCTTTGGTATCTGACACCCAGTTTTCATCAAATAGCAGCCCTTCTGGGTGATAATTCGGTCTCATCTGTTGCACCAAGTACATGACGTCACAGAAAGATACATTAACCCGATTAAAGAAATCGAAAGAGACAATCAAGAAAAATGAATGTTAACCTGAATTTTATGATCTTTCAGATAAGGGTGGTCAAAAGCTGGCTGATTCGATATATGAACACAGTCTATCATATCCCCATCTGGGCTCTGCTAGCAATCAAACAATCCAAGTGAGAAATAAAACTTGAGGCATATAACAGCTATGTGACAATATACACATCTATCACCATAAAAGGGCTATAAAATTTCATAATAACCAGAAAACGTTTGCTAAATGGAACCTTCTTCATATAACAAAAGTCACTGCATAAAAAACCAAACAAGAAAACCAAATTTCATTTGTTGCATTTTATTTTGGTGATTACAATGGGATCCGACCTTGCTTCCATCCTATGACAGCAATGGCTACAAGCCTTGCCTCATTTGCTTCTTTGATCTACTGCAAATGTCCGTCACTACTACTTTCTCAAACAAGGTGGCACGGTAGACAACATTCATGACACTGGCATCAACCTAAGACTACCTCTTCCTTAACCCACGACCAAATATTTAAAATTTCAGGAGGAAAAAAAAAAAAAAAAAAAAGGATAGCACTTTTAGGATTCTAAATTGCACAAACAAAGATAAAGAAAGAAAAAAATACCAAAAAAGAAGGGGAAAAGGCAGAGATTAGTAAGAAAAACAACCTTAATGGTTTTCTCAGGTGGTTTGTTCAAGCGCTTCAAGTGCTTTCGCACATTGAGATTCTGTTTTGAATCACCACTTAGTCTCCCACCATAACACATTGATACCAAACCCCATAAACAAATTACTGTTACCAAGAAAGTTCTTTTGCTTCCTCTACTGAACGCCACAAAACTACCCATTTCTTCGAACAAAGAAGACAAAGCCACTGAAGGAGTAAAACACCCACAGTAGTCGTATGTAGAACTTGAAGAGTTTCTATATTAGAACTTGAGGGTTACGGACAAGAGAGAAATAAAAGACACTGAAAAGTTTGAACCTTGTGGTAAATTTGGATTAGGATAAAAGATTTTTTTTGAAGTTTAAGATCACTAAACTGACTACAGTAGTGAAATGAAGCCAATTTTTTGGGTGGGACGAGGCTGTTTTCGCTCAAGTCCAAGGAGACTGTCCAGTGTGTCCAACATGCTCTAGCCTTTCTCCGTTATATGCGTAATGTGTGTGTATGGGTGGGCGTGTATGTGTGTGTGTGTGTGTGTGTGTGTGTGAGAGAGAGAGAGAGAGAGAGAGAGAATCTAATGGCTTTATTGGGTTGTTTATTGATGCGTTTATTTTTTTTTCCTTTTTCAAGGGAAAACGACTACGATAATATGACTATCCATCTACTTTTTTTTTTTTTATTAAAAAGTGGGATAAAAAAGGATTTGTAAAAGGCTAGGATGCGCCAAAGCGGGGCTTCTTTTTCCAAAGGAGAAAAGGGGGAAAAAAGTCATATAATCCAAGTAATTAAAAATTGAATACAAAATGCTGAAGAATCTTGTTATGCCTAAATTTTAATAATTTGACAATTGGAGCTTGTATCAACTTATCTTTATTGTCAAGTAAACAATTTATTAGTACGTGCTTCATTTTAAGTCATCGGAAACCTTTAGCTTTTTTTTTTTTTTTTAAATACCCCCCTCTCCCATGCAATGATCTAAGGAACATAGGTCATATTTTAATACAAGGTGTATTAGAAAATGCATATCACTAGTTGCTCCTTAATTTTTCTCAATAAAGAGAAATTTCCATTCTGAATAAATTGAATAGGTTTATCATAGTATTTTTATTTATTAATTTTTCATCTAAATGAGAATATTTTAAAGAAAAAATTATCTCCATATTGAATTGTTATTTATAGATTTAAATAATGAATAACTTTTTAAGATTTCTTTTAAAAGGATTCACTGTGAAATTATTATTACAATCAACTAAACGATGTAATAACTCTTCTTAAAAAATAAAGTTATAATGGAATTGCTAACACTGTAGAGCATACGAGCACTAAAGGTATTTTTTGTCCTACACTTTGAATTTAGGACATATTTGTCTTCTTTTATTTTTTTGGCCATATTTGTTTTAGTTGTTAGTTTTTTTTATTGGACATATTTGAATTTAGCACTAAACTTTTACATATTTGTTTTTATTTGCTAACGTTTCTCTATTTTTAATTTGAATCATAAACTTTTTTTTTCTATTTGATTCATTAACATTTGTAAAAGTTTGTAAATGAGACTTCTATTAACACCATTAGTTTTTTTATTATAGTATGAAACATAAACATTTTGTTTGGTCCCAAATTAATAATTTAAATTAATAAAATAAATAACTAAAGATAATTGGATATCAAATATAAAAATAATTAAATTCAGAAAAGCCTTTAAGCAAGAAACACTTCTCTTCGACACAAAAAAAAGAAAAAGAAATCACTTCTCCATTTGAAAGCGTCAACCATCATTCAACACCTTCATGATCAACAAATTACTCGCCAAGTACATCTTTTTAGGCTCATAACACACAAATGAATAAGCTAAGGTACAAAGCTTTTCCATAATTTTTTTTTATTTTTTAGTCTCAATTTTTTTTTTTTTATGAAGGTTAGGATTTTAGTGGATTTTTTATTTGGGAGAATTAGCATAGCCCGTAGGAGGGGATTTTTGGGTGGAATGAAATTTAGAGAGGTTTTGATTTAAGGAATGGGTAGATCATGATTTGGTGCGTGGACAGATTAAGTGGTTTGGAAGGGAGGGAATTGATAACAGATAGCAGAGGATTGAAATACGGAATGGGTTAAGGATTTGAATGTTGGATTTGAGGATTCATCAGTAATAAAACGATTTTTTCTAGGATTTCAATGACGAATGTGATCTCTTCTTCATGAAAGAGAGAGAATGTATTTAAAAAAAAAATTCTGCGATAATTGATTTAAATTTTAATTTATTTTATTATTAATTTTTATTTATGCAAATTATTAATTTAGCACTAATCAAATGTGCCACATGTAAAAATTTAATGGAAAAGCTAACAATGCTAAAAGGTCCTGGGTTGCAAAATTTTTACAAAGATCAAAGATTCAAATAGAAAGTAAATAAATAAAGATTCAGGACAAATAAAAAAAAAACACTTTAAAACATTGAGAATAAAAAATGGACTTTTCCTTTCAAATTTAAATCTTGCCCTGTAATTATATCACATTCCTTCCACTTTCCCCTTCTTTTTCTGCTCCTGCGCGTTGGTTTCTTATGCTTCACAAGTGATTCCAACCTCCTGACTTGTTTTTAGAGGAACGTTCTGTAAAATATGTGACTTTGCAAATTTTTTTGAATTGCCTTGTCAACACAAATTATACCAGTAAGCTGAAGCTGAACACCAAGTTCATAGAATGTGAACTTGTGGGATGGATTTGCCAACCCTAAGCAATCCGACTCACTAATTGGCTTATTTTTCATTGGCTTGTCAATAGATAGTCGGTTCACACCTGTTCACTATGTGTTTTTTTTAGCATTTTATAGAGTAGTAAATTATATTTTAAATGGTTATTTGATTAAGTGATACTTACAAAAAATTTAAGTATTTTATCTTTATAAACTCAGCTACAAATCTTTACAATTGCTTTTAATATTGCATACTTTTAATAATTTTTCAGTACATGTTATGAGTGGGATGTAGAAATTTAGTAGGAAGGATAAAGTTGTTCTTAAGTTGACAAATGTGCCTTATGTTTGGTAGTAGGAGTGACAAGTTATAGTTAGCATGTGAGTAGGAATAATCGGATAGGTCATTATATAGTTTTTGACCCATATGATCCATTGAAAATCCATAAGGTTCAATTTATAGAGTTTTAGTATCAGGTTTGGATAGATAGTAAAAATCTTATATGGTTATATGATTCAGATTTGTATTATATAATAAACCCGATGGATACCTAACAATCGTATTATAATTTAAAAAATAAATAAATAAATGAAAACATTGCTAATGAGGCAATGAGTTAGAAAAAAAAAGACATGAATGAGCTACTACTTGTTTACCTTCAAATGATTTTTTTTTTTATGTTTACTAGATTAGTTACGGATTTTATAACTTTTTTTTAATTTTGTTCAAGTTATGTTGCTGTGAAAATTAATATTATTTGTTATATGTTGTATTTTATTCCAGTAGGAGATTTTATTTAATAGTGTTTTTAAGATATTATATAGTAATAAAAGTAATATATTTATGTGTTTAATATGTTGTATAATACAGAGTGGGAACGAATTAGTATAGTTTGGTTTTTCCTAAAGCCAAACCAAATCAACCATAATTTATTGTTTTTTTTTTCATCTCAAACCAAACCATTAAGTAACATTGGTTTGAATGAGAAATTTTTTAAATAATTAAATAATGGTTTGGTTCGGTTTGAATTACAAATTAAATCGAAATTCTAACTAAAATTTTTTTTTAGTGTTTTTTTACGTTAGTGTAGATATTTAAATATACATACCACTTTACAAAATTTATATTATAAATCATGACAAAATAGTTTATGAATTCATCATACTTTTAATGTATAATTCTATAAAATCAGTTATCCACCAATAAAATATGTTCACAAATCAATACATAGTAAGTCATAATTTTAAATTTTAATAAAACCATCAAGTCAATCATTTACTAATAAATTTAGCCAAAATAAAAAATTATTTATCAAAAAAAGTGATCAACAAATAAAATAGTCTGCTAACAAAATACATTAAACAATTAATGCATAATCAAAGTTTATAATAATAAATAATAAATTTCATACTTCATAAAGTTAAAAACTATTAAAAAAAACAATAGTTCATCGTTAACATATATATATATATATATATATATATCATGAGCCTAAAAATCAAATTTGAAAATGAACAAGTTGATTTTAATCAATATTCACTAAATAATAAATATCAAATGAAATCATATGAACGTATATGACATATAATCAATAATCATGAAAAAAAAGGATAGTTAAAATGATAAATTACACTAGAATGTGCCAAACATTTGGAGATAAGTTCATTTTAGGTCCCAACGTTTAGTAGTCAAAAAGAGGTCCCAATGTTTGGGGTAAGTTCATTTGAGGTCCTAACATTTGAAGAAGTGAGTTAATTTAGGTTCCTAACGACACATGTCAATAGAAGAAGAGTCTTTTGAGTTTTGATTACCCAAATCGACCCACTTCTTCAAATATTTGGACCTTAAATGAACTCACTCCTAAATGAAAGGACCTTTTCTTAACTACTAGAAGTGTTGGGACTTAAATGAATTTACTCCTAAACATTGGGACCTTCTTATGTAATTTACCCATACTTATAATTTATAAGTATAATATTATTATATTTTTCTAAAATGGTTTGGTTCAGTTTTACGGATTTGTTTGGTTAACCCTTTTAAACCAACTTTAAATTTACAGATTAGTTCAAATTGAAAAATTTTTAAACATAAGTGTTAAAAAAAAAAAACCATATTTTTTGTTTGGTTTGGTTTGGTTACAGATTGGTTCAATTTGTTTTTTTTTTGTGCATCCCTAGTATAATGAATGTGGTATACAATATTTTCAATTAATTCCACATGCGTCTTTTCATTTTTGAATGTATAGGAAACTTGTGTTAGAATTATTAACTTTTCTTACATATATTATTAAAATTCGAAAATAAGTTTAAAAAATAGGGTTATAGGGTCGGCTTATGTGTTCTAAATCAAACTCTATAGGGTAGGTCTAAATATAGCATCCAAACCTTATAAGATTATAGGATCGAGTTTTGTAGACTCTATAGGGTAACGAGTTAGGTTTTGGGTTCATATGGTCCATTCAAAAATCTGATCTGGTTACATCCTTACATGTGAGATCTCAATTCCAAGTAGCTGAATATTATATTTGTTATTTAAGAGTGTTTAGGATAAAAACTTAAATGGACTTAATTAATATTTAACTATTAATAAATGACTGTTGTTTATGCTTGGCTATAATTAATAATATGGAGTAATAATGATACTAACATGGTACTCGACAATTATTGTACGTCCTTGTCCCAATAAAAAGTTGCACCTAGATATGTTATGGGTAGATTTAAGTGATTTTAGACTTATGGATTTATAGCGTTGGTAATTTGGGACACGACCTATGAACCCAGACACGATACGATATGATTATAAAAGGTTTTGATAAATAAAAGTTGGCATGGTTAATACAAGTCGAGCCTGGAAACAAAATGTATTTAAATATGTCCGAATTTAGGTTTAAGGCCTAACCTTGTTTTGCAAACCATGAACCATTAAAACATATTATTAATGCTTTGTATTCTTATCTATACGATTAAAGCAAAAGCACCTGCTTTGGTGTCTTTAGTGTAAATGTTTTTAATATAATGTTTTTAGCATATGTGTATAAAATATTTTAAGTATCCTTGAAATCATGAAATAAAATTGGAGTTGAATAGACATTATTATAGTTATACTATTAAAGCAAAAGCACCTGCTTTTGTGTCTTTAGTGTAAATGCTTTTACTACATTGTTTTTAGCATATGGGCACAAACTATTTTTGGTATCCTTGAAATCATAAAATTAAATAGAGTTTGAAAAAAATTAAAATGGGGTTGAATAGACATAGACTTTTCCTTTTATAGCATATGAGCGTAAAATAATTTTTTGTATCCCTAAAATCATGAAATTAAATAAGGTTTGAATAGAACTAAATAGGAATTGAATAAACTTAGTATTTTCCTTTTTTTTAGCCTAAGAAAGTATCTTTGTATACCAATCTAGCAGGTGCCTTTATTTTTAGTATAAATGTTTTTAATATTGTAACTGCATGACAGTTACTAAACATGGAGAAGCTACCTGTAGAAAATACAATTGTAATTATGATTTGTAATTAATTTTATAATTTCTATGACTAATTAAGGTTGTCCTCTTCCAACCTGTCAAAACAATATATCTATTTAATTTATATATGTTAGGTTGTTTTATTTGCACATGTATCACTGCTACACCATCTGCTTGTTTTATTAAAATATAATATTATCATCTCTAACTAAATTATAAAATGACAAAACTATCCATATACAATGTAATTTATATATCAATATACAACTGATTTATTTGCTATATATATAATATATGTATACACAACATGCATATCATATAATATGTAAATCAAATATTTATAACAATTTTATGTATTAATATAATATACACATATTAAATTTGTAGATTTTAAACACATAATTTATATGTTATGTAAAGATTATGCATATAACATAGTATATAAATATTTGTATTAAAATAGAAATTGCATTCAAAACATTTACAAAATAGGTAGATTGTATATTATATAATATGTAACTAATTGAGTACATATAAAGTATGAATTACATTTTTTTAAAGTATATCGCTTAAATATATATAATATAATTCATATGACATAACATATATAATAAATATTTATAATGTCTATGTGCATATATATACTTATCTACACATATAAAGATCTATAGATTATAAATACATAATTTATATGTTATATATGTATATATATTATAATTCATTTATTACTTGAAATAAATATGCTATATATAGATCATATATAACATAATATATAAATATATATTGATATATAGATTATACATCTACATGATTAAACTATATATTTTATATAGGGTTAATGTCACGAATCGTAACTGCACTCTTTCAAACATGACCTCGTTTAGGCATGAACATGGGACACAAATGACATGAACTACAAGTGCTAGATTTATAGATGTTGGAGAGTAACCAATATCATATATATTTATGTATTACAATGGTGAGATACTGAGTTATCTCTTTATTATTTCAAGGCTAGTAAGTTATCTCTTTATTATTTTCAAGGTCTAAAGTTGAAGATAATAAATCACTACTTATTACATTAAGATTTATGATTGTATGTGCTTGCATCCTTGTTTGAACACTTGTAATTAGATGTGGTATTTCATGCTAGGTTTTGATTTACCCTTTTTTCATTTTCAAATTCAAGTGTAGCTAAAATTCCACTTCCACACCCCTTAATCTCCCCTTCTCTCTCTCTTTCTCTCTCTCTCTCTCTCTTATGTTTTTCATGAAAACTAGTATAGAAGGGTGGTAGCCCCATAGCTAGATGCTCCTCCCATCTAAATATCTTCCATCATTCATCATCCCATAAATCCTTCACTACTAGTTTCAATATTTACAAATCTACCACATCTAATATCAAATTTTGGTATTATATACCAATTATGATTTATCCATTTAACATTTCCACTATTGCAAGTCACATCAATAAATCTTAGTGGTTTGAAGATTGCAGAGATTATGCGACAATATTTTGTTAATAGAATTTAAGTTAAGTAGTTTTTATGTATTTGTTATTATTGTTTTCATCTCTTATATGGGAATATGTTATCTTTTTTTTTATGGGATTTGATGTACTCTCTAATTAATTGGGTTTGCTTCCCTATGTGGGCAATTTTGATTATAGAAGAGATACGACCATTTATACGATTATAAGAACGACACTAGTACGATTTGGTACTAATTGATGACTCAAGATATGGCCAAGTGGTATCTAAAGGATCAGAGGCTTGTTATTTATGATATATGGTTTAGGATGCTGGTACTGTTTGGTACTAATCAATGACTCAAGATATGACCAAGTGGTATGTAAAGGATTATAGGCTAGTTATTTATGACATGTGGTTTGTAATAAGTTCAATTAGAATCTTTCAATTCACTTAATTCAACTATGTAAATTAATACATATATGGATGGTGTAGACTCTTTAAGGTACCTTAATGTAATGCTATGTTACAATTGAACTATATGCAATAAATTAATATATTGTGGACTTATGGGTAATCATAATGTGTTTACACAATGGAATAAGAGGGGAATGAAATTCCAATTCAAAAGGAATGTAATAGAGTTATAATGGCTATTACAATATTCACTTGGTGTAAAAAGTAAAACAAGTAATTATTATAGTAAAATATAAAATATCTATAATGCTACTTATATTTATTACAAAGAGAGGATAATTGTGTAGGTATTATTTTCAAGATAGAGGTATTTATGACAAAGTTGAAAAATAAATCATTGAATGACGATTCATGGGTTAGAGACATGAATTGCTATTCATTATTTTACTTAATAATAATTCATTATGAATTGTCATTCCTTTCGAAATATCAACACTGTAATATCAACTTTACATCGAAAAAGGAAGGAATGAATAGTTATTCATGTCAAGTGAACGGACTGTTAGAGTTATATGTACTATGGATTGTATTAGGTTTTGAGTAATGTACTCATACTCATTACGAGCACGTGACAAGTTGTAGCGCCTTGGGACTTAAGATGATACATTATTATTATAGGTAGACATCATCACGGGGCGGTTTCGAACCGTGAACCGCTCCGAACGATCCCCGGCGGTTCCGTACCTGGGAATTGCCCTTTCTGGGACGGTTACGAACCGCCGAAGGACCCGCCGGAATCGGTGGGTCTTAGCGGTTCGTCATGCGGAACCGGCGGTTCCACCGGTTCCGAATCGTCTTTAAAAAAAAAGAAAAAACCGAAACACACACATATAGAATGATTTTGGTGTTTTGTTTGGGAGGGTTGGAGGGAAGGAGGAAGGGGAGGGGTAAAGGGCAGGTCTTTTTTATTTAAAAAAAAAAAAAGAAAAGAAAACTTGGTTCACGGTTCCGGAATCGGAACCGAAACCGTCAGAATCGGCGGTTCCGTGGAACCGCGAACCGCCCCGGTTTTGGCTGTTCTGTGGAACCACGAACCGCCCCCGCTCTGGTGGTTCCGGTTCCGGTTCCACGAAATGTGGAACCTTGAACCGCCGGTTTCGGTTCCATGAAATGTGGAACCTTGAACCGGCGGTTTCGGTTCGGGTCCGGAACCGACCCGAACCGTGCCGACGTCTAATTGTAGGTCATAATATAGGAAGTTAGGTTGTCCATACAATACAAGAGATAATAATCCACACAACACTATTAGAATCCATCTCCATATTTACAATGTGAATCCCTAATGCCACTTTTGATATGCGGGAATTAACTCGGAATGAAATTGGGATTTTGAGTTTTATTTCCTTTTCCATATTTAGATGCACTTTTAAAAGCTATAAACGTAATTCTCAGAAATTAATAATTTCGGTTTTGAAAGGGAATTCGATTCTGTTCTTGAAAAGGTAGAATCGAGATTATATTCTTTCCTCATAAATAATTAATATTATAATTTTTTTTATCCTTTTACACATTTATTATTCACATTAATAACTAAAAATATTTTTAATAAATGTCATATTAATTACATTTGATTGCATGACATATCCAAATAAATAAATAAATTTATTATTTTATTTATCATTCCATTCTATTCTATTTTTTTATTCTAATTCATTCTAGTCCAGACTATTTCTGCATACTAAAGGTGACATAAGTTCTCGTTATATGCAGTGCTTCAACAACACGTCAAAACTCAAGTTTCAGGACAGATGCCTTCGCCATTTCCTTAGAAAACATGCAGACTCTTTTTTGGGTCTGTTTGTTTTGATTTTTTTTTTACAGATACAGATACTTTTTTAAACTTTTTGCTAACAAATTATTTATCAAGAAATAGATATAAATAAAAAAAAGTTGACAGTTCTCATCAAAAGATCAAATAGAACAAATATAGATAAAATTTAGATGCAAATCGGATATATTTATACATATTATTTTAAAAAAAATACAGATACAGATGAAAAACAGACAATCCAAATAGACCCTTTATTCAATTCCATACATACTCTACCGGTGCCTGCTGTGGGCCTATCCTTCCTCACAATTCCATCACAATTAAATTTACACCATTTGTCACCGAAGGATGGTGCTGGCGCATATCCAAGCAGAAACACCTCAACTAGCTACAAAATGGTGATGTTTTTGTTAAAACAAAGGCCACTAACATGCAGTGCAGTAACATTCTTACCTAATTAAATAATTTTTGTTTGACTTTTAGCCTTTAAAAAGCAAAAAATTTCTTTGTTTTATGTTGCAAGTGTATATTCCGAAATATCATTAATATTTTTATATCACTGGTTAACTTTTTCTATTACACTACTAAAAAAAGTGATATATGGAATAATTAAAATTGGTATGAAATTATGTTAACGCTTAGCTCACAGTACTCATCTCAACTAGTCCATGTTCAAGACGCTACTCAACCAACTAAATAGTAAATACTACTTTTGCTTAAAAAATTTGATATTTTGTTCTCCTTCCTTTTTTTTCCCCCTTTTTCTTGTGCATTAGCCTTTAGACTCATCATTCTTTCGTAATAAACAACAATTTTAGGAGTGGTGGTCTGTTAGATGAGAATTATATTTCATCATTAAAGTTGTTGATTTCGTAGACCATTGTGGACCTTTCTCACTTGAAATAATTGCTCACTTTTGCCATTATTTAAAAGGAATCCAATGGAAAATTTCATCATCAAAAACCACTTTGTACCGGGGAAATTTACTCAGCAAAATCGGTGCCCCACGTGGTGTCTCATCCACGATCAATATTTTATCCTCATATTCTAGACAAAGATTCTTGTGTCCTTGAACCTATTGCTGGACTTTGGTAATTTAAAGTGAATTTCTTTATTGCGAAAATTTATTGTGGTAAGGCCTTGAAGTTGCAGAATCAGAGTATTTATATCGTTATCATGTTAGAGGAACAGACACCCAAAAGACAATAGTCAAATTCATCAATTTTGTTTATTTAAAACATCGAAATCTCAATTTCCAATACTGAATATTGTGTCATTCATGTTGCAGGCAATAAAAGCAATGAAATAAGGATAAATTTACAGCGCAATTCACTATAGACTATACGTACCGATGGTAAATAGTTATTTAATAACATTTGGTATCCCATAAAAATTTAGAAAAAAATTAAAAACTAAATGAAATGCTCATAACGCTCTTTATGTTTGTAATAAGACTTAATACTTTTATATAATATTCCAAAGCCATTTGATTTTTTTTTTTTTTTTTTGGTTCGTAATCCAATTAAAACTTCGTAAAATAACTTTTTTATTTTTATTCGTCGACAAGGCATTTAATGCAATATGTTCGTGGAGTAGTTTTTTATCTTTTTCTTGTAGTTCGTAAAATGAATGCTAAAATTGTGGCTATATTTTTTTCTAAAAAAAAAAAAAGAGAAATTGTAACTTTATTTTTATGTGCTCATATTTCATCCTACTGCTAGTGACATAACTAATATATATATATATATATTAAGAAAAAAAGAATTAAGAAAACTGAGGATATAATTTCCAAAATTAGAAATATATATATACAGTAAAGTTTTTCACAAACGAAGTAAGAAATGACAGAAAGCAAACATTTTTTTTTAACTTTTTCTAATAAATTATTTATCAATACATATAGATAGATGAAATATATAGCAATTCTTATGAGAACATCAAATATAACAAATATAAATAAAATATAATTACAAGATAAATATATTTATATATAAAATATAAATATAAATACCAATACCAATACCGATAAGAAACTGATAATCCAAACGGACCTAAATGTCATAACTTGTATTCTTGAACTAACTTTATGCGGTTACAACTTTTGAAAAGTTTGCTATAATTTCATTCTCTATAATATCTTAGTTATTTTGACCGAATATAATATGTTAGTTTGTGGTATAACTATCGTTCGGATAGACCCTAATAAAACACAAACGAGTTTTAAAGTTTACAAGTTTCCCTGGAGATTGGAACCTTATTTCATCACTAAACTTAACTTTTATTTATCGTAGAACTTCTTATTCTTGGAATTTTTCATCATACAGTTTATAAATCTCCTTGTTGTTTACGTTTGAGATGCAACTTTATATTTTGTAAATTTATGGGATAACGTCACGTATGATATCTAAACTTTAATAAAAACTTGTAATTAGATATTTAAACTTTAAAATTAATTAATTTAATATATAAATTTTGAAATCAATTAATTTAGTATCTAAAAAATTTTAAAATTGATCAATTAGGTACCTAAAAAAACTTAATTGATGTACTATTAACACGTATAAAAAGTTCTTTCAAATAATATTGATTGATTTGAAAGTTCAAATACTAAATTAATTAAATTGAAAGCCGAGTACTTAATTGCATATTTTGTTGAAGTTAATGTATTATTGTGATGTTAATCTTAAATTTATTTGAAGGTTGGTAAAATCTTTTGTTAATAAATAATTTTTTTCCCACAGCAGTAATTTTCCTTTTGTGCTTCTTAGTCACAGCATTTAGAAATTATCATAACAGTGTAACATGTATCCGACGTTCGATTCGCCTTTATTAATCTTACCAGCAGCATAAAATTTCATACCATATTATCTCCTTTAGTTCGTAATTTATTTTAATATTCGTAAATATATGTTGCTCATGTTAATATAATGCCTTAAAAGCTTAGCGCTTATCAGTACGGTAAAAGCTCCCCAAAAATGACGGAAATTTTGTTACACCAAGCTTTTTTATCTCTATTTTATTTTATTTATTTTCCAAGGGTGCCAGAGGCAAGGGCTACACAAATGTTCGTAAACGCATCCCCCATACTTCTGCATTTACTTAAGAAGGGATATTATTTTTCCCTTTTAAATATTTATTTAATAATTTTTCATTTTACAAGAAACGCAGACCAAAAATCACCCCGATTCATTTTAAATGAGAAAATAGTCACCATATCATATGATCCATGACAATGCGTTAGAAAAACTATTTAATTTTTAATCTACCGATTTCACATTAGTTCGGTTTGTAAATGAGTTTTAAATTATATAAATATTTTTATTATTATTTATTTAGGCTTGATCATTCTTAATGTATTATTGTATGTTACTCTTTACAAGCCACATATTGCATTTGAATCCATACATCTACAATATTAATGATGTGTTTAATAATCAACTTTCCCTACATGTCCACTTGACTACTTTAAATTTATAATTATCTTAATATCTAATTAAACTTTTCATATTATTACTATGATAAGAGAGTTGAATCTGTTTGCTAAGTTGACACCCATAACAAATGTGGTAGTCACATGTGTCGAATAGCTAATTACGAAACTAGAAAAGTAAACAATTAAGTAGAAGATTAATGCAAGGACTAAAAAAAAAAGTAGAAGATTAATGCATAGATTAGAGTTGTTAAGAGTTAATTCGCTTACTTAATTGTCCAATTATGCAATGTGTGTTAATCTACTTGATTAATTGTTTAATTTTCTAGTTTTTTATTATTTACCTGATGCAATAACTTCCCCATTGCTTGGACTGTCAGTTTTGTAAATAAAGTTAACTCTATTAGTTGGGGCAATGTTAAAAAACTCAAAAAATTTTATTAAGTATTAGTTTAACTACTTTAAAATTCAAGTAGTTAATTATAAATCTAGAAAAGCTAAAGTATCAAATCTGGCATTAACTTATTAATTATGAAAGTAAATAACATACTAAAATGTAGAAACATTCGTAAACTGTCTCTTAATAAGAGTATAGGAAACAATCTTAACATTTATTTTGCATTACTTTTTAAGTTGACATAGAAAATGGAGATATGATATATTTTTTCTTTTCCTCAACAAAAGTTTTGTTTTGTGAATAATTTTAAAAGTTCTACATATACATATTTATTCATCAACAAATGGCGAGAATCATTTTTTCATTCAAATGAAGATACATCTCCTTCCACAATGCAAGGAAAAGAAAAAGAGTAAATGTTGTGTTTGGTACCTAAATTTTATCTATTTATAAAATTAATTGCCTAAAGTTTAAAACTATTAATATATTACATATGAACTGTTTGAGTTCATTTATAGTACCTAAATGAGATAATCAACTGCAAAAATAAGTAGGTCAGATTGTTAATTGCAAAATTTGGTAATGCTTAGTAGTTAATGGTAAAAGTGCGCAAAGTTTAAGAACCAAATATGGTATTCATCTAAAGAAAAATAAAAAGGAATTAGTTTTTTTTTTCCTTTTGCTTTTTCTTTTTATGTGTAAGTGTGCATGTGTGTAGTACTTGAACTTTGTACAAATTTCCTTAATTCCTTTAGTTATTCTTCACGTACACTAGTTTTATATAGTGCACAATATAAGATTAGATTGAATTTCTTTGGTAACACATTGAGAATTTGTCCCGTTAAATCGATTTAGGCTATTAGGAGAGGTTGCTCATAATCATAGAGATAGGGCCGTGAAACCTTTTGCATGAAAATTAAACTAACATTGAATTCATGGTCTTAGCATAATCTTAGTCGGCTATTAATTAAGAAGAGATTCTGTCAGGTAAGGCTAAGGTTAGATGTCAATGATTCTAAGAAAGTCATTGACTTATTGACTAAGTTTAGTAGTTAAGGAAAATAACAACGATATTTTGTAGGATTTATGTACATGTTTAATCCAATGATGAAGCAAGTCTAAATCATGTATTGTGTTGCATGAATAAAGAAGTTTGGTAATTAGATTAGTGAGATTAGTTATGGAATTTAAGTAGTGTAATTGATAATCTACAATTCCCTTAATTTGAATTGTAGGCTAAATAGTAATTAAGAAGGCGATTACTAGTACTTTTTGATCCCTATGGAGACAACCTTATACTCCACTCCTATATTATATGTGATAGTTACACTTGTCTAGCGTTGACTGGATTATAGGAATAAGACAATAGGATTTAATTTATTAAACCAGGTTAGAATATGCACAACTAAGTTTTTAGTATTGTAGTCAAGGATTAAACCCAGGTCACTTGTGTGACAAGCGAGAATACTCACCACTGTACTACAACAACAAATTAGAGTTTATGGTTTGAAATCATACTACTGGTGTCATGCCTCAAAGGATACTCTAAACGTGGCAGTCCGCTACATATGGTATTAAAGCTTAAGAATGACTTCTCGAAGTCACGCAAAAGCTTCGACACCATATGTAAGGTGTCAATCACAACAATAGAAAACACATATGGGAAGTCTAGCTTGAGGAAGGAAATACAAAATACAAGAATCTAAATAAACATTATCTTCGAAATCATAAAAAAATTAGAATTTACATCATCTTAAGGGCATTCCCCCGCTAAATCTCCAATATTCACAATATAGCATGGGTCTTACATATAATAACAAGTATAACTATAAAGATTTTAAAGGAAATTTATTTTAAGACCTTCAAAAGAATTTCCCTAAAATTTTTCTAAAAGCGAAATCTTAACTGGACATATGGAGACCTTGGGTATAAGAGATATTGATTCTGTGTCAACAAAAATTTTGGGGTGTAAGCTCAACTAGCTTAGTGAAAATATTCCCGCATTAGCGTACTCATATCAATAAAATCAAACAAGTTATTAAATAGATAAATGAAATGCAGCAAACACGCGAGCAAGCAATACATATGACCAGTCATAAATTATATGTTTGACTAGATTTATGTTCTCCATTCGGGGCTAGGTGTTCTAAGTTCTTTAAAACCCTGCTTTATCATCCAACTTATAGCTCTTTCAGGCTCCTACTCGCTCTATCCTAAATTAGTTTTTTCCGGATCTTATTCACCCTCTTAGTAGTCTTGCAATTCCTACGAATACCTCACTATTATACTCTTGTCCCACCATGGCATAGTAGCTATATGCAATGTGACTCACTTCGTGATATTCATAAATCAATTAATATAATTCTTGACATATGATTAAGGTAATTCAAATGAGATCATAGAATTTGCAAAACACTCCATTATAATAATAGAACACGAATTTAATTAATAACAATTCATATGTCAATATACTTAGTGTGCTTTCAACCAATATTATCATGCATATTCTATTTTTATCTTTTCCAACTTCTAGTGCCTCTAGCTACAAGCACAAACAAGTATGTAAAGGTAGGAGATAAACTCACTTAGCCATCGTTCGACTCCTCCTCACCTAAATGAAAGAAATACCTCGAATGAGTATTTCATAAAAGTTCTATTCAAACTTTCTAATTCTATTTCACTATTTCCGTCAAAATTTGGATGAATAAAATTTCCAACTTAAAATGACCATAACTTACTCATTTTATCTCGAAATTTTGCATATAAGATGTTGTTTTCTACCTACTCGAAAAGATCTATCTATTTTTAAGGTTATTTTTTGCATTTATAGCTATTTGAGTTTCGAAACAGGTCAGTATAGAATTGACACTAAAATCCCAACCCTTAAATTGTGACCTTCCAAAATTTTACTTCATCCAAATAGTCTATAACAAAAACATAAATATTTATATAGTTGAAAATATTTTAATATAGATATATGCTCATATTATATGCATGATTCTAGTGATGTTGTCTTAACAAAATTTTTTCATAAAATAATTTACTTTTAGAAATTTAAAAAATGAAGTTCACAAAATCTTTCTTTAAGTTGTTGGAAGAAATATAAAAATTTTAGGTTTGTTACTAATCAAGGCTTACTCATTTTAACCATTATTTTATATTTTCTTAACTTTATAAGAATAGATTTATTTCTTAAAAACTTGGTTCTTTAAGTTGTCTAACGATTTTTATTTTCTTAAGTGAATGTTGAACTAGTAATTTGAATTTAATTTGACTTAGAAAGCTTACTTTGTTCTTAGTATTTTTGGGATATTGATGTATACCTTGTAAATAAGTTTTTAAGAAAACATTGTATATAAAAGAATTATTAACATTAAAGTTTATGATAGAATTTATTTATTAGTTTGAAAAGGATACTATAAACCCTTGAAATTTCGGTTAATTTTAAGTTTAATCTTAGAATTAAAAATCAACCGGAAACCCTAAAGGTCAACAAAAGACTAGTACAAACCCTAGAATTTAGATCTGGCATTCTCGTATTCTTTAGCTCCAGAAAACGAAGTTGAAATAATTAGTGAAAATAGTTCGTAATAACTTGAGAAAACATAAAAATATCAGATTCGTGAATTTCAGGTGTTATTCGGACTCAAACGGGATCAGTTTTCCAAAAGCGTGTCCTGGAGTTCGGAATAGTAAAAATATTCTAATGACACTGTTAGGAGCGATTTAATAGAAGGATTTCAAAAAATCAGTTTTGTAATTTTTTGGTAACTAAAAATAACAGATATCGCAATTGTATGCGTATTTTCTTACTACCAGTATTTTACTAGACAAATCTATTTTACATTACACTATTCATTACTATTTTACACTATTCATTTATCTTTACTTTTTCTAACACCTACTCTTACAACTCTATACACCTATTATCTTTACTTTTTATCTTTCCCATAACTTTATATCACATGTACCTTACATATTATTATTTTTAATACACAAAATTAAAAAAAAAAAAAATCTCTCTCCCTCTCTCCCATGAGTGGCTGGTGCCCCCTCCCCCCCTCTGCTCTCTCCCTCTTATCTTTTTTCAATTTTTCTTTAATTAAATCACTCAAAATTCACTCCTCATTTTCCTATAAATACCCCTTCCTCTTTCACTTCATTCACACATCTACTACCCACAAAATTACTCTCCAAAAATTCTCTCTAAATCCCCTCTCAAACATTCTCCCAAAGCTCTCCCAAAATTTCTTCTCAAGACCCTCTTCTACTACCATTCTTGCTTTAGGTAAGAAATCTCCTCAAATCTCTCTTACCATGTCATGTAACTTTACATGACCATGGTGTGAGTTTCCTAAACTTAATGTTATGGAAGCTATATTATGTTCATGTATTGTTCTTATTCATGAATATGTAATTATATATTTTTATGTTGTTATTTTATCATATTATTGTTAATATTATGTTAATCTCCTATATATATTTAACTAACTATAATTATGTACTTATATATAATCTTTAGAGCATATAAGCTCATTGTTATTTATTTACTTCCAAGTTATGCAATTTACTTATTTCATGTTGTTTTAAGACTAGTCTCTAGTCTTAAACTTGTCCTCATCAAGTCAAAATAATCTTTTCATTCTTTTCTTTATTTCTTTTGGGGCTAGTCTATTCTTAGTCCTGTGATACCTTGATGAAGTTAAGGTTCCCAATACTTGACATTTATATTAACTTGCTTATTTTATTACTTATTATGTCTTTCTTATGTATTCATAATTTCATGATTTCATATTCATCATCATGCATGAACATATTGATTTTTGTCTCAACAAGATAAAGAAGGAAATGTTTTCTTAAATAGAAGTTCTTTTAAAATAAATGTTGAAATGATTTTTCATAAAAAAAACATAGAAATCTATCTTAACAAATTTTTTCTAAAAATCTAGAGGAGTTCATTATAAATTTTAGTAACCAAAGAACATATAAATTTTTAGAAATTACATACATACACTTTACAAAGTCATAAAATGGAAAAGTATTCTTTGAATTAAAATTTCAAATTCTTGTTTAAACAAAAGTTTTACTAAACTTCATTTTTCCATCAATACTTTGGAATATAATGAATAGTCTAGTTTGACAACACACCAAGAAAATTTCTTTCATAAGAATAAAATGATCTTAAGGAATATAAATTAATAAACAAACTTAGGAAATTATTTTCTTCTTTTTAAGTGAAATAAACTTTAGGAAAGTTAAGAAAGTATAGAGTTTGATAGATTTCAACTACTTTCAAAAAGTATTTAACCACCCTAGAAATTAAGTCATAAGAAATTTAGAAAAGCAAAAATCCTTCTTTTGAGATTTAAAAGACTAAGGAAATGGAATTAAGAAAAAGAAAATACTCATTTAAAATAACTTAAGAAATTTTCTAACAAGCTAAAGTAGAAGTTTTCAAAAGTTTTACTTTTCCAAATCTTTAGAAAACTTTGCTTTTACAAAAATTTCATGGTTGAGAAACTTCATTAAATTCATGCATTTGATATGAGTTAATATATTTATATACATTTTAAAGGTCTTTCCAACTATTTTAGTATCTATATTTTTGATACAAGTCTTTGTAGATAAAGAAAAGTTTACAAAATTAAGTTTTGCAAACAAGAAAATTCGTGGTGAATCTGATCACCACTATTTTAGAGCTTAAATGATTTTGTTTGATGAAAATGGTTTTAGAAACGGATAGATCTTTTCGAATAGGTAGAAACGGTATATTATATACGCAATTCCGAGTTAAAATAACCAAGTTATAGCCGTTTTAAGTTGGAATTATCTTCTATATGAATTTTGACGATCTTACGACATAGTTTTGATAAGTACAATAGAATCAACAAGAAATATTCATTATGAGTATTCTTCTTGATTAGGTGATCCCGAGGAGGAGTATTAATATCTGGAGGATTATTTTGATTAGTGGATTGACCAATCGACTCATCTATAAGAAAGAAGTATCGACATGGTCGAGTGAGTCTACTCCCCTTATTTTTCATACTTGTGTTTGTGCTTGTAAAATTAGTTGCATTAGACTTAAGGAAAGATAAAAATGAAGATGTATGGTAACGTGCTGAAAGAATATTAAGTATATCGAGGCATGAAATACTTATAATAAATTGTATGCTTATTATCACGCTGAAGTGTTTGAAATTAGTTGATCACTTGTAAGAAATTAAAATATAATGGTTAGACTTTAAATAAAAGTTGATGCATGCACCTCATATGTTGAGTCGTATTACATTCGCTATTATATAATTGGTAGGACAAGTGTATAATAGTGGTAGTAGGCATAACCGATATATTATGTATGTGGCGAGTAGAAGCTGATAAAAACTACATAAATTGGTTGCTAGTAAGAGCCGGTAATAACTACATGTTTTGCTGGCGTATAAGAGCCGGTAAGATCTATAAAAATGGTTTTTAAAAGAAATAGTGGCCGTAATGGGCTGGAATACTTAATCCCGAATGAAGAGCGTAATTCATTCAACATATGATTCCCAGAAAATCATATGTCTTGTATGCTCACGTGTTTGTTGCATCCCATTCGCTTGTTTAACAAACTTGGTTGATACTTTATTTCAAGTATGAATTTTGAGATTTACTCATTAAACCCGTAAGCTTACGCCCTTATAGATATTTGTATTCACAGGACAGTTGTTTTTGTGCCCAAGGTCTCCACTCATCCGCGTAAGTTTTCTTTTGGGAGCTTTTGAAAGAAATCTACTTAAAAGGTTATATTAGAATTCATTTAAAATCTTTTGATGTAGTATTTAAATTATTGTAAGGACAATTAGTTATTTCGATTAGGATATAGCGGGGGCATGCCCCTAAGAATGACTTTTAATTGTTAATATTATGATATATTTTATTTCTAGATTCTTCTATTTTTACTTGCTTAAACCACACTTCCCAAAAACGTTTCCTGTTACCATGTTAGACGCCTTACATGCAGTACCAAGACTTATGCATGACTAAGGTAGTCATTCTTAAATCTTGATATTATATGTGGTGGACTGCCATGTTTATGGTACCCTTCGGGGCATGACAGATATAGTTGAACCATTTTCCTAAGTTGTATCGATTTTATTTTCTAAGTGGATTTTCAATTAGTGAGTTAATTTTAGAGTTTGACTTGGAAAAATTGTTTTTCTCTTTAATGTTTATCGAGGTGTTGGCATATGACATATAAATAATTATTTTCTTACAAAATTACAAATTTAACCTCTCTCTCTCTCTCTCTCTCTCTCCCTCTCCTTTAAGAGCCGGCGCCTCCCACCATACCCACCACCCACCCAACCCCCTGCATACTATCTCTCTCAATTTTTCTTTTTCAATTTATTTTATTATACACAATTTCCCTCAATCTTCAACTATAATACCTATTTTCCCTCCATTTCTTTCACACATTCATTTTACATAATGAAACTCTCTCAAATTCAGTTCACAAATTCTCCTTACAATTCCTCTCTACCAAAACTCTCTTTAACCAATTCCTCTCAAAATCCTTCTCTACACACAAACTGCCTATTACATGTCACTGACCACATAGTCCTACATTCATCATCTTCTTCCTACTATGAAAACACTTATACGTAAAATCTTTTAACCATTTATTTTCCATGTCATGTAACTTAGTATGACTATGTTATTATTTCTTAAAACCCATATGAGTAGTAGAAGTAACAACATGTTCATGTTTTGTTTTTGCATATGCCAAGAAATTTTGATTTATTATCTTGTTATTATGATTCTAACTTAACAATATATATATATATTATTATTATCTATATGTATATTTATATATTTCATAGACCTTAAATGCTCAATAACTCTTACTAGTTTGCTTTTATTATTCTTAATGCTCTTATTATTGCTCTTCTTTATTTGTTTTTTTCTTTGAGACTAGTCTATTCTTAGTCCTGGGGTGCCTTGATGAAGTTAAGGCTCCGAATACTTGATTAGGTTACCTTGATGAAACTAAGGTTTCCAATACTTAATATTATTATCTTGCTTATTATGTGTTTATTATATATTTCCTATATTTTCATCATAATCATGCCACATACTTATGTACATGCATAATCATAATGATATTGTCTCAACAAAAAAATTAAGAGGGAATTTTCTTTAACAAAGGAAAATGAAACCAAACTCTTTTAATATACAAACTGTAATCCCCTAGATTTTATGCTACGGTTATGTTTAAACCCTAAACCGGAAGTCAACCGAAAACCCTAAGGTCAACAAATACGTATCAAACCGTAATAGATTAGATTCGGCAATCCTGTGTTCTTAATCCCAAAATAACAAAACTGAGATAGTAGTAGATAATAGTTTGTAACAATATACAGATGCATAAAAATATTAGATTCGATAATTTTTTTCTTTCGGATCCAAATGGGATCAATTTTCTAACACCGTCCCTCAGTAACCCTGACGGCAAAAATAATTCGATAATACGAATAAACTCATAAAAATACAAGGATTTCAAAAATATTAGTTTTATAATTTTTCGGAATCTAAAAATATCAGATATAGCTTAATTATGCGTATTTTTTTACTAGCGGTATTAATTTGTCTTATTTACTATTCATAGTACCATCTATACTATTCATCTATCTCTACTTTTTCTACACCTATTTCTACACTCTACCATACCTATTATCTATCTTTTACTTTTCCCATACATCTTTATTGACATCAAAATTTACATCTTATTACTTTTAACTAACAAAAATATAAAACAAAACAAAACAACCTCTCTCTCTCCCTCTCAATCACGCTGGCCCTCTCTCTCCTATACACACACACATTTATTTTTCTTTTTCAGTTTATTTAATTCACTCAATTTTTACTCCAAAAATTCATTAAAAACCCCATCTCCCTTCAATTCTTTCACACACTCATTCATCTTACTAAAACTCTCCCAAATTCTCTTCTCAAACACTCTCTACCAAAAATCTCTCTTTTCTTTCTTTACTACCTAAATTTCTCTACACAATTCCTATACACATAAACACCATCTAAACTTTTCTTCTTCTACCACTTCCATACTTTCTTTTAGGTAAAAGTTTTTATCTCTTTCTTTCTACCATGTCATGTAACTTAATATGACCATGGTGTATGTTTCTTAAACATTCCAATGTTATAGAAGTAATACTATGTTCATGTTTTGTTCTTTTTCATGAATAAATTTCATATTATGTTGTTTTACTATTATGTTGTTATTATGATCTTATTATTGTTATTATCATGCCTCTAACCTAACTTCATATATATGTTACTATCTATATATATGTAAATCCCCGATATTTTTGGATTCGAATTAAGTTTAAACCCTGATCGGAAGTTAACCGGATTTCCCAAAGTCAACCAAACCCTAGTTTACCGTAACCGCTTAATCCGGCATTGCCGTTTTCTCAAGCCCTAGAAAACAAAGTTGGAAAAATTAGTTATAATAGTTCGTAATAGCTATAGGTTTTAAAAAATATCAGTTTTTCAAATTCGAGTGTCCTTTGAACCCATCGGATACAGTTCTTGAAAAACGTGTCCGGAGCTGGAATAGGAAAAATATTCCGAATATACCGTTAGACTCGTAAAAATATGAGATTTCAAAAATATCAATTTCGTAATTTTCGGTAGCTAAAAATATCAGATATCGCTTTTATACGCGTATTTTCTTACTACCGGTATTTAATTGTCATGTCTACTTTTACATTACACTATTTTCTACTATTCTACACTATTCATCTATCTCTACTTTTTCTTTATTCTTATAACCTATTCTTACAACCCATACACCTATTTCTTACACATTTTCATTTCCAATACAATTTCACATCTTTCATTTCTTACTTTTAATTAACAAAATAACAAAAAAAATAAATTTTCCCCTCTTTCATGCTAAAGTAGCGCCGGCCCCCCCTATAATGCCTCAAATTGTTTTATTTTTCAATTATTTAATTAACACAAATTATCTCCCACATTTTCCTATAAATACCCCCTCATACCTTCACTTCTTTCACACCACTTCTTCTCTAAAGTTACTATACCAAAATCTCTCTCAAATTCTTTCAAGAATTCTTTCCAAGAAGTCTTCTACAAGGAGCTCCTCTCTTCTTTTTCTTTTAGGTAATATGCCTTCAAGAAATCCACATGTTCATCTACTTAGTATGAACTTAGTGTGTGTTTTCTAAAACCATAAAGGTTAAGAAAGCAACAATAGGTTCATACTTTGTTTTTGTTCATAACATCAATTCCTTTATGTTTCTCTATATTTCCTTTATGTTTATTACTATCTAATATATCTATATAGCTATATATACTATTTAGAGCATATAAGCTCATAGTCTTGCAATTTATTTACCTTTCATGCAATTTATTTACTCCAATGCAATTTATTTAATTTCAAGTTGATTTTAAGACTAGTCATTCTAGTCTTAGACTTGTCCTCATCAAGTCAAAACAATTCTTTTCTTTTCCTTTTTCGGGACTAGTCTTTTCTTAGTCCCGGGGTACCTTGATGAAGCTAAGGTCCCAATACTTGATTTACTCTATTATTTACTTAAGCTTTCAAGTTATTATGTTCCTTTATATTTCTATAGTTTATGATTCATATTCATGCATGAACATAATGTTTTTGTCTCAACAAAAATAGATGAGGAAGTGTCTTTCTAAAACTAAAGGTTCTTGTTAAATAAAAATAGGAAATAGATTTCCTAAAAACTCATGAACATGCTTGGAAATGATTTTTCTTACATAAACAAAAGGTTTTATGAAAACTTATCTTTCATCAAGAAATATTCTTTTGGAATCATTACAAGAAACAAAAATTGTCATTTTATTACTTTTTGAATCCAAGTTTTGAAAATAAAACCACACCTTAGGAATTTAAAGAAATTACGAGAGATTAAATTTAGAAAAAGAATATTCATCTCAATAACTCAAGATCTTTCAAAAGTAAAATAAATATTCAATAGAATCTCAAGTTCAAAGTCTTTTAAAACCTTACTTTTTATAAGTTGAGACAACTTCATTTACTTCATACATTTGTTATGAGTCATTACAAATATATATATACCTTTCAAAAGTTTACAAAATAATTGAAATATTTATCTTTTCAAATGAGCTTTGTTTACAAGAAGGAAAACAAGTGTTTGCAAATTCGTGGCAAATCTGGTCGCTGTCTTTTCGGAACCCAAACGGCCTAGTTTTATGAAAATAAGTTTAGAAATGCGTAGATCTTTCCGAGTAGGTAGAAAACGGTATATTATACGCGAAATTCCGAGTTAAAATGAGCAAGTTATGGCCATTTTAAGTTGGAATTTCCCCTTATACGATTTTACCGCGATTTTAAGAAAAGATTAGAATCTTCAAGAAAAGAAGTTCATGAAATACTCATCTTAGGTATTCTTCTTTCTTTTAGATAATCTCGAGGAGGATTGTTCATATCCCGAAGATTACTACGATTAGTGGAAATCCCGAACGACTCATCCGCTTCAAGAAAGGTGTCATCATGGCTGAGTGAGTTTATTCCCCGTTATTTTTCATACTCTTGATTGTGCTTGTAAAATTAGTTGCACTAGAATTTAAGCAAAATCAAAAGGAAGTGTATGATAATATGTTGAAAGAATACTAAGTATATCGAAACTCGATTTGTTTGTAATAAAGTTGTATGTGCATTAATATCTTGAAGTGTTTGAAATTGGTTGATCACTTGAAAGAAGTTAAATGTAACTACTAGACTTTAATTAAAGAAATTATTCATGCACTTCATATGTTAAGTCACATTGCATTCACTACTATACAATTGGTGGGACAAGTGTATAATAGTGGTGGTAGACATAACCGGTATATCATGTGAGTGGCGAGTAGGAGCCAGTAAGAACTACTTAAATTGGTGGCTAGTAGGAGCCTGTAATAACTACAAGTTTTTGATGGCGTATAGGAGCCGGTAAGATCTATAAAAGTGTTTTTAAAAGTTGTGGCTGTAATTGGCCTGAATACCCAACCCCGAATGAAGGGCGTAATTCATTCAACATATGATTCCCGGAAAGTCATATGTCTTGTATGCTCACGTGGTTGTTGCATTTCATATGTTTGAATAATAAACTTGATTGATAATTTTCTTCGAGTATGAATTTTGGGATTTACTCACTAAGCCCATAAGCTTACACCCCTATAGATATTTGTATTCTCAGGAACACCTATTTTTGTGCCCGAGGTCTCCCGTATCCGTGTAAGTTTTATATATTGAAGCTTTTGGAGGAAATCTACTCGAAGACTTAGATTAGAATTCCTTTGAAATCTTTAATGTAGTATTTTGGATGTTGTAAAGATTATCACGATCCTTGGGATTAGCGGGGGTATGCCCCTAAGAAATTATGTAATAGACCTTTGATTATTAATGATATGATATATTTTATTTCTGGATTCTTGTATGTTCATCTTTACTTGCTTAAACTATGCTTCCCAAAAGCGTCTCCTATTACCGTGCTTGACGCCTTACATATAATACTAAGGCTTTCGCATGACTAAGGTAGCCATCCTTAAGCCTTGATATTATATGTGGCGGACTGCCACGTTTAGGGTACCCTTCGGGGCGTGACAATATATATATATCTATATATTTTTAGAGCCTAAATGCTCACTAACTTACTAATAAGCTTATTATTGCTTTTTCTTTTCTTTCTTTTCTCTTTTTTTTAGAACATAGTCTCGGGATGCCTTGATGAAGCTAAGACTCCCAATGCGCAACCGGGTTACCTTGATGAAGCTAAGGTTCCCAATACTTAACTATAATATTTTGCTTATTATTATTATCTTGCTTCTTATCTCATATTTTCATCATCTACATACTACATGCTCATAATACATGCATCTACATAATGATATTGTCTCAACTAAATTTAAAGTAGAATTTTTCTTTAATAAAGGAAATTGAAACAAAATTTTCTATTATGTGACATCATTAAATAAAGGAAATATCATCAATAACATAGAGGTGGAACCATACAACATTTTCTCAAGTTTTCTCAAATAAAAAAGATAATTTTACCAAGGAAATATAAGAAATAAACACCTACTTTTCATAATATGGTAACCTAAGTCTTAGTAAAATAATTTGTTGGTATTCAAATTTTTCACAAAAAGTTTAAGATTAAACTCTTTTCAAACTCCATAACAAAAACAAGAAGCAAACTAGTTTTCAAAGTTAAAATAAAATCAACCCATAAATTTATAAACCCACTTAGAAAAATAATGATTTTCAAGTTTCTAAAGAAGGATCCTATTTTCAAAGCAATAACAAGAATATAAAAAGATAAAAAACAAAGGATATTATCAATAAAGATAATTTCTTTTCAAATAAAATTGGTAAAGGAAATAAAGGACTAAGTTTTAGAAACAAAAATTTATTTATTTTTTTAGAGTTAATAAATACGAATATAAGAAGAAAAGATTCATTTTCTAAAACCATTCTAAAGGAAAATTTATAAAGAGGTTATGAACAAATAAACTTTTGATAACTTTGTTCTTTTATCACTAAAAGTAAAAATTGCGAATGACCAAAGTTAAAGGAAAAATTTATTTGTTTTGAAAAAAGGAATAGGAAAAACGAAATAAGAATATACTCATTTATAATAACCTAGGGAAATATAAAGTTTCTACAAATTACTTTGAAAAGGAATTTGTCAAGTTTAAGTTTTAACACTTCAAGATGAATTGTTTTATGAAAATAATTATTGAGACACTACCATTATAAATTTTGGCATATAAAATGAGCTTATATATATACACAAAGGATTTTTCAATTATATATACATATCTATATTTTTGCTAAAGGATTTTTGAATAAAGTTGAGTTAGGAAATTGTTTTGCAAAATCTGAAAATATTCGTTTTGAATCTGTACCGAGGTGTTTAGCAACCCAAATGACCTTATATGTAGTAAATAAACTTAGAAATGGATAGGCCTTCTCGAGTAGATAGA
Organism: Combretum micranthum; assembly: GCA_024138025.1. NCBI lineage: Eukaryota > Viridiplantae > Streptophyta > Magnoliopsida > Myrtales > Combretaceae > Combretum > Combretum micranthum. The sequence continues at coordinate 159,834 of JAMXBD010000928.1, read as the reverse complement.
AATTAGTATATAATATGAAAAATTTCGAGTTAAAATGAGCAAGTTATGGCCATTTTAAATTAGAATTTCACTCCATGCGAATTTTGACGAAGTTAGTTGAATAGAGTTGCAAGTTTAAGTAGATCTTCTAAGAAATACTCATTTCGAGTATTTCTTTTGTATAGGTGACGTGGAGTCTGAGCTACCCTACCCGGAGGACTATTTTGACTAAAAAGTTTCTGATATGGCTAAGTGAGTTTAAATTCTCGTAATTGTACTTATGTATTTGCTTGTAGCTTAGTGTCACGCCCCAAATGGTACCCTAATCGTGACATTCCGCCATACTCGATATTTAAACTCAAGTATGACAACCTTAGTCACTCCATGAGTTTAGACACCGGGTGTAAGGCTCACGTTCAACATATAAGGGACCGTACTTTGAATCGAAATAGCTTAAGAAGACATTTATAGCGATAAGAATATAAATCATAGCAGTTATGACCAGATTAATCTATTACAAGATCTAAGGGGCATTCCCCCATTAAAATATCAAGAGTCCTTAGGGTCTCAAAAGTCTCTTACATCAACATATATATATATATATATATATATAGAAGTAAGGAGATTCAACTAGAAGTCTATGCTAACATCTAGGTCTTGACTTTTCAAAAAGCTCCTTAAATTCCAAAAGATATACTTACGGAAAGTGGCCTCTCAGAGATAGCCATAAATAATCATACTGCAATAGGGAACTATAGGGGTATAAGCTTATGAGCTTAGCGAGTTTCACTTCCAAATTAAATACTTCATCATACAATAGGGTAAACCAGTTATATTATCAATTATATGAAATGCACAAGCACGTGAGCGTATAATACATGAGACTTTCCGAGAGTCCTATGTTGAATGGATTTACGCCCTCCATTCAGGGTTAGGTGTTTCAGGCCCATACGACCATAGATTTCAATTTTTCTCATTTATGTAGTGGTTGATTCAAGTGCCCACTCACTTACTAATTTTGTAGTTGATACAAATGCCTACACCACTTCATTTTAATTCAGGCCATTCGTGCTAACATTCGAGTTTACAGGCCCCTCGTTGCCCAACTATTATGCCTTTCCCACAAAGATATAATAACAAATGCAATGTGACTCAACATATGGTATGCATGATCATTTTAATTATAAGATCATGGCATATTATTTAAGTGGATTATAAGATATCATAGATATTGCAGACACTTCAATTCTATACTACATCATACAAGTATTCATAGCACTTCCATTTCGATTTCTTATTATCAATTCAACCAAATAGAATTCACATACGTATTCCAATTTTATCTTGTCTTAATTCTAATGCACAATCATTACAAGCACAATCATAAGCATAAAATTTAAAGATAATGAACTTAGCTTGCCATGGCGCTAAAATTCACTTAATCGTAATAGTCCTTGGGAAGGTCTAGTCTGTCTCCCAAATCTCCTAATCAAAAGGAATAACTCCAATAGGTATTTCTATGGAGTTTGAATGAACTTATAAATTCTATTCTATCAAGTTCGTCAAAGTTCGCCTAAGAGGAAACTCCAACTTAAAATGGCCATAATTTGGTCATTTTAACTCGGGATTTCGCATATTATATACCGATTTCTACCTATTTGACAATAGCTATCTATTTCTAAATTTATTTCTATCAAACAAGGTCATTAGGTCATGAACAGTAGGGTACATAATACTACACGAAATTCCCAACCCACAAATCAATTTCTAAATTCAATCCAAATCATTCCAAAGCTTTGATGGATATTTAGCTATCATTAGATCTTGAAAGACTCTTTTATATACATATAAACTCAATATCATGCATGATTCATGGTTGTTGGTAAATCTATTTCTTCATGTACTTCGATAATGCTTTATGGGATGTGTAAGAGACTATTTTCCTAGCTTGTTTCTACCAAATGCATTATATGTACATGCATTACCTACAAGTTATTATCATGAATATCATGAGATGAGCTATCTATATGTATACCTTAATGATATGATATCAAGAATTCTTTTAGAAAACTTTTGCTTTGTAAAACTTTTGAAATTATTAGACTTAAGAAAACTAGTTTTATTTCTTGTCTTGCTTTTATCAAAACTCAACCTTGATGACCTATATGCCCAATACCTTCATTATTTTAATAAAATTCTTTATTTTGGAGTTGGAAAATAGATGTTTTCATAGGGGGTTTACCTAGTTACGAATTTTACAAAATTTTTAAGGAATAAAAATATTGTTTAACCTATACTTTGAAACCTTTCCTTGTTTTAGGATTATACTTTGATAAATTTCATTTATCCTTATCAAAATTAGGTCTTTATTATATGTATTCCCTATCCATAAAAATCCTCATTTTGGCATTTAAAAATAGGTGTTTAAATAGAAGTCATTTTCAAATCCGAATTTTGAAATTATTTTTGAGATTGTTTCTTTTGTAAAACTCATTTAACCTTTCTAAAACTAGCTCTTAATCAAACCTACTCCTTAAGGCTTCCAATTCTTTAATAAAAATCTTGTTTTGGGGTTGAAAAATATGTTTTCACATATCAAGCTTTCCTTATTATGAATTTTAAGTTTGTTGTTGGGATTGAAATATAATGTTAACATAACTTTTGTAAACTTTTCTTATTTTGAAAATATCCTGTAGTAGATCTAAGCTTTACTCATCAAAACCACTCACTTATGATACCTATTCCTTAAGCCTTTCATTTTTAATGTAAAATACTCATTTTGAAGTTGAAAATAGCTTTTCCAAATATGATTCTTTTTCGATCCAAATTTCTAAAAATTATTTTTGTTGAAACTAAAATAGATCTTAAGCTTTCTAACATTTTCCCACTATTATCATACTACTACAAGCCTTTTGTAAAATACAGAATAAAGACGGAAATATAATGAATTATGAATCATGAGATGATATAGGATGAGTTTAAAGTCAAAACAAGTAAATTGTAAGAGTTTAAGTTTGGTTGTAGGAAAAATATTAAAGTTCGGATTTCTACAATTTTTGACAGAATGTACGCCGCCTCCTGGAGAATCTACGCCGTCGGCGTAGAGATGGCGTAGAATGGGAACAATAGCATTTTTCTTAACGTTGGGAGGAACGCTGCCGGCGTTCACTAGAGTTTTTCCTCAACACCGACATGAAAGCTGCTGGCATATGGCAAGAATTTGCCGGCGTATGAAGAAAAAATTGAAATTCTGGGGTTCAAAGCCCCGATGAACGCTGCCGGCGTTCGTGTAAATTTACCAGCGTATGGTGTATGCCGGCAAGATCTACACGTACGCCGCCGGCGTAGGGCCGGCGTATAACCAAATTTCTATAAATACGAGACCCAAAAAACATTTTCGACAGATTTCCTTTATATTATTTTCTCCTTCGTGTAAGAGAGTTTTGGAGTGTTCTTGGAGATTTATGCTTGGAGAATCATCGGGAGAGTGTTTTTGATCCAAAGTAAGTAATCTTAACCTTCTCATTTGGATTTTATACAAATTTACACAAGTTTTTTAGGGTTTAGTTGAATTTTTACATGAAGGTTTTTGGAGAAAAACCCTAGCACGTGTGAGATCTGTAAATCGGTAAATGCAAGACGGGTTATAGTGATTCAAAATAGTAAGTAAATCTCCTCTATTATAGATTTAAACAAAATACGAGTTAAACAATCTTTATATGTTCTTTATGTTATGAGAATTAGGGTTTTAGTGAAAATATTTGGTGATTGTAGAGTTTTATGCGGTTCCTTGTTATTCTTGAGGATAATTGTGGAGTTTGATCGGAATAGATAGTGCAATAACGGAGATTTCTAAATCAGGTTAATGTAGATAGGATTATTTTATGTTGTATTTGATTTATCTATGAATGTTAGTGATTTGATATATGTTGATATGTCACAGGTTGAGATTTGGAGTTGTTGTTTGGTATCGGGTTTGGGAGTTTAAGAGTTTGGTGGTAGTGGCTGATTGTGTTGTGGTTTGGTTTTCTAGTAGTTGTTGACGGTTGTCTTTGAATAGTTCAAGTTATCTCCCGAATATAAAAGGTACGACTAATCCATTGTCTGATGTATGTGCTTGTAGATTAGAATTCTGTGAATGGATGTAGGAACAAAATTGCATAATGAACTTAATAAATATTCGGCTTAATAATTGTCTGCCTGGTTGTGGTTGGCTTTGACCAGTAGAGACCTGGCAGACAGTGATACTGGTGAGGCACCCTGATGATCTTAGTGTGAGGTTGTCGCGAGTGGACTCATGCTAAGATATGATTCCGGTAGAATTTAGGTGTTCAGGAATTGGGATGTTTGAGGAGCACCCACTCATCCATATATGTATATGATTACTTATTTTCAAAATAAGTTGGTTGTTTTTAAAGTAGAGTTTGAGTTACTCTAAGTTCGGGATTTATATATACTGGACTCTAAACTGTGTTATTTTGCTGGACTAAAAGAGATAATAATCTGTTGTACGCATTTAGTTCAGTTGCATATATTTATACATGCTGTGTGTGCATAACCTTGCATGAACTGGATTGGATATTATCGTACTGGGCTTCGCCGCTCATTCTGTTATATTTCAGGTGCAGGTGATGATAGTGTGATATACGATCGATTGGGTTATGATATCGTCTATGAGGAAGGGGATGGCGTTAGCGGACCTAACTACTCTGCTGATGACTAGTTGTATAGTCATAGATGACATAGGATGGATCAAGGAAGACTTTTTGTGTCTTGTTGTTATTCAGTGTTAGATTCATGTTTTTGTTTATTGGATTTTTAGTTGTATTTGGAGTTTTATATATTGCAATAGCTTTAGGGTATGGTTCGACTTGTTGACCTGTAGTTATGTCAACAATGTCTATTTTTTTTTTTTTCCTGGTTATGGAGATTATGTTCTTATCAGATGGTTTATTATGAGGACTACATGTCTTCTTTTATACCTTGTGAGTTATATAGGTGATATTCATGTTATTTGTGGAAATTAAAGCCTTAGCGTGTCCTATTAAAAGAGGACACGTGGTGGGTTATAATGCCAACAGGTTAGGGTGTTACAGCTTTATTGGTATCAGAGCAATAGGTTTTGAATCTGGTAAACCTAAGTTTTGACTCCTTAGGACGGTGAGATAAGATAAGAGGGGAAGATAAATGGGGTTGTTGTTTAGTTAAACTATTGATGTTTAGATTTAAGTTGTTGTATCAAGTTGGATACCCTTGTTTTAATCTATGATTGTTGTTTTAGAATGTCGCTCAGGAGAAGAAATGCTGAGGAAAATGAAATGACCTAGATTTACATTTTAATCAAATCTCATGTGTTTATTAATTTATTCTAAGGAGTTGAATTGAATGAGTATGGTTATGTTGTTAGTAGTCTAAGATATATGATTTGTATGTGTATATGTTGATATTAATATTTTGTTTTATATGCATTAATGTGTGAGTAATGAAATTATTAATGTTGTCTTGTGCACATTAAGATGTTAAGTTAAGTTAGATTAATAACTCAACCAAATTTCACTTAAGTTAGTTGATTAAGTTCTTGTAATTAAGTAGCATTTATGCCTTAAATATAAGCCAAATGAAGTTCAAATTAAAGCCAAATGCATCCTAAGTTAATATATGCATTAAGGGGTAAATTTGGAATGTGTTAAAGTCAAAATTAAGTTAATTTGACTACTTTTTGGGCAGCCCAAATTTTATCCGAATTTTCCTTTTCTTCTTCCTTTTCTTTTCTTTTCCATTTCCATCTCCATTTCCAAGCTCAAGTTAGGGTTTATATCAAGTTTGAAAATCAAAGTATTTCTCAAGACAAGGTATGTATATACTTGAATTAATTTAGTTAAGGGTGTTGTGTTGTTTTATTTCTTTCTTGAAGAAGTGTATGGATTATTGGATGAATTGAGTTTAAGATTGATCAATTTTGTTCATGCATGGAATAGTTATGAATGTGTTATATGAGTGTGTGAGAGTATGCATGTATTGTTGTAGTGATATGAAGTGTCTTGTTGAAGCAAAGTAGTTTAAGTAGTTAGAGTGGAGGTTGATGGAAGTGGAATTTGAAGTGTTTAATTGTGTTGAATTCATGCTTTGAGTTGCTAGAATTGAGTGGTATAGATATGAGTGAATAATATGAAGTGGAAGTGTAGTTGAGAAAGATTTTGAAGTGTTTTAACCTAGAATTTTACAAAGTGAAAACAGGGGATTTGAATTTTCGTTTAAGCTTGTTTTTAAAACGTACGCCGGCATCTGGGGATTCTACGCCGCCGGCGTAGAGGCGGTGTAGAAAGCCCACAGAATCGTTTTTCCTAACGCCGTTTGCAACGCCGCCGGCTTATGCTGAAGATTTGCCAGCGTCTGTTCTTCAGAACGTACGCCGGCAATTTGAGTTTCTACGCCGCCGGCGTAGAGGCGGTGTTGATAGTCACAGAACCAAATTTCTTAAAGCCGACTGAACGCGCCGGCTTTCGCTAGGAAGTCAACCGGCGTTCTTCTTCCATCTTGTACGCTGGCTTCTGGGAATCAAGGCCGCCGGCGTACATGTGAAGGCTGCCCGCGTACTTATGTAAGCGGCCGGCTTACACCTCTCTGGATGTTTTTGAAAACTTTGGTTTTGGATTCTACGCCGGCTAAGGCCGGGTAGTTGCAAAGGCTGACGGCGTACACTTGAACGCTGCCAGCGTTGGCAGTGTACATTTTCAGAACATTGAACACCGGCTCAACGCCGCCGGCGTTGAGTGCCGGCGTATCCCCTGTGTTTTTAATTTTAAGAGCTTTTTCTAAAAATTTTCCAAAGTTGTTATTTGAGCAATTAAGTGTTTATTAAGTGATTTGAATAATAGGATTTAAATGCTTATTGTGACTTTGTAATTAATGAATTGGATGTCTTTGATTAATTGTGATATATGGATATAATATGTATATATTTGTGAGAATGAAATCTATAATTGTTGATTTATTAATTGTGACATTTCTATTACAGTTAAGGATTCTTCGGTTAGTTCATCACCGAGAGATCCTAGTTCTATACTAACGGGTTCAGGTACGCAATAACTTGTCTGATGTTTGCTAGGACCAGACATTTCTAATTTGACCTAAATTGATTCGATTTAACATTTGGATGAATTGGATGTCTATTACGCTGTTTAATCTGGTCCGAGGAGCAGCAAACCTGTCATGATGCAATGACATGTTAGCTAGGCGCTTAACCAAGTCATGATGCAATGACTTTACCATGATGCAATGGTACGCTATGATGCAATAGCGATTCTTTTGGTTAAGTGGGTAGCCGATAGGGGGAATTGTATCTGTGTAACGTTTGCTTAAACTTAGGGGGAAATACCATGATTTAGTTCAAGGTTTATGGGAACTTGTGAACTAGGCTCATGTTATGGACTGAGTTTAAGTAGAGTCGGGCAACGGCTTTTAAACCCTAGATGAAGCTATTATCTTCATGAAATAGATATAGGAGATATAAGTATTCGGACTGCTTATATCAACCCCCTGAGCAGCTGCTGTTACTCAGGATCCCTGGATTCCCGAAGTGTGACCGGGGTTTGAATACCCTCTTGTTGATTTGTGAATCAAAATGTAATAAAGATAACCACTTGTTCTATGATGCATTACATGAATTGGATGACTTGTTATGCATTGGTTATTGTGTACTGGGCCTCTGGCTCACTTTTGCTGCTTTGCAGGTATGGAGACGAGTATTACGATGACTTGGGCTATGGGTCCGATTTCGAAAGATTTCTGGACGAGTGGGATGAATAGGATCCGATGACCCGGACTTTTAGAAGACTTTTTGCTAAGGACAAGCTATGTATAGAAGGCTTGTTAGTTAAGCCAATTCTTTTGTAATGACCTTAAGATCCTTTAGGATTCTCATGTTTTGAGAAAACATGTAATTTTTTAGTGTCATGTATTGACACTAAACATGTTTATTTGATGTAAATATGTATAGATTGCTTTTGTTAGCAATCTTGTTTTATTTAAAAGTTCTTTACAAAGTTAGTGATTTTGATCAAACAATTTTCATAAACTGTTAGTTTTAGGACAACCTTACATATAATGTGAAAACGTTATATGTGGTTGGGGATTCGGTACTCTAAGTCTCGGGATTTAGAGGATCGGGTCTTTACAGATGGTATCAGAGCCTTGTTTATGAAATTGTTTGATTAAATAGTGGTGACTTGACCTTAGATGCGGTAGTTAGTTAGACATATATAGGACTTGTTTATATTAAGTTTTATGTTTAATTGTCTAATTGTTTATTAATTGTTTTGATATTGATTTGACCTTGTAAATTATATGTCATACATATGTTGCATGTTTGTTTAAAAGATGGATAGGTCACGAAGAGTAACCCGACAATCTTCGGAAAGAGAAAGTATGCCACCTCCTTCTCAGTCTACTATTTCAGCTTCTGCATCAGCTAGTATTCCAGCTTCTACTTCGACTCCATCACCGGCTTCGGCTTCTACTGCACCGAATCCACAGCCTCCTCAAATGCCAGCATATCCAGCTATGCCTCAGATGCCTACGGGAGATCCGAATAATGTGCTCACTATGTTTCGGGATATGTTTGCATAGTTCAGCAGTACCAACAAATGATGTATCAACAACAACAACAATTTATGCAGCAATATCATCCTCCAACTGTGAGAGAAGAGCCACAAGTACCAATGGGAGACCGGAACGAACAAGTCAAGTTGCATGATTTTGTTAGACTGGTACCTGATTTTGATGGAACTGTTTTGGATCCGACTCGAACGGAAGGTTGGATAGTGGAGCTAGAAAAGCGTTTGCAGCTTGTGAAGTGCCTGAGCATAGAAAGTTGATTTGGCTATATATATGTTGAAGGGAGATGCATATAATTGGTGGAGATTGAATAGTGAAGGATATGTGAGACCGATACCATGGAACAGATTCAAGAAGCCTTTTTCTTGCAATACATTCCATCCACAGTGCGGGAACAAATGATATCGAGTTGGTTGAGTCTAAGGCAGGGAAATAAAACTGTTGAAGAATATCATGCAGAATATTGCAGATTGCTTCGATTTGCGGGTACAAGTTACAATGATGAGAGCATGAAGGTTCAAAAGTTCCAAGATGGCTTGAACATGGAGATTAAGAGTGAGGTTAAGAAGTTTCAATTATCAACACTGTCCGAAACAGTAATCAAGGCAAGTTAGTGGAACAAATTAATAATGAAAATAAAGCTCAGAGGGATAGACGTGCAATTTATGGGCAAGAGATCGGTGACATCCTACACTCCTTATTCAAGGTTTGGTAATGTTAACAAAGGCAAGCGACCATATTTGGGTAAGAAACCAAGCTCGGGACAAGTGGTGAAGACTCCTATGCCATCCATTCCATTTGATAGGCGATGCCCTATATGTTTTGGGCCTCATGAATCGTTTCAATGTAAATGGACTCCTGGAGCTTGTTTGCATGTGGGAAAGTTGGTCATAAAGCTTCTGATTGTCCTGATCCTAAATTGAAGCCCATCTTTTGTGCTCATTGTCAACAAAGGGTCATCATGTGGCAAATTGTAAAGAAAAGCCGAGGAATGAAGGACCGAACTTTGGAAAGGGAATGACAGCTGCTAGGGTGTTTGCTTTGCAACAATGTGAGAAAGCTCCTTCGGTTGATACACTGGCAGGTATAATACAGATTGCAAGACATCCTGCATATACTTTAATTGATACTGGTGCTACTCATGCATGTATTGCTGAAAGCTTTGTGAATGAGTGTGGTTTGTCTTCTGAAGTGTTGTATGATAGAGTGATGAGTGTGAATACTCCTTTTGGTGTGCAATCCAAAGAGCCATGTGTATGTAAAATGTTGATGTTGTGATTTCTGATGAAAGCATGCCAATAGATATGTTAGTTCTACCTTTAATTGATTTTGATGTTATTCTTGGAATGAATTGGTTGAATCTTTACAAAGCACAATAGATTGTAGTAAAGCGGAAGTGAGTTTTGAATTGGAAGGTAGAAGACTATTTCATGTGTTGGAAAGAAGGAGACCCGGAAGTATGTATTCTATGGAATTGTGGGAGAAGGATATGGGAACTACAATGGGTAGTGAAGAACTCCGAGTTGATATGGTGCCAGTAGTAAGGGAATTTGTTGATGTTTTTCCTGATGAATTACCCGGTTTGCCACCGGATAGGGAGATTGATTTTGGGATTGATTTGATACCTGGAACTACACCTATTTCTAAAGCTCCGTATCGTATGGCTCCGGCTGAGTTGAAAGAATTGAAAAGTCAGTTAGAAGAATTGCAACACCTCGGGTTTATCCGTCCAAGTATTTCTCCTTGGGGTGCTCCGGTATTGTTTGTTAAGAAGAAAGACGGAAGTCTAAGGATGTGTATAGACTATAGAGAATTGAATCAAGTGACAATCAAGAACAAGTATCCACTTCCTCGAATTGATGATTTATTTGATCAATGAGAGATGCGGCATTGTTTTCCAAGATAGATTTGAGATCCGGATATCATCAACTCAAGATTAAGCAACAAGATATATCCAAGACGGCTTTCAGAACAAGATATGGACATTTTGAGTTTATGGTTATGCCTTTCGGTTTAACAAATGCCCCTGCTGCTTTTATGGATTTGATGAATAGGGTATTTAAGGATTATTTGGATCAATTTGTGATAGTCTTTTGATGATATATTGGTATATTCAAAGAATGTGGAAGATCATGAAACATTTGAGACTTGTATTGCAAAGATTGAGAGAGAGGAAGCTTTATGCTAAATTTAGCAAGTGCAAGTTTTGGTTGAGAGAAGTTGCATTCTTGGGACATATCATTACAAAGGAATATCTGTTGATCCGAGAAGATTAGAAGCGGTATTGGACTGGCCACCACCGACAAGTGTCACGGAAGTGCGAAGTTTTCTGGGGTTGGCAAGTTATTATAGAAGATTTGTACAAGGTTTTTCCAAAATCGCTTCACCATTAACTAAGTTGACGAGGAAATATGTGAAGTTTGATTGGGATGAAGATTGTGATCGGAGTTTTCTTGAGCTGAAGGAACGATTGATTTCTGCACCGATTTTGGCATTACCAATTAGTGGAGAAGAGTTTGTAATTTATAGTGATGCTTCACTTCAAGGACTCGGATGTGTGTTGATGCAAGATAATCGAGTCATAGCTTATGCCTCAAGACAATTGAAGTCCCATGAGAGGAATTACCCAATTCATGATCTCGAGCTAGCCGCAGTGGTATTAGCATTGAAGCTTTGGAGACATTATCTGTTTGGTGAAAAGTGTAAGATATTCACGGATCATAAGAGTTTGAAATACATTTTCACTCAAAAGGAATTGAACATGCGACAACGAAGGTGGTTGGAATTAATTAAAGATTACGATGTTGAAATTTTATATCACCCGGGAAAAGCTAATGTGGTAGCCGATGCGCTCAGTAGAAAGAAACGATGAATGTGGAATCTCTGGTTACTAATCAATGGGAATTACAAGAAGATCTTCAAAGGATGAATATTGAGATAGCTATGGAAAATGTTGACATTATGCTAGCAAGTTTATCATTGCAACCAACGATTCTAGATCAAATCAAGCAAGGACAACTTGAAGAACCCGGAGCCAAAAGTTGAAAATGAGATAAATCAAAGAGGAGAAAAGAGATGAGAATTGATGATAAAGGAATTATCAGATTCAAAGATAGAATTTATGTACCTGAGATCCATGATTTGAGACACAAATTATGAAGGAAGCACATTCCTCCTCATATTCAATTCATCCGGGAAACACGAAGATGTATCGAGACTTGAAGCGACATTTTTGGTGGGAAGGAATGAAGAAGGACATTGCAAGATTTGTTTCTAAGTGTTTGGTATGTCAACAAGTGAAGATCGAATCAACGGCCTGGAGGAGAATTGCAACCATTGAAGATTCCGGAATGGAAATGGGATGAGATAACTATGGATTTTGTGACGCTTTACCAAAGACAGTAGCCAAGAATGAGATGATTTGGATCATTGTGGATCGACTCACGAAATCGTCACATTTCATTCCACTGAGAGTCGGGTATTCACTTGAAAATTGGCTCAGATTTACATCGAGAGATAGTGAGATTACATGGTATACCAATGACCATTACTTCGGATAGAGATACGAGATTTGTCAGTCGATTCTGGAAAAGTCTTCATGAAGCTCTTGGAACAAAGTTACAATTTAGTACAGCTTTTATCCACAAACTGACGGGCAATCGAAAGGACAATTCAAATTCTTGAAGATATGCTTAGAGCTTGTGCATTGGATTTTGGAAAGAATTGGGATGAACACTTACCTTTAGTTGAATTCGCTTACAATAATAGTTATCAAGCATCGATTCAGATGGCTCCGTATGAAGCGTTATATGGAAGAAATGTAGATCTCCTTTGCATTGGGATGAAGTGGGCGAGAGAGTATTGATTGGACCCGATTTGGTACAACAAGCGTTGATAAGATTCAAATGATCAAACAGAGATTGAAAGTGCTCAAGACCGATATAAAAGTTATGCCGATTTGAGAAGAAGACCTTTGGAGTTTGAACTTGGAGATCATGTGTTTCTCAAGATATCCCCGACTAAAGGAGTTTTCAGATTTGGTGTGAGGAGTAAATTGAATCCAAGATACATTGGGCCATATGAAATATTGGAAAGGATCGGACCATTGGCTTATAGATTGGCGTTACCACCAAGTTTGTCAGGCGTTCATAATGTTTTTCATGTATCTCAGCTTAGAAAGTGTATATCCGATTCCGATGCAATATTGGATACCAATCAACCAGAGATACTACCAGACTTACTACTGAAGAAAAGCCAATTAGAATTTTGGGAAAAATGGACAAAGAATTGAGGAATAAAGTCATACCAATGGTAAAGGTCCAATGGAGTAACCAATCCGAGAGAGAAGCGGTTTGGGAAGTAGCGAGTGCAATGAACAGAAATATCCGGAACTTTTTGAGTAAGAAGGTGAGTTAAGTTTCGGGGACGAAACTTCTTGAAGAAGGGAAGAATGAAATGACCTAGATTTACATTTTAATCAAACTCATGTGTTTATTAATTTATTTTAAGGATTGAATTGAATGAGTATGGTTATGTTGTTAGTAGTCTAAGATATATGATTTTGTATGTGTATATGTTGATATTAATATTTTGTTTTATATGCATTAATGTGTGAGTAATGAAATTATTAATGTTGTCTTGTGCACATTAAGATGTTAAGTTAAGTTAGATTAAAATCAACCATAATTTCACTTAAGTTAGTTGATTAAGTTCTTGTAATTAAGTAGCATTTATGCCCTAAATATAAGCCAAATGAAGTTCAAATTAAAGCAAATGCAACCTAAGTTAATATATGCATTAAGGGGTAAATTTGGAAGTGTAAAGTCAAAATTAAGAATTTGACTACTTTTTGGGCAGCCAAATTTTATCCGAATTTTTTTTTTCTTCTTCCTTTTCTTTTCTTTTCCATTTCCATCTCCATTTCCAAGCTCAAGTTAGGGTTTATATCAAGTTTGAAAATCAAAGTATTTCTCAAGACAAGGTATGTATATATACTTGAATTAATTTAGTTAGGTTGTTGTGTTGTTTTATTTCCTTTCTTGAAATAGATGTATGGATTATTGGATGAATTGAGTTTAAGATTGATCAAATTGTTGTTCATGCATGGAATGAGTTATGAATGTGTTATATGAGTGTGTGAGAGTATGCATGTATTGTTGTATGATATGAAGTGTCTTGTTAAGAAGATAGTTTAAGTAGTTAGAGTTTGATGGAAGTGGAATTTGAAGTGTTTAATGTGTTGAATTCATGCTTGAGTTGCTAGAATTGAGTATGATATGAGTGAATATATGAAGTGGAAGTGTAGTTGAGAAAGTTTTGAAGTGTTTTAAGATAGAATTTTACAAAGTGAAAACAGGGGATTTGAATTTTCGTTTAAGCTTGTTTTTAAAACGTACGCCGGCATCTGGGGATTCTACGCCGCCGGCGTAGAGGCGGTGTAGAAAGCCACAGAATCGTTTTTTTCCTAACGCCGTTTGCAACGCCGCCGGCTTATATGCTGAAGATTTGCCAGCGTCTGTTCTTCAGAATGTACGCCGGCAATTTGAATTTCTACACCGCCGGCGTAGAGGTGGTGTTGATAGTCCACAGAACCCAATTTCTTAAAGCCGACTGAACGCCGCCGGCTTTCGCTAGGAGGTCAACCGGCGTTCTTCCTTCCATCTTGTACGCTGGCTTCTGGGAATCAAAGCCGCCGGCGTACATGTGAAGGCTGCCCGCGTACTTATGTAAGCTGCCGGCTTACACCTCTCTGGATGTTTTTGAAAAGTTTGGTTTTGGATTCTACGCCAGCTAAACGCCGCCGGCGTAGTTTGCAAAGGCTGACGGCGTACACTTTGAACGCTGCCAGCGTTGGCAGTGTACATTTTCAGAACATTGAACACCGGCTCAACGCCGCCGGCGTTGAGTGCCGGCGTATCCCCTGTGTTTTTCAATTTTAAGAGCTTTTTCTAAAAATTTTCCAAAGTTGTTATTTGAGCAATTAAGTGTTTATTAAGTGATTTAGAATGCAATAGGACGTTTAAATGCTTATTGGTGACTTTGTAATTAATGAATTGGATGTCTTTGATTAATTGTGATATACGGATATAATATGTATATATTTGTGAGAATGAAATCTATAATTGTTGATTTATTAATTATTGTGACATTTCTATTACAGTTAAGGATTCTTCAGTTAGTTCATCACCGAGAGATCCTAGTTCTATACTAACAGGTTCAGGTACGCAATAACTTGTCTGATGTTTGCTAGGACCAGACATTTCTAATTTGACCTAAATTGATTCGATTTAACATTTGGATGAATTGGATGTCTATTACGCTGTTTAATCTGGTCCGAGGAGCAGCAAACCTGTCATGATGCAATGATATGTTAGCTAGGCGCTTAACCAAGTCATGATGCAATGACTATACCATGATGCAATGGTACGCTATGATGCAATAGCGATTCTTTTGGTTAAGTGGGTAGCCGATAGGGAGGAATTGTATCTGTGTAACTTTTGCTTAAACTTAGGGGGAAATATCATGATTTAGTTCAAGGTTTATAGGAACTTGTGAACTAGGCTCATGTTATGGACTGAGTTTAAGTAGAGTCGGGCAACGGCTTTTAAACCCTAGATGAAGCTATTATCTTCATGAAATAGATATAGGAGATATAAGTATTCGGACTGCTTATATCAACCCCCTGAGCAGCTGCTGTTACTCAGGATCCCTGGATTCCGAAGTGTGACCGGGGTTTGAATACCCTCTTGTTGATTGTGAGTCAAATTGTAATAAAGATAACCACTTGTTCTATGGTGCATTACATGAATTGGATGACTTGTTATGCATTGGTTATTGTGTACTGGGCCTCTGGCTCACTTTTGCTGCTTTGCAGGTATTGGAGACGAGTATTACGATGACTTGGGCTATGGGTCCGATTTCGAAAGATTTGTGGACGAGTGGGATGAATAGGATCCGATTACCCAGGACTTTTAGAAGACTTTTTGCTAAGGACAAGCTATGTATAGAAGGCTTGTTAGTTAAGCCAAGTTCTTTTTGTAATGACCTTAAGATCCTTTAGGATTCTCATGTTTTGAGAAAACATGTAATTTTTTGTAGTGTCATGTATTGGCACTAAACGATGTTTATATGATGTAAATGTATGTATAGATTGCTTTTGTTAGCAATCTTGTTTTATTTAAAAGTTATTTACAAAGTTCAGTGATTTTGATCAAATAATTTTCATAAACTGTTAGTTTTAGGACAACCTTACATATAATGTGAAAACGTTATATGTGGTTGGGGATTCGGTACTCTAAGTCTCGGGATTTAGAGGAACGGGTCTTTACAGAAAATGAGGATGAACATCAGACTCACAATGAGAATTTACCACCTCCACCGACAGGACAAGCAACAGTGGATGTAGCACAGCTCATGCAGGCTGTGAATGCCCTGATAGGAGTGGTAGGTCAGCAGCAGTAGGATATGAGGAGGGACATGCAGATAGTCTAAGAAAATGCTGATGCTTGGAGGTAGGAGACACAAAGGCTAAATGGAAATGGGGGTAATGGAGCCCGACATCCAGATGTGCTGAGCCTTAACAAGTTTATGGATTTAGTGCACAAGTTTGAGCCAGTGCCGGGAAAACCATTGGAAGCTCAGGTGTGGATAGAGGAAGTGGAGAAAACATTTGCAGCATTGGACATTCCTGAGAACAAGAAGGTGGAGTATGCATCATATTTGCTGTCTGGTAGGCAAATAACTGGTGGGCGAGTACTAAGAGGCACATGCCAGGGATGTTACATGGCAGATGTTTCACCAGGCTTTCTTCAGAGAATACTTCCCCGACAGCATTAAGCAAAAGATGTTGCAAGATTATTATACGCTGCAGGGGAAAGCTTTCAGTTGAGGAATATGAGGCCGAGTTACACAGATTGATGAGGTTTCTACCTGATGCACTGAAAGAAAGTGAGGAAGCAAAAGTTAGTCGATTCATCACTGGATTGGAACCGGAGATACAGTACCAGGTGAACTTGATGGATCTGAGCAATTATGCAGCGGTTGTGAACAAGGCTAAGATGATTGAGCAGGGTTTGAGCAGAATCAGGAGCCGGGAACCACCAAGGAATCAGGTATATTTAGGGAAGAGACCAGCTGTCAGTGTTGTTACCCAGGATAAAGGAAAGAGACCATTTGTGCAGCAGTACAGATCTGTAGGGCAGAGTTCTGATAAGAGATGCCCTAGATGCCTTGGGCCACACGACTTGAGGGACTGCAAGTGGACAGAGAACGCTGTTTTTCATGTGGAAAGTTGGGACATAAAGTAATGTTTGCACAGAGAAGACAGTTCCACAGGTTTTCTGTTTTAAATGTGGTCAGAGAGGACATAGAGCAGTGGACTGCAAAGAGGGACAGTTGGGCAGAGTTTCCTTGGACAGAGTCAGCGAGCACCAGCTAAGATTTATGCTCTTCAGAGGAGTGAGACAGCTTCTATAGACACTGTTGCGGGTATGTTATCTATACTACAGCATAGTGCCTATATTTTATTTGATACTGGTGCTAGCTTCTCATGCATATCTGAATCTTTTGTGAGTACATGTGGTTTATGTGTGGAGATCATGTCTGATGTGGTATCTGTTAGTACTCCTTTGGGTTCTGGATCTGTTTTGGATAGAGTTTGTAGATCTGTAGATATTGTGATAGAAAATAGACATCTACCTGCTGATTTGATTGTGATTGATATGGTGGATTTTGATATTATTCTGGGAGTAGACTGGTTAGCAAAATATCATGCTGTTATAGATTGCCATCATCTAGTGATAGAGTTTGATTTACCTGATGGAGATCGGTTTGAGTATAAGTTAGTGGCACAAAGACCCCCAGTGCTACCAACTTATGAGTTGTGGGGTAAATCAGTTTTGGCATCGATGATAAAGGAAGATAAACAGATAGCGGAAGTGATAGATATACCGGTTGTAAGCGAGTACCCAGAAGTTTTTGCAGATGATTGACCTGGATTACCACCTATGAGGGAAGTGAAGTTTGGAATAGATTTGGTGTCAGGAACTACACCGATATCAAAAGCACCCTATAGGATGGCTCCTACTGAGTTGATAGAGCTTAAGGCGCAGTTGGATGACCTACTAAAGAAAAAGTTTATACGACCAAGTGTATCGCCATGGGAAGCTCCAGTACTTTTCGTTAAGAAGAAAGATGGGATCATGCGGTTATGTATAGATTACAGGGAACTAAATCAGGTAACGATAAAGAATAAGTATCCGTTACCAAGGATTGACGACCTGTTTGATCAGTTAACAGGAGCTTCAGTTTTCTCTAAGATTGATTTGAGGTCTGGATATCATCAGTTGAGGGTAAAGGCAGAAGATATTCAGAAAAATGCTTTCAGGACGAAGTATGGACACTATGAATTCGTGGTCATGCCTTTTGGATTAACGAATGCTCCAGCAGTGTTTATGGATCTAATGAACCGAGTTTTCAGAGAATACCTTGATACATTCGTGGTAATATTTATAGATGATGTTTTGGTATACTCGAAGAATAAGGAAGAACATGAGGAACATTTAAGATTGGTTTTGAACAGGTTGAAAGAGGAGCGGTTATATGCCAAGCTTTTAAAATGTGAGTTTTAGTTGGAGCAGGTATCATTCTTGGGGCACATAGTAAATGGAAGTGGAATATCGGTAGACCCCGAGAAAATCAAAGCAGTGGTTAAATGGCCAAGACCTAAAACTGTGTTAGAAATCAGAAGTTTTCTGGGAATGGCAGGTTATTATAGGCGATTTGTGGAAGATTTTTCTAAGATTGCCAGTCCTTTGACGAGGTTGACACAGAAAGGAATTAAGTATAAATGGTGCGAGAAGTGTGAAAACAGTTTCCAGTTATTGAAAGACAAATTAGTGAAAGCACCAGTGTTAGCATTGCCAGTGAGTGGTGAGGAATATGCAATCTATAGTGATGCATCGATTCAGGGTTTAGGGTATGTTTTGATGCAAGGAGGCAGGGTTATTGCATATGCCTCAAGACAATTGAAACCATACGAGAAGAGTTATCCTACACATGACTTGGAACTAGTGGCAGTTTTACACGTTTTGAAACTTTAGAGACATTATTTGTATGGTGAGAGATGCAAAGTGTACACAGATCACAAGAGTCTCAAGTATATATTCACATAGAGGGAATTGAATATGAGACAGCGTAGGTGGCTGGAATTGATTAAGGACCACAACATCGACATATAGTATCACCCAGGGAAAGCAAATGTCGTGGCAGATGCGTTAAGCAGGAAGCGGGTAGAGAATTTAGTAGCTATGGTTACTACAGAATGACATCTGATTGATGATATGAGGAAATTCGGATTAGAGATAGTCACAAGACAAGTAGGTGAATGTTTGGCTAATATGAGAATACAACCTACTCTTGTGGACAGAATTAAAACAGGTTAGTCAGATGATCAGAGTATATTAGAGATCAAAAGAAGAATGGAAATAGGACGAGCACCAGAATTTTATGTTGATGATGAAAGTATTTTGCAGTACAAAGGAAGGTTATGTGTGTCGATTCAAGGAGATTTAAAGAAAGAACTGCTAAAGGAAGCACACTATTCTAGTTATTCCATACATCCGGGAGGGAACAAGATGTATCAGGAATTGAAAAAGTTGTATTGGTGGAATAACATGAAAAAGGAAATTGCAGAATACGTCTCTAAGTGTCACACGTGTCAAATGATAAATATCGAACACCGGAGACTGGCAGGAGAGTTGAAACCATTGCCAATACCACAGTGGAAGTGGGAACACATCATGATGGATTTCGTTTCTGCTTTACCCAAGATGAAAGAGAAGTTTGATTCGATTTGGGTTATTGTAGATCGTCTCACGAAAGCAGCTCATTTCATACCTATCAAGACTGGGTATAAGTTAGAACGGTAAGCTTAGTTGTACATCAAGGAAATTGTGAGATTGCATGGAGTACCGGTATCCAATATATCAGATCGAAACACAAGGTTTGTGGGAAGGTTTTGGAAGAGTCTACATTAGGCGTTGGGAACGAAAGTGGTATTTAGTACAGCTTATCACCCACAGACAGATGGTCAGTCGGAAAGGACTATTCAGACCTTAGAAGACATGTTAAGGGTGTGCGTGTTGGACTTTAAAGGATCTTGGAATGAGTATCTGCCTTTAATAGAGTTTTCGTATAATAATAGTTATCAAGCTTCGATTAGTATGCCTCCATTTGAAGCGTTGTATGGTAGGAAGTGCAGATCACCTATTCACTGGGATGAAGTAGGTGAAAGACAAATGTTGGGACTCGAGTTGGTTCAGGATGCAGTCGATAAAGTCAATTTGATCAGACAGAAGTTACAAGCTGCTTAGAGTCGACAAAAGAGTTATGCGGACAAAAGAAGAAGACCCTTGGAATTGAAGTGGGTGAGCATGTATTGCTCAAGATATCACCAACAAAAGGGGTTGTCAGATTTGGACTACGAGGAAAGTTAAACCCTCGATACGTGGGACTGTACGAGATATTAGAAAGAATAGGCGACATGACTTACAGATTGGCCTTACCGCCTGACCTAGAAGGGGTACACAATGTGTTCCATGTGTCAATGCTTAGAATGTATGTCCGGGATCCGAATGAAGTCATTGCTCTTGAACCGTTTGATGTTCAACCAAATCTTACTACAGTGGAAAGGCCGATAAAAGCTGTTGATTCTAAAGAGAAACTTTTGAGGAATAAGGTTATCAGATATGTTCGGGTATAGTGGACGAATCAAACTGAACATGAAGCTACCTGAGAGCTAGAAGAAGATATGAGGACAAAATATTCAGAGTTGTTTCATTGATCCAGGTAACTTTCGAGGATGAAAGTTCTGTTTAGGGGAGGAGAGATGTAAAATACAGAAATAAAGATGGAAATATAATGAATTATGAATCATGATATGATATAGGATGAGTTTAAAGTCAAAACAAGTAAATTGTAAAAGTTTAAGTTTGGTTGTAGGATAAATATTAAAGTTCGGATTTCTGCAATTTTTGACAGACTGTACGCTGTCTCCTGGAGAATCTACATCGCCGGCGTAGAGACGATGTAGGATGGGAACAGTAGCATTTTTTTTAACGTTGGGAGGAACGCTGTTGGTGTTTACTAGGGTTTTTCCTCAACACTGGCATGAAACCCGCCGGCGTATGAAGAAAGAATTGAAATTCTAGGGTTCAAAGCCTTGATGAATGCTGCCGACATTCGTGTAAATTTGCCACCGTATGGTGTACGCCGGCAAGATCTACAAGTACACCGCTGGCATAGGGCTGGCGTATAACCAAATTTCTATAAATACGAGGCGTGAAAAACATTTTCGACAGATTTCATTTATATTATTTTCTCCTTCATGTAAGAGAGTTTTGGAGTGTTCTTGGAGATTTATGCTTGGAGAATCATCAAGAGAGTGTTTTTGATCCAAAGTAAGTAATCTTAACCTTCTCATTTGGATTTTATACAAATTTACACAAGTTTCTTAGGGTTTGGTTGAATTTTTACATGAAGGTTTTTGGAGAAAAACCCTAGCACGTGTGAGATCTGTAAATCGGTGAATGCAAGACGGGTTTTAGTGATTCAAAATAGTAAGTAAATCTCCTCCATTATGGATTTAAACAAAATACAAGTTAAACAATCTTTATATGTTCTTTATGTTATGAGGATTAGGGTTTTAGTGAAAATATTTGGTGATTGTAGAGTTTTGTGCGGTTCCTTGTTATTCTTGAGGATAATTGTGGAGTTTGATCGGAATAGATAGTGCAATAACGGAGATTTCTAAATCAAGTTAATGTAGATAGGATTATTTTATGTTGAATTTGATTTATCTATGAATGTTAGTGATTTGATATATTTTGATATGTCACAGGTTGAGATTTGGAGTTGTTGTTTGGTATCGGGTTTGGGAGTTTGAGAGTTTGGTGGTAGTGGTTGATTGTGTTATGGTTTTTTTCTAGTAGTTGTTGACTGTTGTCTTTGAATAGTTCAAGTTATCTCCCGAATATAAAAGGTACGACCAATCCATTGTTTGATGTATGTGCTTGTAGATTAGAATTCTGTGAATGGATGTAGGAACAGAATTGCATAATAAACTTAATAAATATTCGACTTAATAATTATTTGTCTGGTTGTGGTTGGCTTTGACTAGTAGAGACATGGCAGACAATGATACTGGTGAGGCACCCATGATCTTAGTGTGAGGTTGTTCCGAGTGGACTCATGCTAAGATATGATTCCGGTAGAATTTAGGTGTTCAGGAATTGGGATGTTTGGGGAGCACCCACTCATCCATATATGTATATGATTACTTATTTTCAAAATCAGTTGATTGTTTTTAAAGTAGAGTCTAAGTTACTCTGAGTTCGGGATTTATGTATACTAGATTCTGAACTGTGTTGTTTTGCTAGACTAAAAGAGATAATAATCTGTTGTATGCATTTAGTTCAGTTACATATATTTATACATGCTGTGTGTGCATAACCTTGCATGAACTGGATTTGATATTATCGTACTGGGCTTCGCCGCTCATTCTGTTATATTTCAGGTGCAGGTGATGATAGTGTGATATATGATCGATCGGGTTATGATATCGTCTATGAGGATGGGGATGGTGTTAGTGGACTTGACTACCTTGCTGATGACTAGTTGTATAGTCATAGATGACATAGGATGGATCAAGGAAGACTTTTTGTGTCTTGTTGCTATTCAGTATTAGATTCATGTTTTTGTTTATTGGATTTTTAGTTGTATTTAGAGTTTTATATATTGTAATAGTTTTAGGGTATGGTTCGACTTGTTGACCTGCAGTTATGTCAACAATGTCTATTTTTTTTTTTTTATTTATTTATTTTTTTCTGGTTATGGAGATTATGTTCTTATTAGATGGTTTATTTATGAGGACTACATGTCTTCTTTTATACCTTGTGAGTTATCCAGGTGATATTCATGTTATTTGTGGAAATTAAAGCCTTAGCGTGTCCTATTAAGAGAGGACGTATAGCAGGTTGTAATGCCAACAGGTTAGGGCATTACACCTTTTATGTACATAAAACAAAAACCTAAGGCATTTATGAACTCAAAACAACTAAATCTAGTTTATTATACTAGTCATAAATGCAAATGCACTATGATCATTATGTAGATATGGTTAAATGATGGATAAATGCACAAAACATTAATAATAACAACATAACTCAAAAACAAAGCATAATAATAGCAAAACAACATAAATAGCAAGATCTACAACATTGTGATGGCAAGGATCTCATGTTCAAGTGTTTCCACATCCCTAGCATAAAGCTCATGGGGATTTTTGAGTAGAATCACACATGAATGATCTTGCTGTTACATGTTTTTAATGTGGTAGGGTATAGATCTATTACCTATTAAATGTGTGGAGTAATAAAACTTGATGGAAAACAAAAGTGTGTGTGTGTGTGCTAAGGGAGGGGGTGTCACGACAATGAGAGGGAGAGGAGGGGAGGAGAGGAGAGAAAATTTTTTGCAAAAGTTTGTCTTAAAGAGAAAAGAGAGAAAAATGAAAGGTAAATGCATAAGGAAGTATTTATAGTGGAATGGATTAGGGTTTGTGTAATAAAAGAAGAAATAAATAAAATAAATTGAGAGGGGGGAAAGAGGGAGGGGTGCCGGCTCCATCAAAAGAGAGAGAGAGAGAGATGTGTGATAATTTTGTGTAATAAAATTCAAAATTTAAAAGTATATTATGTAATAAAATGTATTGGAAAAGTGAATGTAAGGAAAATGATGAAATTTGTAAGAATAGGTTGTAAGGATATAAGAATAGGGTATGTGTGGTTGTACTTGTGAATAGTGTGATTAGAAATAAAAAAGTAGATTAGAAAATTAAAATACCGGTAGTAAAGAAAGACTATAACTGTAACTTTGATAACCTGAAAAATTATATAACTAATATATTTGAAAATCTTGTAAAATTATGAATCTAATGGTACTAATAACATATTTTTAATATCTTGAGCCCCAGGACAAGCTTTTTGAAGTCTATATCCAATTGGATTCAAAATTGGTCGAAAATTTACTAATCTGGTATTTTTAAGCACCCTAATATTATTACGAAGCAATATACACTCTTCACTCGTATTTCAACTTCTTAGTTTAAGAACACGGGATTGTCGGATCTAAACTGCTAGGGTTTCCTCAGAATTCATTGACTTAGGATTTTCGGTTGACTTTTTGGTTTAGGGTTTGAACTCAATATTACCCTAAGAATTAGGGGTTTACGCTTAGTGACACTAGATTTACGAAATGATAAAGTATGAAAGCGCATGTGTTTTATTTACGTGGTTGAAATTATGATAAATATATCGATGCGAGAATTGTTAACTTATCATTGTATGATTTAGTTTAGTAATGATTTGTCTGCAAATTCTATGGTCACTTATAAATGACTAATGTTATGCATGACTACTTAAATTAAATGATTTATGCATGACACGTAGTGAGTCACATTGCATTCATTATTATACCCTTAGTGGGACAAGAGCATAGTAATGAGGTCGAGGACCCAAAATCATAATCTATGACTTTGATTGTCTGTAATTAAATGGTGAGTGAGCACCTGAATCAACTACAATTTAGCGATTGATAGAAATCTGTATAAAACTACAAAAACATATCATTACAAAATATGGCTTCGTTGCTCGGAAAACCTAACCACCGAATGGAGGGTAAATCCATTCAAGCATATGATTCTCAAAAATCGTATGTATTGTTCACATGATTGCTTGCATCCCATATGCTTGATTAATCAACTTGGTTGATTATTGATTTTTGAGTACTTTACATGTGGATTTAATTCTCACTAAGCGAAGAAGCTTACCTCTTTATAGATATCTCTTGCAGTTTCCTCATTTATGGTTGAAGCCCCAGGAGTATTTCTCTCAGGTGTTACCTTTTGGCTTAAGGAGTTTTTGGAAGAAGTTAAAGACTAGATGTAGACTTAGATCTCTAAGTGAATCTTCTTCTAATTATTTTGTTTAGGCTTCGCTAGACTATATGATGAATTGTACCTTTTAGCGGGGGTATGCCCCTTTGATGATTGTAAGACCTTTATATAATTTCCTATTGCAAGTTATTATGTTATGATTTCCATTCTTAAACTACTATATGAATGTCTTCTTAAACAACTTGTTTCAAAGTTTGTCTGCTATGATCGTGAATATGCCTTACACCCAGTATCGAAGCTTATAGGATGACAGAGGTAGCATACTTAAGCTTTAATATTGAGTATGACAGACTGATGCATTTAGGGTACCCTTTGGGGTGACACATACCCTTGTCATTAAACCAATATTTTGCTATTAAACCCGTAGAGAAATTATTTTTCCAACTTCTTTTCAAACTCATCAAGACTTTTCTTAAATGATAATAAAGATAATGTTCTCAAAGAAGAGAACTAACAAAATAAACATTTTCTTTTATTATGATAAGTAACATAAAGTTTATTGAAACTTAGTATTAATAATTCCTTGATAAGCAACCTTTTCTCAAAAAGCTTACTTGTAGAATTTTTACCAACTCCATAATAAAAAGCAATAACTAGACAAAGTTTTATAAGTTAAGATAAAATCAACTCATTAAATTATAAACTCACTTAGAAAAAGTTTGCCAATTTTTAAATGATACACCTGTTTTCAAAAAATAAAAAATATAAACTTGATAAATTTCAAAGATAATAGATATTATCAACAACTTAAGAAAATAATGCAACATGATTTTCCTTCCAAGTAAAATTGGTAAAAGACTTAAAGGACTATGTTTTAAAAATAAAATTTATTTTTAAAA
Organism: Combretum micranthum; assembly: GCA_024138025.1. Lineage (NCBI taxonomy): Eukaryota > Viridiplantae > Streptophyta > Magnoliopsida > Myrtales > Combretaceae > Combretum > Combretum micranthum. Next base: position 134,388 of record JAMXBD010000928.1, on the reverse strand, counting down.
GAGTTAAGAAATGAAAATATAAGAGGAAAAAGATTTTCTATCAAAACCATTTTTTTTAAAAGGAGAAATATATACAACTCAAATTATTATAGGTTATCAACAACTTAGTAACAATTTTAGAAATTTCATTCCTCATCACCGAAGTAAAATTTGTAGAAAAACAAAGTTAAGAAAAATTAACTTATTTTAGAAATTGAAAAAAAAAGAATATACTCATTTATAATATCCCAAGAGTTTATGAAGTTCTTTCAAAACAATTAGAAAAGAAAATGTTAAAATTCAAGCTTTCAACACCAAGAGATAAATTGTTTTATGCAAAATAATCGTTGAGACAACACCGTTAAATTTTGCATTCAATATGAGGCTATATATTTGTTTTCAAAGGATTTTTCAAATATATATATTTTTGCTAAAGAGTTTTTAGAGTCATGAAAAGTTTGAAAATGATGCTTTAAGGCTGGGAATTTCGTGGAGATTATACCGACCCTTTTTGCGATCTAAAAGACTTTTAATGACAAAAGTAAGTTGAAAATAGATAGATCTTTTCGAGTAAGTAGAAAACGGTATATAATATGCGAAATTTCGAGTTAAAATGAGCAAGTTATGACCATTTTAAGTTGGAATTTCCCACTATACAAAGTTTGGCGAACTTAGTGAAATAAAATTACAAGTTTAAGTAGAACTTTCAATAAATACTCATTTTGGGTATTTCTCTTGTTTAGGTGACGTGGAGACTAAGTTCTTGTGTCCTCAAGATTATCTTGACTTGAAGTATCCACGCAATGGCCAGGTGAGTTTTTTTCTACATTTATGCACTTATGATTTTGCTTATAAAATTCGTGGCATTAGAATTAACGAAAAGATAGAATGGAAAGATGCATGTGTTTTACATACTTGGTTGAAATTACGATTAAGTATATCAAGGTGGGAATTGTTCATAATGAATGTTTGATCTAGCATAAGGATGATTGTCTACCAAATTCTATGATAACCCATAAGATATTTCATCATGCCAGAGTACTTAATTAAATTGATTCATGCATATCATCAGGTGAGTTCATTAATTTATTACTATACCTTTGGTGAGACAAAGGTAAACTCCCAAAGTTTTGATCGTTAAGTATAAACCCTATTTAAAAGGTCAATCGGAAACCTTAAAGTCAACAAAAACCTAGTTGACGTAACAGTTTAAGTCCGACAATCTCGCGTTCGTAATCCTAAGAGAGTAAGTATGAGATTAGTAGGTAGAATAGTTAATAACATAAGAAAGTTTAAGAATATCAGGTTAGTTATACGCATTCGTTTTAAACCGGTTGGATTAGTTTTCGAAAAACGTGTTCGGGGTTTAATAGTAAAAATATTTTGAATATATCGTTAGGCTCGTAAAATATAAGGTTTCCAAAAATATCAGTTTTTAATTTTTGGTAACTAAAAATATCCAATAAATTTTTATGCGTATTTTCTTATTACGATATTTATTAGTCATATCTACTTTACATTACACTATTCATTATCATTCTTACTATTCATATATGTCTACTTTTTTCTACGACTTATTCTTACATCTACATACCTATTTTCTTATTTTTTACCTTTCCAATACACTTGAGATAACATCTACCTTATACATGATTACTTTTAATACACAAAATTACAAAAAAAATAAATCTTCCCTCTCTATTTCACTCATGGCCAGCAGCGTCCCCACTCTCTCTTTCTTTATTTTTTTTTTTTTCTTTAATTAAATCACTCAAAATCTCTCCTAATTTTCCTATAAATACATCATCCTCTTTCACTTCATTCACACATATTCTACTCATAAATTTACTATAAAAACTCTCTCAAAATCTGCTCTCAATTACTCTCCCATTACTCTCCAAAAATACTCCTAAGCTTTCCTCTTCTTCATACACAAAACCCATTCAAACATACTACTTCCATATTCTCTTTAGGTAAAACTTCTTTTTATATTTTTACTACCATGTCATGTAACTTTACATGACCATGGTGTGAGTTTCCTAAACTTATTGTTATGGAAGCTACACGATGTTCATGTATTGTTTTTGTTCATGAACATCCATTTCTATATTTTTATGTTGTTATTATGCTTTGCTCATTATTGTTGTTATTATGAAATCTTATTTATATCTAACTAAATATATTTATGTATCTATATATTTCTTTAGAGCATATAAGCTCACTTGTTATTTATTTATCTTCATACTTTGCAATTTATTGATTTATTTCATGCTATTTTAGGACTAGTCTTTCTAGTCTTAGACTTGTCCTTATGAAGTCAAAATAATTTTCATTTCTTTTCGGGACTAGTCCATTTCTTAGCTCGAGAGCCTTGATTCACAGCTAAGACTCTCAATACTTAACTTATATTTTTTACTTATTATTTTGTTACTATAGTTTTTCTTGTTATTATTCTCATATTCATGCAAATTAAAGGTTGTTGTCTAAACCGTAAAGTTTAAACTATACTTTTTACAAAAGAGATTTTTGTCACCAAAAGGGAGTTCTAAAAGAAATTTAGAATATTTAAATTAATAAAAGGAATCCATTTTTCTCAAAGCCTTAGGAAGAACTCATCATAATTTTGGAAATACCACTATTTTGAAAGGTTTTTCTAAAACCATAACTATAGTAGTAATAGAGTTATTTTCTAAAAATAAGAAAGATGATTCTTTGTTATGAAAATATTTTCCTTAAAAAATAAATAAATAAATATATATATATATATATAATGGAAACCTCATAAAAAGAAAATATAAGTTTTCAAACTAAGATTTAAAAAGATCAAAATAATAGTAAAAAAAAAAAATACACAGGAAACTAATAGGAAAAGTGACACTAATGTTAGAAGTTCCTAAAAAGGAAAAATAGAGAAATCATTTTTGTATGGAAAAGTCACCAAATAAAATAGTAAGATAAACATAAAATACTCTTTGAAAACAAAAGAATCAAAAGCTTCATTTTTAAAGAATTCACAAAAGGGTTACTTGTAAGTGATGATTTTTCTAAACTTCTAACTAATATTGTTTTTACTAAAGAATTTTGGTTGGACAATAAGTATTTGAACATGTATGAAATATGAGCTATAAATCTATAAAAAGGATTTTTTCAATCTATATTGATCACTAAGTAATTATCAAAGGATTTTTGAATGTTTGAAATGATTGTTTTTGGGATAGGATTTTCGTGGTGAATCTGGTCACCCATGTTTTTCAAACTAAAAGACCTTGTTTGATGGAAATAACCTTAGAAATGGATAGATTTTTCGAATAGGTAAAAAAATGTATATTATATGCACAATTCCGAGTCAAAATGGCCAAGTTATGGCCATTTTATGTTGGAATTGTTTTCTACACGAATTTTGACGTTCTTGTGACATAGTTTTGTCAAATCTCAAGAGAGTTATCAATAAATACTCATTACAGGTATCTTTCTTGACTAGGTGATCTCGAGAAAGAATATCCATATCCCGAGGTGTAAACCTCGGTAATCTCAGTAGTTAAGAAAAACCCGGGAGTTGAAAAGCGAAACCCTAATCCAGTCCAGTTTAAGTATAGTGAGAGAAGCCTAGGAACCCTAAATCCGGCTTTCCTTCGGTTTCATAATAAAAGAAGTCTTATAAATTAAATGAATATGAATTATTGTTCTAAAGTATATTCTAGACCTTTGAAAGTTTTAAATTCGGGAAATTTTTAATTCCGGGCCTTTCCGAGCTTAATTACGGAAAAACGTGCCTTGGGACCGCGAACTCAGAAAAATGTTCTGGAATATTCATTAGAACTGTAATTTTATAAGGATTCCAAAAATATCAATTTTATAATTTTTCGGGCTATAAAAATTACAGTTATAGCCTTTTCCCGTGTTTTCGTTACAACTGGTAAAGTAGATGTCTTGTTTACTATTCACAAATACAACCTACACTACACACTACCCATACCCTATTCTTACATCCTTACAACTACTCATTGCAATTTTCTTTTCTAAGAATTTTTGTTTCCTAAATAATTTTACATTTTAATTACACAAAATACAAATTCATAAAAAAAAAACTCTCTCTCTCCCTCACCCCCATATGGCCGGGCGCCCCTCCCCCTTTTCCCCCTCTCATTTGATTTAATTTTTGCTATTTTATTCCATCAAAAACCCTAATCTATATATAAGCTTCATTTACTTCTCTCTCCTCATTTTCACTTGTTCAATTTTTTTTTCTAAAAGAAGAAACCCTCTCTTTCTCTCCCATTTGTGCCATGAGCCCCCCTCCCCCTCTCACTCTCACACATTCAACTCTTTTCCTCTTCATTTATACCTTTAATCTCTAGTGGTATGTTGATTTCAAGCTTCATTCTTACCAAATCTTGTAATGGCAAAGCTATTTCTTATGTGTTTTCCCATTTAATCTCAATGATCATATGCTAAGGACATGAAAACACTTGAACAAGAATATCAAGCCATCACAAGACATGGATCTAGTGTTTAAATAAGTTTTTTTTAAGATATTATCTTGTTCATGCATGTAAAGTAGAGATCTTGCATATGTATTGATGTTCATGCCATGAAACTTATGATTCATGCATTATATTTAGTAGATCTAGTGTTTAGACATTTATATCTTCATCTACATTCATGTCCATGTGGTTATTTTGGATTTTCATGCATTGATGATCATAAAAATGTAGCCTTGCTTATGTATAGATATGTTAGATAGTAGATCTTCATGTATAGAAGGCAAGAAAATTGAAAAAGAAAAGGTTTTGTTAGAAATGATTTGTTGGAAATTCGGATGAATTTAGAACCCTACCTTAAAGACCACCAAAACCACTTTAAAACTCATATTTTTCATAAAAATTGGAAGGTATATGTAATAGATGCCCTTGAGGAATGATTTTCACGAGTTTAGCTGAGTTTAGGCAAGAGAAAAATGTAAAACAAGTAGTGGAGTTAGAATGAAAAATATTGATATATGGATTTATAGTCAAATTCGTAATTTGGAATCATGCCTACATGAACACCTAGTATTTAAGTTTAAATTGGATGTTTTATGAGTTAAATGAAGTCCTTAGATAATAGATATAATGAAGCTTCAATTTTGATGCATTAAACAAGTTTTCTCATAAAGAAAATGCAAGAAAAGGAAATTTACAAAATTCAGATTTTTGTAAGTAGCTTGTTTAAAAACATATTTACCCAATGAAAAAGGTGGATTTTTATGCATAAATGAAGGTCATGATTAATATAGATGTTGAGAACTCATTTTCATTTAGGTGGTAAGTAAATTCCAAGAATAAAATCATAAGAACCCTAGGGAATGTAAAGTTGGAAAAATTTAGCTTTTCATAAGTGATCATTATGAAATTCTTAATAATTAGGAGTCCATGGGAGTTCATCATCAAAGATCATCAAAACCATGCATATATTGAGCTCATTACATGATAGTCATATTAGGAACTCATTCATATACCATCTATACATGAATCATCAACTAGGAACATTTTTATCAAATGCAAAACAATTTTTCGGAATCGGAGAATTTACGGAACAGATCTGATCCTACTGTTCCATGACCTTAATGTTTTCAAAACTTGAAAATAATATTAGAAATAGATAGATCTTTCGAAGTAGATAGAGATCGATATAAAATTTGCGAAATTCCGAGTTAAAATGACTAAGTTATGGCCGTTTTAAGTTGGAACTTCCGCAAATAGCGCGAATTCCGAATTCATCTAGCTTAGATGCATAGCTTGGAATAGTTAAATGATGAGATTCTTATTAGGATTATTCTTATTTGGTAGGTGATCCCGAGCAAGAAGATACCTTACTACCTGATTACTATTACTAAAAGATCGGCGAACCATGGCCGAGTGAGTATTACTTCCACTCTCAATTAATGTTTGTGATTGTATTGTTAGTGGCACTAGTGGTGTAGGCAAATATAAAAATGGATATGTATGATGGGGTATATGGGAATTATATATTTATCTACTGTTGATGTGTGAAATGGAACTTAAGAAATATCGGAACCGGGTGTTAAGCTATTGATTGATTAGCTAGCATTTTATATTGATTGTCTGCAAATAATTGTTGGTCACCTAAAAGAATTGAATTAATATATATTTGACTTCAATTATAATTGGACTCATTCATATCACAACGAGATGGAGCATTAGCATTGGTTGGTTTTTTGTGATCCATAAAACGAATATGTTGGTTAATCGTGATCCATAAAACAAATTATTGTTTAGTTGACCGTGAGCTTAAACGACGTCGTACCGTAGGATTCGTTAATCTGCTAACCCGGGATGGAGGGCATAAGTCTATCCACATATGATTTCCAGCTGGTCATATGTTTGTTAAACTCATTTGTCTGATGCATACATTTGTGTGAATAATCACTTGTTTGAATGAATTGTATATTAATTGTGATATGGAAGTTCTTACTCACTAAGCTAGTTAGCTTACGCCCCCATAGCTTTTATTTGTTGTAGCATGAGTTCATTTAGCTTAGGCCGAGGCAAGCCACCGCTCAGGTACCGGAGATAGGAGTTTCCTATAGAAGTTTACTTCGCTTTTGTTTAGACTTCCGTTGGAAACTAAAGGACTCTGGATGACTGTAATGGACTTGATATTATTTTGCGGGGGAATGCCCCTTAGATTTTGTAAAGTATAAATATGTGTTTTGGTTTATTATCTATGGCTAATGAATGCCACATTAAACTTCTTAACTCCATCGATTGAGTATTCTATTGTCGTAAAGGGACGCTTTGCATCTATACAAGATTCCCGAAGGGCTCGGATAGAAATTCGAGAGTCTTTTATAGTATGTGGCAGGCTGTTACGTTTAGGATACCCTATGGGGCGTGACACGAGGACTATTTTGACTAAGTGGATTGTTCGATCGACTATTCCATTTAGAAGAAGTATTGCAATGGCAACGTGAGTTTATTTTCTTAAGTTGTATACTTGATTATGCTTATAGTATAGATGCATTAGAGTTAAGAAAAAACAAAATGCTATGTATATAAAGTTGTATGAAAGAATACTAGGCGGGAATTGATTGTAAAGGATTGTTTGTCTTAGTATAGAATTTGATATGTTTGAAATTCTATGATCACTTTAAAATTGACAATAATGATGCTATGATATCTTAAATAAATTGATTCATGCATACCAAGTAGTGAGTCACATTGCATGGGGTTATTATCCTTAGGTGAAAGGATAGTAACATGGTCAAAAGCAATGCTTGGCGGAAATGATCGAAAGCGAATGCTTAGCGACAAGGAATTAAAACAATGCTTAGCGATAATTCGAAAGCATGGCTCGACACGAGTAGACTCAATATGCTTAGCAGTAATGATCAAAAGCATGAATTAACTAAGATGACTCAGTTTGAGATTACTTATTATCACCAAACCTTGAATGAAGGGCATAAATCCATTCAATATGTGGTTTTCGAAAAACTATCTGCCTTGCTTTCTTACGTGTATGTTGCATTTCACTTGAATACTTAAATAACTTGTTTGAATTTTGCTACTCAAGTATTTTCTTATGGAAATAATTCTCACTAAGCCTGTTAGCTTATACGACTACAGATATCTCTTGCGGTTTAACTTTTTGTGGTTGAAGCCACTGGGACCTTGCACCTAGGTATTTTCCTTTTTGGTTAAGGAATTTTAAATGTAGTTTAACATTAGCTTAGATGTAGACTTCATAGAAAAAATTTTTGTAATAGACTCTAGCATATTTTGACGGGGGAATGCCCTTAAGACTTGTAAGACATTATTTATGAATGAATGAATATTATGATTTCCATTTCTTAATTTGTTATTGTATCTTCTTAAGTTTCATATTTCAAAGTATGGTCCTCTAAAATTGTAAGAGCATGCGTTACACCTAATATCGAAGCTTATGAGATGACTAAGGTTATCATACTTAAGCTTTAATATTGAGTGTGGCGGACTGTTACGTTTAAGTTACCTTTTGGAGCTTGACTTAAAGGCTTAGTAAGAAGATTCATAGAGTCTGTCAATTCTATAAAGCGGCAAAGGGTCGTCTGAAATTAAATGGCGGTGAGAAAACACCCAACAAAAACAATCTAATAGCTATGTAGTGGCTTGGAAATAAACTAGAAATAAGTTAGATTATAATTTTAAAAGCAAGGAAGTAGCTAAAATAAAAACTAGCATGAAATTATGTTTATGATAAGCAGACTATATGGTCTAGAACACTCATTTAACATATGATTCATGGAAAATCATATGTATTATTTGCTCACGTGCATGTGCATCCCATGTGGTGCTTTAATAAACTTGTATTGATTATTGGCTGTCGAGTGTATAATTGTGGAAATAAATCTCACTAAGCATGTAGCTTATACTCTCTTAGATATCTTTTACAGTTCTCGTACCTTTGGTTGGAACCAAGAGGTTATTTCACCCAGATAATGCTTTCGAGCCAAGATCTTATGGATAGAAGTGGAAGTTAGAAGTAGATATAGAATTCTAAGGGAAGTTTCGAATATGTAAATTATTTTAAGATAGACTTCATTAGACTTAGCTATCCTTGATAGGGGAATGCCCCTTAATGTTGTAAGACTCTTTATAAGTATTTGTGAAACCTTACTTATATTGTTATGATTTAATTTCTTAATTGCTATTATGCATAATTGCTTAAACGGCATGATCCAAAGTTTGGTTCACTACAATCGTGAAAGTGTGCCTTACACTCGATATCGAGACTTTTAAGATGATTAAGATTGTCATACTTAAATCTTAATATTGAGTGTGGTGGGCTATCATGTTTAGGATACCCTTTGGAGCATGACAGTTTAAGTTGGTATCGGAGCATGATTAAGAAGTTAAGATCATAACAATAGGAATAGGCATAAGACGAAATAAGGAAAATCAAATTAGGAAAGTTAGTGTGGGTAGAATAAGTTTGCTAATTTTCTCTTCCTTTCCTTTTTCTTGAATAGATTACCCTAGGAGAAGCACTTTTGGTAGCTCGACAATTTCATAAGAGACCTAGAGAAACCTTTACCAATTATCGATTAAGACTAAGAGTGCTATGTGAGGAGTTTGTTTTGGCAAGAAGACCAAAGTCAATTAGGAGATGTTCACCTTATGGAAAGGAGGACTAAGGAATACAGAGTGGAAAAGAATTGTTGGACAATAAGATATTATCCCATAGGGAGAAAAAGATGGTATGCGCTGGAAGTAATATATGCTATTGAAAGGATTGCAATGCATGCGTATGGAGACACCATGTTGCAAGAGGCTACCTTCGTGCTATGGAGGGAAGGAGAATCGACCTTTCCAGATTTCTAGACTTGGAATCTGATTAGACCCTTATACGTATATGCTCATGATGAGTTGAGGGATCACAATGATTGGTGTAGAGCAGACTTTGAAGATGCCTTCTATTGGCAAGGAGTGTACCAAAACATTCTCGAGGGCCCTAGAAATATGTCAACTTAATCACCTCTCAGAACCGGGATTCAACTTGCCAACAATGAGATATTAGTAGATGTTGCCATAGGTGAGGCTGAGAACGAAGAACCCGAGGAAGAGAAGAAAGAAGCCGAAGAAGAAGAAGAAAAGGATCCAGAGGAAGACCCGGAAGAAGAACCAGCACAAGACCTAGTTGGGGCAAACCCTAATGATGCGGACTCCTCAACAATTCTTCAATAAAAATAAGATCTTGACTCGATCTTAAATAAAAATCTGATCTTTCTCTTTTTAGGGTTTTCGATTTGATGTAAAATTGAATAATTAAAGGGATATGAATGAAGATTGTTCGATGGATTCCACGAACAACAATAACAAATTGTTTTATGTTTTAATTATAATCGATAAAACCATGATGGGCAAAGCAGTCAAGGTGTCAATGAATCAAGAGATTCAAAAATGATGTTTGCCACAAATCAAAACATAATATTTGATAAGAACAAATGATTAAAGAGTAAATTTATATCTCAATAATCAAACAACCATAATAGGTTTTCTCATACAAGACTGTGCTCTCAAAAAGATAGGCAAACAAGTCTCCCTCAAAACAAAACCAAAAGAACATATATAACAAAGCCTATGAAAACTAAAAGACATAAATAAAAATTAGAATTTCGTGTAGTGAACGCTGGGAAATAAACTCTCCAATGCTAGCGGCATTAAACACAATGTTACAAGTTTTGATTTTGTGGATGTGAACGCCGGCTTCTGGAGGAATCAACGCTACTGGCTCAGGGCATCTACGCCACCAGTGTAAGGCGACTATAGCGCTTGTGTAAGGCCAGCGTAGGAAGTAATCCGAAGCTTTCATGCTGCCTTCTACGCTCGTGATTCTTGGAGCTTCTCTTTGACTTGTTTTTTCCATACATTGAAAAAATTTGATTCCTATCATTGCCGCCTGGTTGAAGAAGATTCGTCCTTGAGTCTTGATTCTTCTTTTTCTGTACTTCGGAATTGGAATGAGAATCAGTCATCTTATTAGGCCATGCAAACAAGCTTTTCAAACCTTTGGTCTTCTTAACATGCATTAGTTTGGCCTGCTGCAACTCTTTAAAACTCATAGGCATCGGCTTTAATGTCTTTCCCTGGTGTTGAATTATGTACTCATTCTTATAACCATCAAACAAAGCTCGAAGGTCATATTTCCATGGTCTTCCAAGAACCAGATGTGTAGCATCCATGGGTACTACATCACATAGAATTTCATTAGAATATTCACCAATTGAAATAGGTACACGTACCTGCTTATGAACATGAATAGCTCTTTAGTGATTAAGCTAATAAAGAGCATAGGCGTTTGGATGTTGCTCCAATTGTAATCCCAACTTTGAAACAATTCCAAGAGGAACAAGATTGGCACAGTTGCCCGTATCAACCATAGTCAAGCAAGTTTTCCCTTTGACCAAACTTTGAATGTAGAAAAGATTGGTCCTCTGACCTGGAATAGCTTTCTCCTGCTTAATCATCAATGATTCACCTTGAACCGCATATTCCATGTCTTCATCATTCTCTAATGGGGGCTTAGAATGCTCACTTTCGTGCTTCTCTTCATCAGTCTCAATCTTATTATCCTTTATGATCATAACCCACTTGTTAAGACATTGAGAAGCAATGTGCCCATGCCCTAAACACTTGATTTCTCTACTCCTCTTTTATTTTAGAGCTTTCTCATCAACTGCTTTTCCTTTGTTCTTGTCCTTTCCTTCCTCCTTATTTTCATCCTCATCAGATTTATGATAAGAATGTGATTTATGAGACCTCAAGCATTGTTGTCTTTCTACCTTACTAGACAATTTAATTACATTGTCAAGAGTTTGATATTGTTGAAGCTCAACAACATTGGCTATATATCATTTGAGTCCATTAATAAATCTAGCTATAGACTCATAGGTGGATTCTTGAATATCACATCTAGATATCAGGGTTTCAAATTCCTTCACATACTCTTCAACATTCCTCTTTCCTTGCCTTAAAGACTACAAATCCATCTGCAATTCCTGCTTGTAGTAATCAGGAACAAATCTGCGCTTCATCAACCTCTTCATTAGTACCCAGGAATGCCCTTTTTCTTCATCTGTCCTGCGTCTTTCAGCTTGTAATTTGTCTTACCAAAGACTAGCATAATCAGAAAATGCTAGTGACGCCATCTTCACTTTTGTGCGCTCATCCCATTCATAACAATCAAATACTTTTTCTACTCTTGACACCCAATCTAAGATCTCTTCTGGTTTACTGCTTCCTGTAAAAGGTGGAATCTTTAATTTGATATTTTCTATTCCCTTTTGCCTTTCATCTCTACCTTTATGCCTCCTGTTCCTTCCACTATTACCATCAGACTCTTCACTAGAGTGTCTCCCATGGCTTGATCCACTCCGACTGCTCCTATCTCTCACTTCTAATCTTTGCAGGATTCTTCTAACATCCTCTTGCATCAGATTAACCCCTATTTGCAATTGTGTGAATTCATGTCTCATCACAACATCTTCTTCTCCATTATTATTATTATTATTATTATTCCTTCTAGCCCTAGGGTTATTCCCATTCACATTATTACTACCATCCGGTGATATTTCTCCACAAACTCCACTAACAAAAACAAAACAGTAGAAATCCCCAATAACAACAACCAAACAGCAGAATTTCCCAAAGAAAATAGAAGAAATCAAAAATTTTTTATACTAACCTGATTAATAATCTCTGCACGACTTTTTCTCTAATACTAAACTGATGTGGACTCCTCAACAATTTTTTAATAAAAATCAGATCTTGACTCGATCATAAATAAAAATATGATCTTGCTCTTTTTTAGGGTTTTTGGTTTCATGTAAAATTGAACAATTAAAAGGATATGAGTGAAATCGTTGCTCGATGGATTCCACGAACAACAATAACAAACTGGTTTGTGTTTAGATTATAGATTGATAGTACCATGATCTACAAAGCACTCACGGTGTAAATAAATCAAGAGATTCAAAAACGATGTACGCCACAAATCTATAAAAACAAGATTTGATAAGAACAACCGATTAAAGAGTAAATTGTATCTCAATAATCAAACAACCACAATAGGTTTTCTAACACAAAAATGTGCTCTCAAAAAGATAGGAAAATAAGTCTCCCTCAAAACAAAACCAAAAGAACATATATAACAAAGCCTAGAAAACTAAAAGACATAAATAAAAATTAGAATTTCATGCAGTGAACACTAGCAAATACACTCCAACGCTAATGGCATTAAACACGACGTTACAAGTTTTCTGTAGATGTGAACACCGACTTCTAGAGGAATCAACGCCGCCGGCTTAGGGCATCTATGCCGCCGGCATAGGGCGGCTACACCATGGTGTAAGGCTAGCATAGGAAATAATTCGAAGCTTTCACACTGCCTTCCATTCCCATGATTCTTGGAGCTTCTCTTGGGCTTCTTTTTTGTACACATTGAAATAATTTGATTCCTATCACCTAATATACTATGGGCAAAAGAGGAACCTGCATAAGAACCAAATAAAGAAGAACCCGATATGACCTGAGTAGAAGAGATATGGACTAAAGGAGAGAGAATCTATCCTAGGACGCAATGAAGAAAGACAAGCTCGGTTAGCTGCAATGATTCGAGAGGCTACTTCTCCAAGGAATGATGATGCAACAAATTTCCCTGTGACGAGGAATACCGAGTCGCACACTGAAGCTTTGGACTCCCGACTATGGAAGGATGTGTGCGTAGAGAATAAGCATCCAGCTAGCCAAAGAGGTGCATCACGGGAATCCACGCCTCATCGGGCCGTGAAGAAGGAACCCAGCAGGACCATGGGATGACCCTGGAAAGTGACAACAACGCTAAAATGTCGAAACAAGTAAGGGAGCTCACAAGAGAAAGGAGAACGAATATAATAAGGTATTTAAGGCTGTTTACGGGCAATTGGTATAAAGGAGCGTCAAGCCATAATTCGGGTGATGTACCATCCTCATGGGGAAAGAGGAAGGAAGAAGAAGGAAGAAAGGTAAAGAGTTAGAAGGAGGATCGAACACCCCATAAGTCCAATGGTAGATATTGTAATCAAGACCTAGGCTAATAGGTCGTGTAGTTTAGCTTTTGTTTGCGAAGTGTTGTGTTTTCAGTATAAATTGTTCTTTCATGCATTTTGTAATCTTTTATTTCCATTGTAAGGGTGTTAAACCCGCTATCTATTCCTTATTTAATGAAGTTATCCTTTTGAGATTTCGGTTTAGTGATTTCATGTTTCACTTGATGATTTCATGGCTCTTTATTTGAAGCTTTATGATTGTTCGTATTAGTTCAATTTCCATGATTTCGATAACACCCATATAAAACTTAATAAAGCTATTGAAAGAGAATATCAAGCTCATTTAACTAAAAATCTAAATAGCCGTGGAAGAAGAAGGAGACCCCAAGTGCAAAGCGCATTAAACCAACTTATAGATAAACTAACCTGCTATACAACCACAAAATCCCCTGAATATTGAACCTCAAGTGAGTTTACAAGCTGCCTCCAACCATTTCATTCAAATGATGGAAGTTTCTAGACTAAATAACCTAGTATCGGCACAGCGCCACCGTAACCCGCACCACATGCATCGATGGAAGTACCTGTCCTAGAAAATGTGCAACCCCAAACTGCACCTTTACCAACACCACTACCCCTCGCACCATATTGAAACCTTTTACCTGAGTTCATCAAAAGTAATCAATACTTTGATGGAGCTTATGGAAAGCTAGATGAAGCCGAGATTGGTTAGCATATTGTAAACACCTAATTTTTAAGGTAATATCAAGTTCAAACCCTAAACCAAAAAGTCAACCGAAAGCCTTAAGTCAACAAAATTCCCAGGAAACCTAGCAGTTTAGGTCCGCAACCCCGCGTTCCTAAACCAAGAAGTCGAAATATGAGTGAAGAGTGTAGTTTGGTTCGTAATAATATTAGGGTGCTTAAAAAGATCACATTAGCAAATTTTCGACCTATTTCGAACCCGATCAGATATAGACTTTGAAAAGCGTGTCTCGGGGCTCGAAATATTAAATATAAGATATTAGTACCGTTATAATAATAATTTTATAAGAATTCCAAATATATCAGTTGTAAAATTTTTCGGGTTATAAAAGTTACAGATATAACCTTTTTATCGTATTTTCATTACTACCGGTACTTTAATTGTCTAATATACTTTTTTATTGCTTTGACACTATTCACAAGTACAACCACCCATACTCTATTTCTTACAATATTACAACATATTCTTACAATATTTCATCATTTTCCTTACAATTTACTTTTCTAATACAACTTTTACAATTTAAATTACTTATTTAATTTTGAAACTTACATAATACACATCCCTCTCTTTCCTTTATGCAAACCGGTGACCCCGCCTCCCCCTTGCTCTCTCTCATTTGTTGATTTTTCCTTCTTTTGTTTAATGACATAAACCCTAAATTCTTTTTCTATAAATACCGCTTTATGCCTTCACCATTTTACTTTCTTTCTTTCTTCATTTTCTCTTTAGAAATTTTTTTTCAAAACTCTCTCCTCTCTCCTTTCAAATGCCGTGAGCCCCTTCCCTCTATACACACACATACACTTTTGTTTTCTTCAAGTTTTCTTATTCCAAACCACTAATAAGTAATAGATCTATACTTTACTACCTTAAAAATATGCAATGGTAAGATCATTCATATGTGATTTCACTCAAAAATCCCTATGAGCTATAAGCTAGGGATGTGGAAACACTTGAACATGAGATCCTAGCCATCACAATGTTATAGATCTTGCATTTAAGTTATTTTGCTATTACTTTGTTTATTTACTAAATTATCTTGTTATTATTAATGTTTTATGCATATATTCATCATTTAATCATATCCACATAATGATCATAGTGTTTATGCATTTATGACTAGTATAATAAACTAGATCTAATTGTTTTGAGTTCATAAATATCTTACGTTTTTGTTTCATGTTCACAAAGGACTTGTAGTAGTATGATGATAGTAGGAAAATGTTAAAAAGCTTAAGATCTATTTTAGTTTCAACAAAAATAATTTTTGAAAATTCGGATAAAAAAGGAGCCATATTTAGAAAATCCATTTTTCAACATCAAAATGTGTACTTTACATTAAAAATAAAGGGCTTATGAAATAGATATCATAAATGAGTGATCTTGATGAGAAAAGCTTGATCTACTAAGGAATATTTCCAAAATAAGGAAAACTTTACAAAAGTTTTGTTTCAATCCCAATAACAAGATTTAAATTTGTAATAAGGGAAGCTTGAAGTGTAAACACCTATTTTTCAACCCCAAAACAAGATTTTTATTAAAGAAATTGAAGCCTTAAGGAGTAGGTTTGACCAGGGAATGTTTTTGAAAGATTAAATGAGTTTCATAATGAAACAATCTCAAATGAAACTTTCAAAATTCGATTTGAAAATAACGACTATTTAAACACCTATTTCCAAATGCCAAAATGATGATTTTTATAGAAAAATAGAAGTCCTAGGGAATACATGTAATAAAGACCTAGTTTTGACAAGGATAAGTGAAATTTATTAAATTATATTCCTAAAACAAGGAAAATTTTCAAAGGTAATTAAACAATGTTTTCATTCTTGAAAATCTTTTAAAATTCGTATCTAAGTAAACCCTCTATGTAAACACCTATTTTCCAACTCTAAAACAAAGAATTTCATTAAAGTAATGAAGGTGATAGACATATAGGTCATTAGGGAAAAGTTTTGGTAAGAACAAGTGTGATTTTGCAAGAAATAAAACTATATTTCTTAAGTTTCGAAATTTCAAAAGTTTTGCAAAGCAAAAGTTTTCTAAAGGAATTTTTGATATCATATCATTAAGAATATACATATAGATAGTTCATTTCATGACATTCATGATGATAACTTATCGTTTTGTATGTACACATAATGCACTTGGTAGAAACAAGTTAGGAAAATTTGTCTTATACATCCTATCAAGCATTATCTAAGTACCTGAGGAAATAGCTTTACCAACACCCATGAATCATGCATGATATTGAGTTATATATGTATATAAAGAGTCTTACAATATATAATGATAGCTAAGTATCTATCAAAGCTTTAGTATGATGCTTGGTTTGAAATTAGGAGTTGAATTATAGAATGGGAAATTCATATAGTATTCTGTACCCTACTTTTCATGGACCAAACGACCTTGTTTGTTGGAAATAACTCTAGAAATAGATAACTCCCATCAATAGGTAGAAATCGGTCTATAATATGCGAAATTCCGAGTTGAAATGATAAAGTTATGGCCGTTTTAAGTTAGAATTTCCTTTAGACGAATTTTGACGAACTTATTAGAATATAATTTATAAGTTAATGCAAACTTCATAGAAATACTCATTAGAGTTATTTCTTTTGATTAGGAGACTTGGGAGACGGACTAGACCTTCTTGAGGACTATTACGATTAAGTGGATTTTCGCGCCATGGAAAAGTGAGTTCACTATCTTTAAATTATATGCTTGTGATTGTGCTTATAATGTTTGGCACTAGAATTAAGGCAAGATAAAAATTTGATTGTGCGTATTTGAGTTCTACTTGGGTGAATTGATGATAAGAATATCGAAATGAGCTTACTGTAAATATTTGTCTGATTTAGTATAGAATTGAAGTGTCTGCAACATCTATGATCGCCCATAAATTATTAATTAATATGCCATGATCTTATAATCAAATTGACCATGCATACCATATATGAGTCACATTGCATAGGTTATTATACCTTTGTGGAAAGAAGGCATAATAGCTAGGCAACGAGGGACCTATAAATTGAATGTTGGCGAAAGGGCGGAATTGAAAATGTGTGTGGGTGGGCACTGTATCAACCACAATATAAATGAGAAAAATTGAAATTATGGTCGTATGGCCTGAAACACCTAACCCGAATGAGGGTGTAAATCCATTCAACATAAGATTTCGGAAGGTCTTATGTATTGTATGCTCACGTGCTTGTGCATTTCATATGGTTGTTAATATAATTTGCCTGATATATATATTGTTAAGTATTTAATTTTGGAAGTGAAACTCACTAAGCTCGTAAGCTTATACCCTTATAGTTTCCTATAGTGCAGTATGAATATTTATGCTATATTCGAGAAGCACTTTCCTCAGGTATAGCTTTTAGACCTTAAGGAGCTTTTTGCAGAAGTCAGGACGTAGATGCAGGCATAGACTTCTGTTGAACCTCCTAATCTATATATATAATAGTTGATGTAAGAGAATTTTGTGGATCTATGGAGTCCTATTATTTTGACTGGGGTATGCCCCTTAGATCATGTAATAGATTATTCCTTTTATAACTGTTATGATTTACATTCTTATTACTATGTATGTTCCTTAAGCTATTTCGATTCAAAGTATGGTTCCCTATATGTTGAACGTGAGCCTTACCGGTGTTTAAACTCATTGAATGACTAAGGTTGTCATACTTGAGTTTAGATATCGAGTGTGGCGGGTCGCGTTAAGGGTACCCTTTGGGGTATGACACATATCGAGAGATCTTTTGACACTTGTGAAGTACCAAACCCTTAAGAATCACCTTTGGTACCTACATCTTTGCCTCAATGCTCGAATTTGGTGGAAATCCAAGAAATAAGAATTGACACCTTTAATTACATGGGAAGTGTTTCATCAGGAATTTTTGGAGAATTACTTTCCCGGAAGTCTTTAAGTATAATATAGTGTAGAAATTATTCAACGAGGAACAACTGTTGAATATTATGAGACTAAGTTTAGTAGGTTGCTTCAGTATGCACCCTACTCTTACAAGTACAGCGAGGAGTTGAAAAGGCAAGTGTTTTTGAATGGATTGGACGAGGATTTACGAGTCAAGCTAGTGGAATTTGACATAAGATCTTTTTGAGAGCTAATAGGAAGGGCTCAAATTGTTGAATGAGCCAAGAAGGGAAAAATGAAAATAATTGAGAGGGAAGCACCGATATTTGAAAGGAAGTTTCAGAGGGAAACAAGATTTAATCAACCACAAAAGAGAGTTAAGCTTTTCAATAACTCCAAAAATGGCGCAAGTAATGGAAATTTTGCAAGGAAAACCATCATTTGTTGGAAGTGCAAAGGGATGCATTACCCTAGATGATGCCTACAGTTGAAAGGAAAGTGTCACTTTTGTGAAGACTCGAACCACATAATGACAGGATGTCTGAAGAGGTCAATCAACACTGCTATGTGTGTAAACAAGTAGGGCACTTTGTCAAGGAATGTCCGCAAAAGAAGAATGCTCATACCCAAATTTCGAGAGGATTAGATCTAATAAAGATCAGAAATGGGAATGGAAGCAGGAATTTGTTTGAAGCCTTGATGCTTGAATTCCGGATTTACAAAATGGAAGGTCAATGGATGTGTGAGGAAATTAGTAAAGAGGAAGGATGAGAGTTAGATGCCATGGAAGGAGATGAAAGCTGCAACAATAGTCTAGTTACAGGTTAGCCTTAACCCTAAGTTAGTTTTTGCTTGTTCATAGTATCTTTATATATGCTTAAATCCATAGCAATAGAATTTCGATGTCTTTTTAGCCTAAAAATCTAGATAAGAGTAGAATATTGTACCCGATCTAGTTAGTGATAATTCATGTATCTAGCAAGACCTGCTTATATATAATCCCATTCAATACCGAAGTTATCTATTCGTTAATCACCACCTTCAATAACCATCGAAGAAATGATAAAGGAATATCATACCCTATGATAAATGATCTAAGTTGGTGAAAGAAAAACAAGTGTGAAGGAACCCTTGGTATGAGTTGGTTAAAACATGTCAATGATGTGATGGAATGCCGAGAGAAGGAGATGAAACTTAAAGTTAGAAATGGAAAAGATGAAGAGTTGAGAGGAAGGATGCCATCGTAAGGAATCAAGGATCAAGTTTGCTTGAATTGATATCCAAGGAGAGGACACGGAAAAGATAACTGATAAGTTAACTCCATGGATGACATGGGTAATAGACTAAGAGTGGAAGATCAATTAATGGTTCGATCGTCTGAGGATGATGCCACAAGGAGTACCGATTTAGTTTGATAAAAGGAAGGGAATTGGTGAAGTTATGTATCAACTACCAAGAATCTAATAAGATAAAAAAATTAGTACCCTTTTTGGCTGGAACCCAAGTATCTATTCGATTGGATGCTAGGAGCAAGCAATCTTTTCGGTATTTATCTAAAACCCAAATACCAACAGTTAAGAGCAAAGTCGGAGGATATACGAAGGCTAATTTTCCAAACTCGTCAAGGAAATTGCAAGTTTTAGTTTAATAGATATACCTATTGATTTCAGGGAATTGATGGATCAAATATACAAGCCTTGTTAGATGAGTACATTCTTGTGTTTATGGATAATACCCTCTTATAACCAGAGATACCCTAGTAACATAAGAGACATCTATGGATGATACCACCAATGCTAAGAGAACATCGGTCGCATAAACAAATTGTTAGTATGGCTTTCGATTGGATCGGATTTCTTTCTTGAATTATGAAATATTAAAAGAACAGCATTTCGATAGACCTAAAAAGAGACAAGCGGTCATAGGATGAAAATCGCCAAGGATAAGTGGTAGAAGTAAAGAATCTCTTGAGTCTTGTCACGCCTTGAACGGTACCCTAAACGTGGCAACCCGCCACATATAATATCAAGACTCCAAAATGACTACCTTAGTCGTGCGAAAGTTTCGGTATTACATGTAAGGCATCTAGTACGGTAATAGGAGACGCTTTTGGGAAGTGTGGTCTAAACAAGTAAAAATGAACATACAAGAATCAAGAAATAAAATAGATCATAATATTAATAAATAAAGGTCCATTACATGCTTCTTAGGGGAATACTCTCGCTAAATTCCAAGGATCGAAGATAACTATTAGTCTTTATAATAATTTAAATATTACATCAAAAGATTTTAAAGGAATTACAATCTAACCCTTCATGTAGATTTCCTTCAAAAGTTCCCAAAAGAAAACTTATGCGGATGTGAAGAAACCTCGGGTACAAAAACAAGTGCTCCTGTGAATATAAATATCTATAAGGGTGTAAGCTTACGGGCTTAGTGAGTTTAATCCAAAAATCCATACTTGATACAAAATATCAACCAAGTTTATTACACAATCAAATGGGATGCAACAAACACGTGAGCATACAAGACATATGATTTTCGGAAATCATATGTTGAATGAATTATGCCTTTCATTCGGGGTTAGGGATTTCGGCCTATTACGGGCACTACTTCCTTTAAAAACCATTTTTATAGGTCTTACCGACTCCTATACGACATAAAAAACATGTAGTTATTACCGGCTCCTACTAACCATCAATTTATGTAGTTTTTATCGGCTTCTACTTGCCACATACATAATATACCGGTTATGCCTACCACTATCATACACTTATCCACCAATTGTATAATAATGATTACAATGTGACTCAACATATGAAGTGCATGCATCAACTTTTATTTAAAGCCTAGCCGTCATATTTTAATTTCTTAAAGTGATCAACCAAATTCAAACACTTCAACGTGATAATAAGCATACAATTTATTACAAGCATTTTATGTTTCGATATACTAAATATTCTTTCAACACGTTATCATACATCTTAAATTTTATATTTCCTTAAATTTAATGAAACTAAATTTACAAGCATAAACATAAGCATGAAAAATAAGAGGAGTAGACTTAATCGTCCATGTCGACACTTCTCTCTTATGGATGAGTTGATCGGTCAATCCACTAATCGAAGTAATCCTTTGGGTATGAATACTCCTCCTCGGGATCAGCTAATCAAGAAAATACCCATAATGAGTATTTCTTGTTGATTCTATTGTACTTATCAAAACTGTGTCGTAAGATCGTCAAAATTCGTATAGAAGACAATTCCAACTTAAAACGGCCATAATTTAGTCATTTTAACTCGAAATCGCGCATATAATATACTGTTTTCTACCTACTAGAAAAGATCCATCCATTTCTAAAACCATTTTCTTCAAACTTAGTCATTTGAGCTCTGAAAACAGTGGTGATCAAATTCACAAATTTTCTTGTTTGCAAAACTTAATTTTGTAAACTTTTCTATATCTACAAATACTTGTACAAAAATATAGATACTATAATGGTTGGAAAGACTTTTAAATATGTATATATATATATATTTGACTCATATCAAATGCATGAATTTAATAAAGTTGTCTCAACCATGAATTTTAATAAAAGCAAAGTCTTCTAAAAATTTGAAAAGCAAAACTTTTGAAAATTTATACTAGCTTGTTAGAAATTTTCTTAAGTTATTTTAAATGAGTATTTTCTTTTTTAATTCCATTTCCTTAGTTTTTAAATCTTAAAAGAAGGATTTTTGCTTTTCTAAGTTTCTTATAGCTTAATTTCTAAGGTAGTTAAATACTTTTTGAAAGTAGTTAAAATCTATCAAACTCTATACTTTCTTAACCTTTCCTAAAGTTTATTTCACTTAAAAGAAGAAAATGATTTCCTAAGTTGTTATAAATTTTATTCCTTAAAATCATTCTTCTCATGAAAGAAATTTTCTTGGTGTTTTGTCAAACTAGTTTATTCCTTTATATTCTAAAGTATTGGTGGAAAAATGAAGTTTAGTAAAACTTTTGTTAAACAAGACTTTTGAAATTTTAAGTTTTAAAGAATACTTTTTCATTTTATGACTTTATAAAGTGTATGTATGTATTGTCTAAAAATTCCTATGTTCTTTGGTTACAAAAAAATTTATGATGAACTCTTCTAGATTTTTAGAAAAGATTTGTTAATATAAATTCCTAAGTTTTTATGAAAAATCATTTCCTTCATGAAACCTTTACGTTGGAAAAGAACTTCTATTTAAGAAAACCCTTCCTTCTTTATCTTGTTGAGACAAGAATCAATATGTTGATGCATGATCATGAATATAAAATCATGAAACTATGAAAACATAAGAAATACATAATGAGTAATAAAATAAGCAAGTTAATAGAAATGTTAAGTATTGAGAATCTTAGCTTCATCAAGTATCCCGAACTAAGAGTAGACTAGTCCAAAAGAAAAAAAGAAAAAAAGAAAGAAAAGATTGTTTTGACTTGATGAGGACAAATCTAAGACTAGAGACTAGTCTTGAAACAACATGAAATAAGTAAATAAATTACATAACTTGGAAGTAAATATATAACAATGAGCTAATATACTCTAAAGATTATATATAAGTACATAATTATAGTTATTTAAATATATATAAGAGGTCAACATAATATTAACAATAATATGAGCAAAATAAAATAACAACATAAAAATATATAAATACATATTCATGAACAAAAACAATACATGAACGTAGTGTAGTTTCTATAACATTAAGTTTAGGAAACTCACACCATGGTCATATAAAGTTACATGACATGGTAAGAGAGATTTGAGGAGAATTCTTACCTAAAGTAAGAATAGTAGTAGTGTTTATAGTAAAAGAGGGTTTTGAGAAGAAATTTGAGAGAGTTTTGGGAGAATGTTTGAGAGGGGATTTGGGAGAATTTTGGAGAGTAATTTTATGGGTAGTAGATGTGTGAAGGAAGTGAAAGAGGAGGGGGGTATTTATAGGAAAATAAGGAGTGAATTTTGAGTGATTTAATTAAAAAAAATTGAAAAAAAAAAGGGAGAGAGGGGGTTGGGGGGGAGGGGGGTGGGTGTGCACGCCGGCCACTCATGGGAGAGAGGGAGAGAGATTTATTTTTTTTCGTAATTTTGTGTAAAAAATAATAATATGTAAGGTAGATGCGATATAAAGTTATGGGAAAGATAAAAATTAAGAAAATAGGTGTATGGAGTTGTAAGAGTAGATGTTAAAAAACGTAGAGATAAATGAATAGTGTAGAATAGTAATGAATAGTGTAATGTAAAGTAGATGTGACTAGTAAAATACCGATAGTAAGAAAATACACATATAATTGCGATATCTATTATTTTTTAGTTACTGAAAAATTATGAAACTGATATTTTTAAAATCCTTGTATTAAATTTGTCCTAAGGGTGTTATCAGAATATTTTTACTATTTCTAGCTCCAGGACAGCTTTTCAAGAACTGATCCCGTTTGAGTCCGAAGGACAATCGAAATTCATGAATCTGATATTTTTTGTTTCCTCATGTTATTACGAACTATTATCACTAATTGTTTCAACATTGTTTCTAGGGCTAACGAATATGGGAATGCCGGATTTAAATTCTAGGGTTTGTATTAGTCTTTCGTTGACTTTAGGGTTTCCGTTTGACTTTAATTCTAAGATTAAATTTAAAATTAACCGAAATTTTAGGGGTTTACAAGTCTAGCCAGTTATTATTGGAATTTCGTAAAAGAATTTTTATAGTTAAGCTGTCGACTCAGATAACTTAAAAGAATGGAAAAACTCTTATGGACAAGAATACGAAGTTATCTTGAATATAGGAGTCTCGAAAAATTATTTGATCAAAAGAAGTTGAACACATAGGGAGAAAGATGGTTAAGAGTATAACAAGAATATGACCTAAGTATGGGAATTAATCAATAATTTGAGAAGCTAAGCACCTATTGGACTAAGTGGAGAAATAGAAATTTCCAAATCGGTTATGGAACCGACTTTAATAGAAAGAATCGAGGAAGCCCAATGTTGTGATAAAGCAATCCTAAAGGATTAAAGCTTAGAAAGAGAGAAGAGTTTAAGCCTTGACAACGAAAATAAGAATGAAGGAAAGATTGGGTGATAGAGAAAATCTCATACTTCTAAGAGAAGCTCTCGAAGTACTATGAGGACAAAAGTTGTTTGGAACGATAAGGAGTAGTTAGTTCTAACACATTTAAGAAGAAGAAAGAAAAGCCAAGATATTTAACAAAGGATGAAAGAAACCGGATTGATCGAGAAAAAGTGGAGGAAAACAGAAACAACGAGTGGTTGAGTTCAGCATTAATGATCATGTGTGTTTGGGAGACGGAAATCCATAAAAGAGTAAAACTTAAGACCCGTTGAACCTTAAGACTTTTAGAAAGATGGGAATTGAATTAACTTACAAGTAGACTATCAAGAACACCACAAGGTCTATGTTTCAGTAATACGCAAACCTAAAATGTTAAGTGAATAGGGAGGGATTATCCTTATAAGGAAGCTGCATTGGAAGTCGAGAATTGAATCTAACTAAGATACTCGAGTTGTTTCAAGAATCGAGACTGCATGCCAAGTTTTGAGGACAAAACTTCCTTTAAGAGGGGTAAGTTGTAAACTCCTAGATTTATGACAATTCTTAAGTTTAAACCCTAGAACCGGAAGTCAACCGAAAACACTAAGTCAACAAAAACCTATGCTAAACCCTAGAATTTAGATCTGACAATCCGCGCTCTTAACTCTAGACAACGGAATTGAGTTAATGATCTATAATAGTTTGTAATAATATAAAGAAGCTTAAAAATAGCATATACGCCAATTTCTAGTGTCTTTTAGATCAAATGGAATTAGTTTTCGAAAAACGTGGCCTGGCACACCGGATGGTAAAAATATTTTGATAACACTGTTAGATTTGTAATGATATAAGAAATCCAAAAAGGTCAGTTTCTTAATTTTTTTGGTAACTAAAAATTCAAATATCGCATTTATACGTGTATTTTCCTTACACTGGTACATTATTTATCTTGTTTACTATTCATTGTCCTACTTACTATTCACTACTATTCCCTATCTCACTTCTTACTACCTATACACCTTTTCTTACCTTTTTACTTTTCCAATACATCTTATATTAAATCATATCTTACATATTAATTAGTTTCTTATAAAATTACAAATTTAATCTCTCTCTCTCTCTCCTCAAGAATCAGCGCTCCCTCTTATACTATCTCTCTCAATTTTTCTTTTTCAATTTATTTTATTACACACAATTTTCCTCCATCTTCAACTATAAATACCCCTTTTCCCTCCACTTCTTTCACGCCTTCATTTTACATAACAAAACTCTCTCAAATTCACTCCTCAAATTCTCTCGGCAATTCCTCTCTACTAAAACTCTCTTTACCAATTCCTCACAGAATCCTTCACTACACACAAATTACCTATCACATATCACTATCCACATAGTCCTACATTCATCATCTTCTTCCTACCAAAAAAACACTTATTGGTAAAAACTTTCAACCATTTATTTTTCCATGTCATGTAACTTAGCATGACTATGATATTGTTTCTTAAAACTCATATGAGTTGTAGAAGCAACAACATGTTCATGTTTTATTTTGGCACATGCCAAAAATTCCGATTTTATTATTTATTATTATGATAATATTATGTTGATATTATTGTTATTATGCTTCTAACTTAACAATATATATAAATATTATCTATATGTATATCTATATATTTCATAGAGCCTAAATGCTCACTAACTCCTACTAACTTGTTTTTATTATTTTTAATGCTCTTATTATTGCTTTTATTATTACTTTTCTTTTCTTTCGGTTCTTTTTCTTTTGCGACTAGTTTATTTTTAATCCGGGATGCCTTGATAAAGCTAAGGCTCCCAATACTCGACCGGGTTATCTTGATGACTGAGTAACCTTGATGAAGCTAAGGTTCCCAATATTTGATATTATTATCTTGCTTATTATTTGTTTTTTATATCTTTCCTATATTTTCATCATAATCATACTACAAACTAATGTACATGCATAATCATAATGATATTGTCTCAACGAAAAAAATTAAGAATGAATTTTCCTTAACAAAGAAAAATGAAACCAAACCCTTTTAATATACATACTCTTATCACTAAACCAAGATTTTGCTATTAAACCCATAGAAAAGTTATTTTTCCAACTTCTTTTGAAACTTAGTATTAATAATTCCTTGATAAGCTTCTCAAAAAGCTTACATGTAGGATATTTACCGACTTCATAATAAAAAGCAATAACTAGAAAAAGTTTTATAAGTTAAGATAAAATCAACTTATTAAATTATAAAGTCACTTAGAAAAATAGAGGTTGCCAAGTGTTTAAATGATACATCCATTTTCAAAGAAATAAAAAGAATATAAACTTGATAAATTTCAAAGACAATAGATATTAGAGCAACTTAAGAAAATAATGAAACATGATTTTCCTTCCAAGTAAATTGGTAAAAGACTTAAAGGACTAAGTTTTAAAATAAAATTTATTTTTAAAGGAGTTAAGAAATGAAATATAAGACAAAAAAAATTGTTGTCAAAACCATTTTCTTTTAAAAAGGAGAAATATATACAACTCAAATTATTATAGGTTATCAACGACTTAATAACAATTTTGAAAATTTCATTCCTTATCACTACAAGTAAAATTTTGTAAAAAAAAAATAAAGTTAAAGAAAAATTAACTTATTTTACAAAAGAATTTGAAAAAAAAAATAGGAATATACTCATTTATAATATCCTAAGAGTTTATGAAGTTCTTTCAAAACAATTAGAAAAGAAAATGTTCAAATTCAAGCTTTCAACACCATAGGATAAATTGCTTTATGAAAAATAATCGTTGAGACAACACCATTAAATTTTGCATACAATATGAGACTGTATACATGTATTCAAAGGATTTTTAATAAACATCTGTATTTTGCTAAAGAATTTTTGGAGTCATGAAAGGTTTGAAAATGATGCTTTAAGGGATGGGAATTTCATGGAGATTTTGTACCAACCTTTTTTGTGACCCAATAGAATTTTAATGACAAAAGTAACCTTAAAAATAGATAGATCTTTTTGAGTAGGTAGAAAACGAAATATAATATGTGAAATTTTGAGTTAAAATGAGCAAGTTATGGCCATTTTAAGTTGAAATTTCCCTTTATAAAATTTTGACGAACTTACTGAAAGAGAATTACAAGTTTAAGCAGAACTTCCAAGAAAACTCATTTTGGGTATTTCTTTGTTGAAGTGGAGCCAAGTACATGTGCCCCGAAGATTACCTTGACTAGAAGTATCCACGCAAATGGCCCGAGTGAGTTTATTTCCTGCATTTATGTACTTATGATTTTGCTTGTAAAATTAGTGGTATTAGGATTAAGGAAAAGATAAAATGGAAAGATGCATATGCTTTACATATTTGGTCGAAATTATGATTCAGTATATCAAGGTGGAATTGTTCATAATGAATGTTTGATTTAGCGTAAGGATGATTGTCTGCAAATTCTATGATCACCCGTAAGATATTTAATCATGCCATGAGTACTTAATTAAATTGATTCATGCATATCATCGGGTGAGTTTATTACATTTTTATTATATCTTTGGTGGGAAAAAGGCTTAGGAAGGAGATTCATAGAGTTTGTAAATTCTATAAAGCGGCGAAGGTCTTCCAAAATTAAAGGGCAGTGAAAAAATACCAGAAAAACATATCTAACAGCTACGTTGGATTATATTTTTGAAAGCAAGGTAGTAGCTAAAATAAAAACTACCATGCAATTATGTTTATGATAAGCAGAATATACGGTCTAGACTACCAATCCTGAATAGAAGGGTAAATTCATTCAACATATGATTCCCAGAAAATCATATGTATTGTTTGCTCACGTACTTGTGCATCCCATATGGTTGCTTTAATAAACTTGTATTGATTATTGAATGTCCAGTGTTTAATTGTGGAAATAAATCTCACTAAGCATGTAGTTTATATCCTCTTAGATATCTTTTGCAGTTCTCATGCCTTTGGTTGGAACCAAGAGGTTTTTTCACCCAAGTAATACTTTCGAGCTGAGATCTTCTGGATAGAAGTGGAATTTAGGAGTAGATATGGAATTCTAAGGGAAGTTTCGAATGCGTAAATTATTCAAGAGAGACATTAGACTTAGCTATCCTTGATAGGGGAATGCTCATTAATGTTGTAAGACTCTTTATAAGTATTTGTGAAACCTTGCTTATATTGTTATGATTTATCTTCTTAATTGCTATTATAAGCCCCGAAAAATTTCAGTAAATAATTCCAAAATAAACATCGAAGATAAACTCTAAAAATGACTCCAAATTAAAATCGAACTTTAACTAGTCCTAAATCATGAACGAATCTAGAAATTTCTTAATATTAAAATGAGAATCCTTAAGAATAAATAAGAACTCAAAAGTCATTAAATCCAAAACCACTACGTATGACAAATTCTATACTTAACTTTGACTTGTAAAATCAAGTAATATAGAACCCAAAAAACAAATTATTAAAAAGTAAATAACGATAAACCTTCAGAAGTAAAACCCAATTCAAGAATTCCAAAACGTTAAAGATATTAATACTTACAAATAAAATTATAAATTTCTCAAACTAAATGTGTTGTATAAACATAAATCCTCAGTTCCTAAATTGGCAAAAATCTAAACGGAAAGTCAGAAACCTAAGTGGAATATGTAGTTCAAGTCTGGCAATCTCACGCTCTTAGCCCAAGAGGCCAAGGTGTGGTTTAAGTGTGCAGAGTAACTTGCAGTAATATAAGGTCGCTTAAAAATATCGGATTGGTAAATTTTTGACCTATTTCAAACCCGTTCGGATACAAACTTTGAAAAGTGTGTCTCGAGGTACGAGATATAAAAAATATACCATTAATACCGTTAGACTTGTATTTTTATAAGGATTTCAAAAATATCATTTTATAATTTTTCGATAACTAGAAATATCTGATTTGCCATTATATTCGTATTTCTTTACTACTGGTAATTAACTAGTCTTTTGCACTATTCACTACTATTCATTACACAATTTTACACTACTCTTGTAAACCCTATATTTTTAGGTAAATATTTTATAGATCATAGAAAATTCGATTTTTTCTAAAATTTAGTCCGTTTCGAGTTTTTACGAGATCTGTTTCTATTTAAGACCCGATACAAAAAATAAAATAAATTAATTTAATAATTGGAAAAATATTTTTATTGTCATAAAATAACCTTTTAGAATTTTTCGGGTCATAAAATATCAATTATAGTTCATATTCGCCTATTTTGATCATACCGGTAACTTATTTGATAATTCACTAAAATAAATAAATAAATAAATAATCTTATTTTAATTATGAAAATTCTGCTACAAAAATTTGGAATACATTTTTCTTTTTTCTTTTTTAATATACTCTTACAAACCCATACCTATAGTATACTTTTCACACATCATCTCTTTTTCATTTTTACTCTTTCTACAATTCACTTATCACTTCATGGTAGATTTTTAGAGCTTTTTGCTGCCCTTTTATCCTTTGAAGCACTCTAAATTTGATTAAAATAAACCTATTTCAATCCTTCTTTAAGAAGTAAAATATACACTTGGTTACATATTACAACTTCAAGTCAAAAACTAACTAAATTCTCCTCCTCTCTCTTCCTAAAATTTACGCCAGCCATAGTGGATGTAGAGGATGCCATTTCTTTTTTTTTTTTTATTTCATCTTGAGTGTTTTTAACTCATCATATCTCTCTATATATGCCCTATCTCATTCAACCTTTAACCCTTTATCATTCTTTGCAATTTTCTCTCTATTTCCTTCTTTCTCTCATTTGCTTTGTTCTTGCAAGAAGAACTTGCTGCCCCTATCCTATATGTGAGCTCCTACATATATTTCTTGAAGATCCTTAGGTAAAACTTTTATTCAAAGCTTCCATAGTTAATGTAGGTGGAGTATAGTGAGAGTTTCATGCATCAAATGACCTTCCATAAGCTTAAAGCTAAGGATGATGATGTTAAAATGAAACACTCATCTTACTCATGATTATTCTCTTGGATCTTATATTTTCTTGCTAAATGGCTATATTTTATAAATCTAACTTTTATGTAACTTTGATTATGTTTATGTTTAGATCTATGAGTTATAGCTTACTACATGGATTTCTCTTATATTTGTGTTCATAGTAGGTGTAGATCTTGGTTTGAACTAAACAAAAATGTGATTTTCGTATCTAGGCAAGACCCATATTTAAAAACCCTTTCCAAGTGTCAAAATGGAAGTTTTATTGAAATAATGAAGGCTTAGTAGGTATATATCATCAAGACTTCATTTTATATAATTCAAAGGTGATTTTCAAAGATATTTTTCAAAACTAAAATTCTATTTTCGGATCTAGCCCAGGGCATAATTTAAAAACATTTTCCAACTATAAATGAAGATTTTATTCAAGATATGGAAGGCTCTTAAGATAGGATAAGTAAAGATGAATTTTCATAAGTTTAGATGGATTTATAAAAATATGTCCAAAAACAAATTTTGTAATTCGGATCTAAACTAAGATCAATTTTGGAAACCTATTTTTTCACACCAAAATGAAGGATTTGTTTAAAATATGAAAGGCTTGTGGAATAGGTATCAATAGGAGATGTTTTTGATAAGTAAATGGTAGATCGACTAATAAAGATTCTCAAAATAGGAAGAGATTACAAAATATAAAATTTGAGTTTTATCCTAACCTTGTGAAATTCGTATTTAGGAAATGATGATATGAAAACCTCTATTTTTCAAACTTAAAGTGAAAGTTCTACTAAAGGAATGAAGTCCTTAGTGGCTAAGTATGGTTGAGCCTTAAGTTTCTAAGTATTAAATGAGTTTACTTAAAGGAATCACCATAAGAATAATTTTTACAAAATTCAAAATTTGGGATGAACCATATTAAAAACATGTTTACAAAGTGTAAAATAGGAATTTTTTATTGAAGGATAAAGGCCTTAAGAAATATACATAATGATGACTTAATTTTAACAAGAATAAATAAATTTTATCAAGGAGTTTTTCTAAAAACAAGTGGGAATGTCAAGAATACAAGACTAGCCTTTCTAAGTTGATTTTTCATAAAGTTTACAAGGAAAAGTTTTCTAAACATTTCTTTTATTAAATATCATCAAGAATATGTACATATATATCTCTTGGCATATCATTTATGATAGTAACTTGTTCGTATTGCATGTATACTTGCCTTGGATAGTAGAAACTTCATAAACTTTCATAAAATTAATTTTCTAATTTAGTTTTTGCTACTGATCTGAACTGATTAGATCTTTTCAAGGATTAATAGTTTTCAAAACTTAAATATGATATTATAATTAGATAGATCTTTCGAAGTAGATAGAAATTGGTATATAATTTGCTAAATTTCGAGTTAAAATGACCAAGTTATGGCCGTTTTAAGTTGGAATTCCTGCATAAGACGAGAATTACGAACTTGATAGTTTGTATGAGATAGAATGGATTAGTTTTGAGTTGAAATACTTATTTGGGTATTTCTTTCGTTAGGTGACTTTGCTTTCGAGGATTTGTTGCCACCCGACTATTATGATTGAAAGACCGGAGTCTAATGGACATATGAGTATTTCTTCCCGATTCCATTTATTGTATGTGATTGTAATGATAGTTGCATTAGATTTTAGGCAACGATAAATGGATACGTATGGTGGGGATAAATGGGAATTATGTATGTTTGCTAATGATATGAGAAATTGAAAATAAGAATATCGAGGCCGGGTGATTAACCAATGGTTGTATAGATGAATTAAGATTGATTGTCTGCAATTATTGATTGATGACCTAAGGAATTGACATAATTGACTATTTGGAATTGATAAGTAATATGGACTCATTCATATCACAAATGGGGATGGAGCATTAGCATTGGTTGGTTGCCCGTGATCCAAAAACGGAGTAAAAGTTGGTTAATCGTGATCCATAAACGAAATAATGAGTTGGTTAATCGTGATCCACAAACGAAATTATAAGTTGGTTGACCTTGATCTAAAAACGGCATATTTTAGTAGTACCGCAGTATTCCTTAATCTGCTAACCCGGAATGGAAGGGGAAATTCCATTCACATATGATTTCTGGCTAGTCACATGTTTGTTGATTTCTATATATTTGATGCATATCACTTGCCTGATTAAATCACTTGCTTGTATTATGTGTTATGAATGTGATCTTGGAAGTTCTCACTCACTAAGCTAGTATAGCTTATACCCCAATAGATGTTTGAATGAATAGGTTGACTTAAGAATGCTACCGGGGGATCGAGATGTCTGGAGTCGAGTGTGACCTCAAGGTTCCAACAGGAAGTAAGAATACTTAAAGATATTAGCTAGGTTTTGTAAATTGCTTTGTAATAGTTTTATGTAGTGAAATCTTTTGATGAATTATAATTGAAGTATAGTGAATTGTATTTCCTTTACATTGTTACTCAAGTGGTATCAATATAAAATGTATCACTTCGAAGTGTCTCCTCCATGTGGAGACGCCTTGTACATAGTATGGAAGCCTTCGTGTGACTGAGGTGATCATTCCTAGGCTTTAATATTGTGTACGGCAGACTGCCACGTTTAGGGTACTCTTCGGGGCGTGATAGCTATTATGCATAACTGGCTTAAACGGCATGATCTAAAGTTTTGTCCACTACGATCGTGAAAATATGCCTTACACCCGATATCGAGACTTTTGAGATGACTAAGGTTGTCTTACTTAAGTCTTAATATTGAGTATGGTGGGTTGTCACGTTTAGGGTACCCTTTGAGGCATGACACTAGGATTTTCGTGTCTAGTTTGTACTGACCTATTTCGAAACTAAAATGGCTTTTGATGTTAAAAATAACCTTAAAAATAAGCAAGTTATGGTTATTTTAAGTTGGATATTTTATTCATCCAAATTTTGACGAAAATAGTGAACTAGCATTAGAAAGTTTGAGTAGAACTTTCTTGAAATACCCATTCCAGGTATTTTAGTCCTTTAGGTGATGAAGAGTTGAAGGACCCATATCAGGAGGACTTTTACGAGCAAAGGATTTTTGGCAAGAAAGGTCGAGTGAGTTTATCTCTTACTTTTACGTACTTATTTGTGCTTGTAGCTAGAGGCACTAGAAGCAGAAAAAGATGAAAATGCAATATGCATGATAATATTGGTTGAAAGCACACTAAGCATATCAAGACATGAATTATTGTTAATTAAATTCGTGCTCTACTATTATGATGGATCGTTTGCAAATTCTATGATTGCCTTAAAATTATCTTAATCACATGTCAGAATTATATTAATTAATTCATGCATATTACGAAGTGAGTCACATTACATATAGCTACTATGCCTAGGTGGGATAAGATATAATAGTGAGATATACGTAGGAAGTACAAGACTGCCAAGATGGGCGAATAGGAGCCTGAAAGAACTATTTCAGATAGAGCGAGTAGAAGTCCGAAAGAGCTACAAGTTGGATGATAAAGTAAGCTTTTAAAGAATCTAGAACACCTAACCTTGATGGAGGGCATAAATCCTATAAACATATGATTCAAGCTGATAATATGTATTGCTTACTTACGTATTTGATTCATTTCATATGCCTGTTTAATAACTTGTTTGAATTTATTGATATGAGTATGCTAATTCGAGAATATTTTCACTAAGCTAATTGAGCTTATACCTCAATAATTTTTTTGTTGACAGAGGATCAATACTCTTATATCCAAGGTCTTCGTTAATATGAGTAAGCTTATGCTTTTAGGAAGCTTTTAGGGAAAATCCTTTTGAAGATCTTAAAATAGATTTCCTTTAAAATCTTATAGTTATAGTTGTTATTATATGTAAGACCCATACTATATTATGAACATTGGAGATTTAGCGGGACAATGCCCCTAAGATGATGTAAAAACTATCTTTTCATGATACTTATATAAACCCCTGAATTTTTCATAACTCTTAGAAAATAATCCTATAATTAAATACCGAAACCAAAATCCTAAAAATCGAACCAAATTTAAAATCGAATTCTAAACAATATCAAATACAAATTTCCTTAACCTTAAAAGAATGAGAACCTTAAAAAACAAGATAGAAAAATCAATAATCATTTAACTCAAAATTCGTACGCTAAACAATGTACCTATTTGACATCTAACAGAAAAACCAAGATAGCATATCCAAGCAAATATTTAGTGATAAAAGTATAAAACCTTATTTCGTTCGGCTAATTTTTGAATCAAGAACTTCAATTAATACCTAAAGTCAAACTAAGTCAACACGTAATCTTAAACTCCATTAAATAGTCCCGAGAACTGAAAAATATTAAATAAATCATAAAATTAAAGTAAAACATAAATTTTGAAACAAAAATATAACATGGTCAAAACCCCAAAATTTTATGATCTTATGAATAAATAAAAAAAAGCTAGAAGTCAAACTGGAATCCTAAAGTCAACTTAGAACAATAACAAACTCTAGTAAATTTAGATATGAAAATCCCGTGCTCTAAATCCTTAAACAAAAAAATTAATTTAATAATAGGTTATAGTCCGTAATAATATAGTGAAGCTTAAAAATATCAGATGCGTCGAAATTTAGTTCGTCTTGGACCCAAACGGGAACAAATTTCGAAAACCGGATCCCGACGCAATGAATAGTAAAAATATTTTGATAATACCATTAGACCCATAATAATATGAAGATTCAAAAAATATCAGTTTTATAATTTTTCGAAATTTAAAAATATATGATATAGCCTGTTTACACATATTTTTATTACTACTGGTATTTTATTTATCTAATCTACTATTCATTATATTATTTCTACTATTCATTACTATTCGTCTATCTCTACTTTTTCTTACAACCTATAAACCTATTTCTTACATTTACATTACCAATATTACTTTTTACTTAACTTCTCTTATATTTTACTTACTTTTTTTTTTTACTAAAATTAATTTCTTATCACTCTCTCTCTCCTCTCCTTCCTCATATGGCTAGCCACCATTCCTCTCCTCACCATATTTTATTTTCTTTTTCATTTATTTTTATTTCTCTAAATTCTCTCCACATTTATCTATAAATACCCTTTTCCCTCCTTCACTTCTTACACAATTTTTCTTTTACCACAACAAAACTCTACCAAAATGATTTTTCAACTTCTCTCTCTAATTTCTCTCTTTCAAAAATTTCTTCTCAACTCTCTCTTCTTCCTACACCATCACCATCTCCACAAACCATCAAAGCTTTCTTTTTTTCCCTCCATCTTCACATAACCTTAGGTAAATGTTTCTAAACATTAACCTTAGATAAATGTTTCTAAACATTCTTCATGTCATGTAACTTAATATGACCATAGTGTGTGTTTCTTGAACCCATGGGTAGTAAAGAAACAATAATATGTTCATGTTTTGCTCTTGTTCATTGTCACGCCCCAATGGGTACCCTAAACGTGACAGTCCGCCACACTCAATATTAAAGCTTAAGTATGACAACCTTAGTCATTTCCAAAAGCTTTTATATTAAGTGTAAGGCTTACTTTCACAATTTTAGAGGACCATATATGGAATAATGAAGCTTAAGGAGATATAAAAACATATTAAGAAAAGAAGAATCACAATAATTATTTGTCCATGGCAAAAACTTTACAAACTTAGGGACAACTCCCTAAATTACTAATCTATTATATACATATTAACATGCTAATACTAAGCTATACTTTATCCAGATTTCTAATGTTCAAAAGGGATTACCTGCCCGCATGGTCCACGTGGCCTTAACCATAAGTAGGGGAACTGCAAAAGATATCTATTGGGGTGTAAGCTAAAGGCTTAGTGAGAACTATTTCCATAAATAACTTCTTGTAACAAGATTCAAACAAGTTGATTTAGTCAAACAAATGTAATGCACAAGCACGTGGGCAAACAAGCATATAGTTTCCGGGAACTATATGTTGAATGGATTTACGCCCTCCATTCGGGGTTTGGTGATACTTATCCTCAAAACAAGTAGTTTTAATAAAAGAAACTTTAAGCTTGCGAGCACTCATCGCCAAGCATTCATTAAAAAGTTTTTAAACTTGCGAGCACTCATCGCCAAGTATTCCGAATCTACTTGATTTGACCTTGCTTTCGGATCAACCGCCAAGCATTTCCTTAAGCCGCCAAGCAATCGCTTTCGGATCTTCCCCAAGTGTTGCTTTCGACATGAGCTTACTATCCTTCTCACCCAAGGATAATAACCCAACCATGCAATGTGACTCACTTCGTGGTATGCATGAGTTCATTAATTTATAAAGTCATAACATAATTATTTCAACTTTATGGCGATCAAGGAATTTCACACAAATCAATATTAAACTAAAACAATCACTTAGAACAATTCCGGCTTCGATATTCTTAGATTCTTTCAAGGAATTATTTTACATGCATATCGGTTTATCTTTTCCTAACTCTAGTGCAACTAATTTACAAGCACAACAAGTGTAGCATTTAATGGAAATAAACTCACGATGCCATTGTCGTCTATTCCTCTAAGCGGATGAGTCGTTCACACACTCCACTTAATCGTAATAGTTCTCGGGTAAAGGAATCCTTCCTCGGGGTCACCTAGTCAAAGAAAATACCCACAATGAGTTTTTCTTATGATTTTCTTGAATTTTGACAAAACAATGTCAAAGAACGTTAAAGTTCGTATAGAAGAATGTTCCAACTTAAAATGGCCATAACTTGGTCATTTTAACTCGGAATCGCATATAATATACCGATTTCTACCTACTCGAAAAGATCTACCCATTTCCAAAATTATATTCAACAAACAAGGCCATATAGGCTCTGAAAAAGTAACGACAAAATTCACCACGGATTTCAAGTAAAAACAACTTTGGTTCAAGAAATCAAAATTTGTTTGATAAATACTTAGTTATCTATATAGTTGAAAAATTCTCTTTTTATAACTATATAACTCATATTTAAGCATGCTCAAGTGTCTTGTTGTCCAATTATTTTTCTTAGGTAAAACAATGTCGGGTTGAAGCTTTTCGGAAATTGTTTTTGTAAATTTCTTTGAAATGAATACCTTGTTTTCTTTATTTTCTAAAAA
Source organism: Combretum micranthum (assembly GCA_024138025.1). Taxonomy (NCBI): domain Eukaryota; kingdom Viridiplantae; phylum Streptophyta; class Magnoliopsida; order Myrtales; family Combretaceae; genus Combretum; species Combretum micranthum. The sequence goes on along the minus strand of JAMXBD010000928.1, from coordinate 96,996 downwards.
CGTTTTATGTTGGTTTTATTTATCTTTTTAAGTGACCTTTGAAAATAATTTTTACTTTCTAAGTTACATTAATACTATATTTGAAGTTTTCTAGGAAATATGCTATTCTTCATTTTTCTTGTGTAAATTCCTTTGTTTACTTGTTTTGAAAAAATTCCTTACTTGATATTTCTCATTCTTTTTCTCTGTCTCCTATTTTTCAAAAATAATCATCCATGCATGAAAATTTGTTTTCTTCATAAAAACAATGTGAAACAATTAAGGACTTTTTGTAGAAAAACTAATTTCTATAATCTTATTAACTTCTTCTTGTAACTTGAAAAGAAATAACTTTATTATTTTCAAACCATAAATCTTCTTTGCCTATTTGTTTGCAAAGGTCTTTACTTAAAAATTTCCTTAGTCATCCATCTTATTTTCTTTCTTATGAAAAGAACCATTTTTGTCAACAAAAATATTTTCTTTTGAAAAAAAGGTGGGATAAGGATCTATGTGGCTTTTCAAAGTAAAAATAGTTTATAAAATTTATAGTGAGTTCTTTTTGTAACATGAAAAGGAATGAGTTTATTTTGTGTTGCTTTATAGATTTTATACTTTACATAAACTTATTTCTAAGTGACAAAATTCTTCTTTTTGTTTAAATAAAATTATGGACAACAATCTAAATGAACATGATTATGAGAATAATAATAACCAAAATAACATAAAGCATAATAATAAAGTCAAGTATTGGAGTCTTAGCTTTTTCAAGGCTCCCGGGACTAAGAAAGACTAGTCCCATAATGAAATAAAATGAAAGGAAAAAAACTTGTTTTGACTTGATGAGGACAAGTCTAAGACTAGAGACTAGTCTTAAAAACAACTTGGAATAAATAAAATGCATTGAAGTAAATAAATTGCATGAAAGGTAAATAAATTGCAAGATTATGAGCTTATATGCTCTAAATAGTATATATAGCTATATAGATATAATAGATAGTTATGAACATAAAAGAGACATAAATGAACATAAGAGAAACATAAATGAGTATAAAAGAAACATGAACATAAAGGAATTGTGGTTATGAACAAAAACAAAGTATGAACCTATTGTTGCTTTCTTAACCTTCATGGTTTTAGAAAACACACACTAAGCTCATACTAAGTAGATGAACATGAAGAAAGCTTGGAAGATTTTCTTGAAGAAAGCTTACTTAAAGAGAGACTAAAGAGAGCTTTTCTTGTAAGAACTTCTTGGAGAGAATTCTTGAGAGATTTTGAGAGAGTAATTTTAGTGTAGAAGTGGTGTGAAAGAAGTGAAAGAGGAGGGGGGTATTTATAGGAAAATGTGGAGTGGTTTTTGTGTGATTAAAATAAAGTAAAATTGAAACAAATTGAGAGAGAGGAGAAGTGGGCGCCGACCATTGTGTGATAGGGAGGAGAGTGATTTATTTTTTTACTTTTGAAAAATAAAAGATGTAATATGTAAAGTAGATGTGATATAAAGTTATGGGAAAGGTAAAAAGTAAGATTATAGGTTATGTAGAGTGTAAGAATAGGTGTAAGAAAAAGTAGAGATAAAAGAATAGTGTAGAATAGTAATGAATAGTGTAATGTAAAGTAGATATGACAATTAAAGTACCGGTAGTAAGAAAATACGCGTATAATAGCTATATCTGTTATTTTTACTTACCGAAAAATTACGAAACTGATATTTTTGGAAAACTTATATTTTTACGAGTCTAACGGTGTATTCGGAATATTTTTACTATTATGGGCTTCCGGACACGTTTTTCGAGAACTGTGTCCGATCGGGTTCGAAGGACACCCGAATTTCACGAAACTGAAACTTTTATAAAACCTATGATTATTACGAACTATTTTAGCTAATTATCCCAACTTCGTTTTCTAGGGCCAAGAAAACGGCAATGCCGGATTTAGTTTGATATGGTAAGCTAGGGTTTTGTTGATTTTTAAGGTTCCGTTTGACTTCCGGTTTAAGGTTTTATGCTAAACCGATTCCGAAAATTTAGGGGTTTACATTCATGCAATATTTTATTATATTGTTATGTTATATTATTCATGCTTCTAATCTAACTTCTATATGTTGTTAAATATATTTATATGTATATATATATATATTTCTTAGAGCATATAAGTTCATTAACATAACCTTCATTTATGCTCATGAAATTTATTTATTTCACGCAATTTCATTAAGACTAGTCTTTCTAGTCTTAAACTTGTCATCATTAAGTCAAAATAAGTTTTCTTCTTTCTTTAGACCTATCCATAATCTAAGTCCGGGGAGCCCTTAAATAAATCTAAGACTCCCATGATTTTGTTTTCTAATTTTGTTTTATTTTCTTAAAGGACTTGCCTACGTCTATGTCCATAAAGTCTTGATACAAGTCAAAACTTCCCAATACTTGATCTTTATTAGTATTTACTTGATTTCTATGTTTTATATCTTTTATATGAATTATTTTTGTTCATTGCACTTAACTATAAGATCATATTCATGCATGATCTTGTTGTCTTAATAAAATAAAATGATGTCTTTCTTTAACAAAGAAAAAAAATTAAACTCTTATAATAAAATGATATTTGTTACATAGGAAAAATTCCCATTAAAACTTAGATTTATATTTTAACATAATTCTTTTCAAAAGTTTTAGACAAGTTCATTATAGATTTTAGTGTTGTTATTATAACCTTCGCAAATTTTAACTAAGTAGATCTCTAATCTCTTTTCAAGTACCAAAATAAAATTTTCATCTAAAACCTTAAGGTTGATAATTTTATATATATAATTTTTCTTAAAAACTTATTTAAAGGATTATCACCAACACTTTAGCAATATTAAGAACCAAACAACTTTTATAAGTCAAGTTTAAAATCAACTTACTTGTTAAAAATCCACTTAGGAATAAATTGGGTTTAGAGAACTAAGTTTATGAAGTAAAAATCCATTTTTCTTTTATGAAACTAAGGAAATACAAATAATAAGATTTTTCTAATAGAGGTTCCATGTATTGACAAATTATAGATTAAAAAAAAAAGAGTTATTATGAGAATAAGATTCTAAAACAAGCTATTCATTTAATTTTCCTCATAAGCCAAAACTTAGAATGTTTTTATACAACTTAGGATGAATTTTCCTCATAACCACATAAAGGTTCATGTTTCAGAAAATAATTAGTTAAAAAAAGTTTAGCATAAAAATAAAATATTTATAAACTCAAACTAACTATGGAAACATGAATTTCCTTAAATTGAGTTTTGCGTTTACAAATCTAAGAATTAGAAATTTTGTTGAAAGAATAAAACTTAAGAAATTCTTTTAAAGAAAAGTAAACTTGGGTTTCTATCACAAAACAATGTTATATAAAATAAATTGTTATGCAAGAATTTGAGAACAAATATAAGACCTTTAGAAAATGCATATATTGAAATAAAATTTTTCTTGTTAATCAAATCACATATTTACAAAATAACAACTTAAATCACAAATCAAAGAATAACACTTCACTAAACTCTATCTTTCATGAAAATTGTTTACAAATTTTATTTCTAAGACAACATCACTAGAATCATGCATATAATATGAGTCTATGTATATACTAAAAGGATTTTTCCAACCATATAAATATTCATGTGTTTGCTATAGAATTTTGCATGAAACAAAATTTCAAAAAAACAAATTGAGGTTGGAATTTTCGTGTTAAAGCTGGATCGACCCCTTTTCCAACCCAAATGACTTCAAATGTTAAAAATAACCTTAGTAACAAATAGATCTTTTTGAGTCGGTAGAAAATGATATCTTATATGTGATATTCCGAGTTAAAATGAGCAAGTTATAGCCATTTTAAGTTGAGATTTCACATAATCCAAATTTTGACGAAAATAACCAAATAGAATTAGAAAGTCTAAGTAGAATTTCTATGGAATAATTATCTTGGATATTTCTTTTGTCTATGTGACGAAGAATATGGGATTTCCCTTTCTAAAGATTATTACGACTAAGAAAATTGCGATATGGATGAGTGAGTTTTCCCTCCTGATTTCATTACCTTGGTTGTGCTTGTAGATAGTTGTACTAAATCTATAGGTACTGTAAAACTCTAATTTTTAGGATAATATCAAGTTCAAACCATAAACTAGAAAGTCAACCGGAAACCTTAAGTCAACAAATTCCTAAAAAACCCTAGCAGTTTAAAGCCGGCAATCCCGCGTTGCTAAACCAAGAATTCGAAATACAAGTGAAGAGCGTAGTTTGGTTCGTAATAATATTAGGGTGCTTAAAAAGATCAGATTAGTGAATTTTCAACCTATTTCGAACCTGATCGAATACAAACTTTGAAAAGCGTGTCCTGGGGCTTGAGATATTAAAAATATGTTATTAGTACCATTAGCATCGTAATTTCATAAGATTTCCGAATATACCAGTTATAAAATTTTTCGGCTTATAAAAGTTACAATTATAGCCTTTTTATCGTATTTTCATTACTACCGGTATTTTAATTGTCTAATCTACTTTTTGATTTCTTTCACACTGTTCATCAAGTACAACTACTCATACTCTACTTCTTATATCCTTACAACCTATCTCTTACATCCTTACATCCTATTTCTTACAATTTACTTCTTCAATACAATTTTATTCCTTAAATTACTTATTTAAGTATGAAACTTACACAACACAACACACATCTCTCTCTCTCTCTCTCTCTCTCTCTCTCTCCCCCATACACTCCAAAACCAGCGCCCCATGTGCCCTCCCCCTCTCTCCAAATTTGTTTTATTTTCCTTTTGTTAAATTAAAGCAAACCCTAATCCACTTTTCTATATAAACCCCTTTATGCCAACTTCATTTCATTTTATCTCTTTCTTCATTTTCACTTTTAGAAAATTTTTGCAAAACCCTCTCTTCCTCTCTTCCTTTGTCGTGACACTCCACACACACACACTCTCTAACAACATTTTTTTTCTTCAAGTTCTTGCTCCATACATCTAAATAGGTAATAGATCTACACTTTATCCTCTTAAAAACATGTAATGGCAAGATCATTCATGTGTAATTTCACTCAAAAATCCCCATGAGCTTTAAGCTAGGGACATGGAAACACTTGAACATGAGATTCTCGCCATCACAATGTTATAGATTTTGTTATTTAAGTTATTTTGCTATCACTTTGTTTTATTGCTAAGTTATGTTGTTATTATTAATGTTTTGTGTATATATTCATCATTCAACCATATCCATATAATGATCATAGTGTTCATGCATTTATGACTAATGTAATAAACTAGATCTAGTTGTTTTGAGTTCATGAATGCCTTAGGTTTTTGTTTTATGCACATAAATAACTTGTAATAGCAAGATAATAATAGGAAGATGTTAGAAAGCTTAAGATCTATTTTAGTTTCAACAAAAATGGATTTTTGAAATTCGGATCTAAAAAGAGCCATATTTAGAAAAGCTATTTTTCAACTTCAAAATGTGTATTTTACATTAAAAATGAAAGGCTTAGGAATATATATCATAAATGAGTGATCTTGATGAGTAAAACTTAGATCTACTAAGGAATATTTTCAAAATAAGGAAAAGTTTATAAAATTTATGTTTCAATCCCAATAATAAACTTGAAATTCGTAATAAGAAAAGCTTGAAGTGTAAACACCTATTTTTCGATCCCAAAACAAAATTTTTATTAAAAAAATGGAAGCCTTAAGGAGTAGGTTTTATTAGGAAATAGTTTTTGAAAGATTAAATGTTTTACAAAAGAAACAATCTCAAATGGAAATTTCAAAATTCGGATTTGAAAATAACCACTATTTAAACACCTATTTTCAAATGCCAAAATGATGATTTTTATAGAAAGATAGAAGTCCTAGGGGATACATGTAATAAAGACATAATTTTGACAAGGGTAAAAGAAGTTTATCAAAGTATAATCCTAAAACAATGAATGGTTTCAAAGAATATATTAAACAATGTTTTCATTCCTTAAAAATTTTTGTAAAATTCGTAATTAGGTAGATCATCTATTTAAACATCTATCTTCTAATCCCAAAATGAAGGTTTTTATAAAATAATAAAGGTGTTGGGTATATAAGTCATCAAGGTTGGGATTTGATAAAAGTAAGTGTGATATTGCAAGAAATAAAACTAGTTTTCTTAAGTCAAGTAATTTCCAAAAGTTTTGCAAAGCAAAAGTTTTCTAAAAAGAATTTTGATATCATATATCATTGAGAATATACATATAGATAGCTCATCTCATGACATTCATGATAATAACTTGTAGGCAATGCATATACATACAATGCACTTGGTAGAAACAAAGTTAAGAAGATAATGTCTTATGCATCCTATTAGACATTATCTAAGTATATGAGGAATTAGATTTACCAACACCCATGAATCATGCATTATAATGAGTTATATATGTGTATAATAGAGTCTTACAAGGAATAATGATAGCTAAGTATCTATCAAAGCTTTGGATTGATGCTTGGTTTGAAATGAGGAGTTGAATTGTGGGATAGGAATTTCGTATAGCATTTTGTACCCTACTTTCATAGACCTAACAACCTTGTTTGACTGAAATAACTTTAGAAATAGATAGCTCTCATCGAATAGGTAGAAATCGGTATATACTGTATGAAATTCCGAGTTAAAATGACCGAGTTATGACCGTTTTAAGTTGGAATTTCCTCTTAGATGAACTTTGACGAATTTGTTAGAATAGAATTCATAAATTCATTCAAACTTCATAGAGATACTCATTAGACTTATTTCTTTTGGTTAGGAGACTTGGGAGACAGACTAGACCTTCCCGATGACTATTATGATTAAGTGGATTTTCGCGCCATGGTAAAGTGAGTTCACTATCTTTAAATATATGCTTATGAATATACTTGTAACGATAGTGGCATTAAATTTAGAGCAAGATAAAATTGGAACGTGCATGTGAATTCAAATTGATTGAATCGATTATAAGAATATCAGAATGGAATTATTGTAAATATTGTATGATTTAGTATAGAATTGAAGTGTCTGTAATATCTGTGATCGCCCATAAAGCGTTAATTAATATGCCATGATCTTATAATCAAATTGACGTGCATACCATATGTTGAGTCACATTGCATAGGTTATTATACCTTTGTAGGAAGAAGGCATAATAGCTAGGCAACAAGGGACCTGTAAACTCGAATTTGGCATAATGGCAGAAATTGAAATGGTAGTGGTGTAGGCACTTGTATCAACTACAAAAATTATGTGTGGGTGGGCACCTGTATCAACCACAATGTAAATGAGAAAAATTGAAATCTATGATCGTATAGGCCTGAAACACCTAATCCCGAATGAAGGGCGTAAATCCATTCAACATAAGACTCCCAGAAAGTCTTATGTATTAAATGCTCATGTGCTTGTGCATTTCATATGGTTGTTAATATAACTTGCCTGAGATATATTGCATGTTGAGTATTTAATTTTAGAAGTGAAACTTACGAAACTCGAAAGCTTATACCCCTATAGTTTCCTGTTGCAGTATGATTATTTATGGTTATCCCGAGAGGCTACTTTCCTCAGGTACAACTTTTGGAATTTAAGGAGCTTTTTGAAGAAATCGGGACCTAGATGTTAGGTATAGACTCCTAGTTGAATCTCCTTCATTATATGTAAATATTGATGTAGGAGACTTTTGAGGGCCTAAGAACTCTTAATATTTTGATGGGGGTATGCCCCTTTGATCATGTAATATATTTATCTGGTTATAATTGTTATGATTTACATTCTTATTGCTATGTATGTCTTCTTAAGCTATTTCGATTCAAAGTATGATTCCTTATATGTTGAACCTGAGCCTTACACCCGGTGTTTAAACTCATGGAATGACTAAGGTTATCATACTTGAGTTTAGATATCGAGTGTGCCGGACTGTCGCGTTTAGGGTACCTTTTGAGGCATGGCAGGTACAAGATAAAAAAAACATGTATGGGGTATGGTTTTATATGTTTATGCCATTATGTATGTGTGACAATGGATGCTAAGCATATCGGAATCCACAAATGATTGTTTAAGTATATTATTAATATTACATATTGCTTATGTGTATATGATGATTGGTTGATCACCTTTAAATTTACCATAATTATTCTCGGCTTTTATATAAATTAAATGGGTACGCATTATCCGTTGAGTCACATCATAAGGACTGCTACTCTTACGCGAGGAATCAGAAGGGCTAAAGGTCAAGCTCATTCTTAAGGAACCAAGGCATACAGGGGATACATCCCAAGGACAAACCGCACTGATCGATCATTGAGAGCAAATTGCTTGGGGTCTAGAAGTGAAGATGGCAAGGATCTTCATACCTAAATTTCCCAAACTTTGATATGGAGGGGTAAATCCATTCTATATATGGTTTCTAGATAATTGTATATATTTATGTAATAATGTGTTTGATGCATAGCATGCATAGCATATGCATGAAAAATTAATAAATTTATTTGAAATCATGATGTGAATAAATGGGAATAACTCACTAAGCTCATTGTAAGCTTATAGCCCCATAGGCTTTTGTTGAAACAGGTATGTTTGCGATCATGTTCGAGGATTGGAATATTAAGGAAATCATTGGCGACTTTTTGAGATCTTGTGGAAAAAGTGGAAACATAGGATGAATTTACTTTTATGTAATTTCATTATGAGTTATATATGATATGTTTATATTTTGAGATTAATGGAAATGTAATTGTGTAGTCTTGAAGACATTAGTGGGGTGCCCCTAAGAAATATAATTGACTTTATCCTTGTTTAATATTAAGTATTCCTTTGCCTTGTTATTCAAGTGTTATCAAAGTAAATTACATTACTTCAATGCATTCCCTCTGATGTGTTGTACGCCTTGTGTATGATATGAAAGCCTTTGCATGACTAAGGAAATCATTCTAGGCTTTAATATTATGTATGGCGGACTACCACGTTTATAGTACCCCAGGGCGTGACAATTGAAGATAATGTTTATTTATATTCTTGTATGCCATATTTACTTTCTCAAACTATACTTCCCACTTGTGTAAATCCCCAAAGTTTTACGATCGATTAAGCTCAAACCCTAATTAGAAAGTCACCGAAAATCCTAAAGTCAACAAAACCCTAGTTAGACGCAATCGTTCAAGTTCGGCAATCCCATGCTCATAACCCTAATAATTAATTAAGATATTAGTATGTAGAATAGTTCGTAATAATATAAGAAAGCTTAAAAATAGCAGAGTAGTTAAACCGCAATTCGTTTTGAGCCCGAACGGATACAGTTTTCGAAAAACGTCCTGGGGCTTAGAATAGTAAAATATTCTGAATATACCATTAGACTCGTAAAGATATAAGGTTTTCAAAAATATCAGTTTTATAATTTTTCTATAAATAAAAATATCAGATATCACAATTATACGCGTATTTTCTTACTACCGGTACTTTATTTGTCATATCTATTTTACATTATACTCTTCATTATTATTCTATACTATTTATCTATCTCTACTTTTTCTTACAACCTACTCTTAAAACCATACACCTATTTTCTTACAATTTTCATTTCCAATACAACCTTACATCTCTCACATCTTACTTTTTATTAACAAAAATGCAAAAAAATAAATTTTCTCTCCCTCTCCCTCTCAAAATTGTGCCGACATCCTCCCCTCTTTCCTTAATTTGTTTTATTTTCCATTTATTTGATTAACACAAATTATCCTCCACTTTTTCCTATAAATATCACATCTTCCTTCCATTTCCTTCACACCTTTCATACACTACAATTACTCTCTCAACATCCCTCCAAAAGTTCTCTCAAAATTTCTCTCTAGTTTGTCTTTCATAGGTAATGCTTCTTTAAGTCTTTCTTATGTTCATTTACTTAGTATGAACATAGTGTGTGTTTTCTAAACCCATGGAGGTTGGAAAAGCAACAATAGGTTCATACTTTGTTCTTGTTCATGAATCTATTTTCCTTTATGTTGTGTTTATGTATTTCTAACTAAATATATCTATATAGTTATATATATCTTTTAGAGCATATAGGCTCATTTGTTATAGCAATTTATTTACTTTCAAGTTGTTTTAAGACTAGTCTTTCTAGTCTTAGACTTGTCCTCATCAAGTCAAAACAATTTTCATTTTCTTTTGGGACTAGTCTAATTTTAGTCCCAGGAAGTCTTGAAAAGCTAAGGCTCCCAATACTTACAATTATTATTATGTTTATTTATTTCTTATGTTCTTTAGTATTATCTTATCTTATGATATTTTTAGCTTTTATAAACTACATGATCATATTCATGCATGGCTAATAAGTTGTTGTCCAAATAAAAATGAATCTTTTTGATGAAAGAATAAAATTTGATTAATGTTTTTCCAAAGACTTAGAAAAATATTTTCAAATAAATCTCTTTTAAAAGTTTATGTAAACTCATCATGAAATTTCAAACTATTAATAGATAAAGTTTCTTTAAAGTCTAAAGATATTTTCTTTTCAAATAACAAAAGAAGTCTTGATATATATAGGTAATAACTTGATACTATTTTGACCAACTTTCTAAAACAAGAGCTAAATAAATTTTCAAGAAAAAATCAACTTACAAGAAAAACGAAAATAAATTTTCAAAGAATAAACTCATTAAATACTACTAAAGAAAACTTTTGGAAACTCTATTTTTCTCAATTCCTAGAAATAAATTTGTAGATAACCTCAAAAGACTAAACTTTATTTTCAACGCACTTTTGATAAACTAAATAATCAAAATATAGTATATTAGATTTTAATCATCCAAAAATTTATAAGTTACTTCACCCACATAAAGTAAAGTCTAACAAATCCAAATTTTCCAAAACACTAGAAAAATGTTTTAAGGAAATAAATTAAATAAGACAACACATATAGCTTCATGCATAAATTATGAGTCTATTTATATACATAAGGAATTCTTTTCAAAAAATACATATTTGAGTTTTACTTAAACAAGCCTTAGTAAAAGAAGGATTAGAAATTATTGTTTTTCAAGAAAGGAATTTTCGTATTAATCTATACCCTTCTAATCCGAGACCCAAATGACCTTTTATAGTAAAAGTAACCTTAGAAATGGATATATCTTTTCGAGTAGATAGAAAATGACGTATAATATGTGCAATTCCAACTGGCCATTTTAAGTTGGAGCTTTCTTCAATCCGATTTTACCGCAAATTAAAGATAGACTTAGAATTTTTAAAGTAGAAATTCTATTAAAGACTCATTTTGGGTATTTCATCTTGTTTAGGTGAAGAAGGGACCGATATCACCTTCCGAAAGATTATTTCGAATAGAAACGATCGTCATGGAGTGAGTTAATCCCTTATTAATTACGTTTCCTTGATTGTGCTTGTAAGTAGTAGCACTAGTGAGTAAGAAAAAAGATAAATGAATAAATTTTGTGTGATTTGGATTCGTGATTGAATGATGTAGCCATTGAATAAAAGTTAAGTATATCGAAAGAAGAATTGATGAATAACTTATGTTTTCTTGCAATGGTATGATGAATATTGCTTTGGTCACCTTTAACTTGAACTCGACGATAATTGAATAAACCAATATTAAAAACCATTCATGCATAACATATTGTGAGTCACATTTATTTTTTTGCTCTACTATTCTTCGTGTGGAGAAACGAGGAGTCGTAGTAGTGGCTAGTAGGAGCCAAAAAGTCTACATGGGCTAGTAGGAGCCAGAAAGTCTACAGGGCAAGTAGGACCATTAAGTCTGCAACTATTGATGGTCGTATGGGCCAGTAACCACCCAATCTCTGACATGGAAGGCGTAAAATCCATGCTACACATGGTTTCCGGTTAATCGTGTGTATTTTGTTTGCTCATGTGATTAATGCATTCCCATGTGATTGTCTAAAATACTTGCATGTTTTATGAAATGTTTTGAAGATGGGAGTTATCTCACTAAGCTAGTTTTGCTTATATCCCTATAGCTTTTTGTTACAGTTTGATTACTTGTGGTTGGCACCAAGAGCCCATTTTGTTAGGTATGAGCCAAAGCTACTAGGAGTTTTTGGAAGAAGTTTATAAATTTAGTTTTGGATGTAGACTTTTAAGAAAAATCTATATAGTAGACTTATGTTATATTCATGTATATTTTGAAGACGTCTTAGTTTGAGCAAGGCTTTTAGAATGGGGGAATGCCCTTAAGAAGTTGTAAGAAACTTTTATCTTAATAATTATTACATGTTTACTTTATAAGTTCTTGCATGCTTTTATTATTGCTTAAACGTAATACCCCTTTGAGTCTCCTACTATCTTGGAAGCACGCCTTGCACATGATATTAAAGCTCTTGCATGACTAAGGTTGTCATTCATCAGCTTTAATATTATGTGTGGCGGACTGCCATGTTTAGGGTACCCTTCAGGGCGTGACAACTTGTGTCTCCTATTGCTGTGATGGACGCCTTACATATGGTGTCAAAGCTTTTGCATAACTTTAGGGATGTCATTCTTAAGCTTTAATACCGTATGTGGTGGACTGCCGTGTTTAGGATACCTTTTGGGCATGACATAAGTTAAAATAAAAGCTATTGAAATGTTAGGAGAAAAAGTTGATGAGTTAGAGGAAAGAATATTATATTCTATGAATGAAGGACAAGGAATGAAGAATATTCAAACTATTCGAACTATATGTGATTTTATTGATATCTTTCCAAAAGATTTACTTAGCTTGCCACCTTAAAGAGAAGTTGAATTTGCTATGGACTTAATGCCTAGAACTAAGCAAATATTGAAACCACCTTATCAAATGGAATCTCTAGAGTTGAAGGAGTTAAAAACACAGTTGCAAGAATTATTGGACAAAGGATTTATTCCCAGTACTTCACCATGAGGAGCACCTGTGTTGTTTGCTAAAAAGAAAGATTGAACAATGGGGCTTTGTATAGATTATAGAGACTTGAACAAAGTTACTATTAAAAACAAATATTCTATGCCAAGAATTGATCATCTGTTTGATTAGTTAATGGGAGCAAAAGTGTTCTCTCACATTGATTTGAAATCTAGATATCATCGTATTAATATCATAGTAGAAGATATGTCTAAAATGACATTCCAAACTCGATATGGTCACTGCAAATTCTTGGTAATGCCCTTTGGATTGACCAATGTTCTTCATGGATTTAATTTGTAGAAATTTTTGACATTTGTTGAATATATGTGTAGTGGTTTTCATTGATGATATATTGGTATATTCCACTTTTGAAGCAACACATGAGGGACATTTAAGAATGGTGTTTCAAGTGTTGAGAGAAAACAAGTTGTATGCTAAGCTATCAAAATGTGAATTTTGGTTAAGGAAAATATCTTTTCTTAGACACGTTATTTTTGGAGAAGGAATTTCAGTAAACATGAGAAAGGTCAATGCCATTATTGAATGGAAAAGGCTAGAGACAGTCACGGAAGTAAGAAGTTTTATAGGATTAGCTGGTTATTATAGAAAGTTTTTCAAGACTTTTCTAAGATAGCTTTGCCTTTAACTAAGTTGACAAGAAAGAATGAAAAGTTCGAATGGAATGAAAAAAGAGAACAAAGTTTCCAAGAACTAAAGAGAAGATTGATATCTGCTCCAATTTTAATTCTGCCTAATGATGATGATCCATTTGCTATTTATAGTGATGCCTCAAAAAATGGATTAGATTGTGTGTTAATGCAAAGTGGAAAGGTTATTGCTCATGCATCTACATAGTTAAAGCCCCATGAGGTGAACTATCCAACACATAATTTAGAATTGGTAGCGATTGTTTTTGCTTTAAAGATTTAGAGACATTATTTGTATGGACAAAGGTGCAAAATTTACATAGATCATAAAAGCTTAAAATATTGTTTACTTAAAAAGAATTAAACTTGAGACAATGAAGATGGTTAGAATCAATAAAGGACTACGAGTTTAATATCAATATCATTCAATGAAAATCAATGCAGTTGTGGATGCCTTAAGCCGTAAAAATTATCGGGAAGTAGCTTTGATGATCACAGAACAAAAATAACTTATCAAGGATTTAGAAAGACTAAATTTGGAATTTATTTTGCAAGATTCGAAAGTTGCGATTGCAAATTTAGTTTTAGAACCCACTATACTTTAAAGGATTAAAAAAGCACAAGAGCAAGATGTGGAATTACAATTAATAATTCAAAGGTCTTGCACAAGAAAGTATAAAGAGTTTCAATTAGATAAAGAAGGAGTTCTTTGATTGAATAATGGATTATGTGTTCTAAATGATCCAACTTTGAAGAAAGAGTTGATGCATGAAGCTCATTATATTGTTCATTTGGGGGAAATTAAGACTTGTCAAGAACTTAAAAGTGCATATTGGTGAAACGGGATGAAAAGAGATAGCTAACTTTGTTGCTTAATGTGAAATTGCTAAAGAGTAAAAGTAAAGCATCAAAAGCTGGGTGGTTTGTTGCAAGTATTACATATTTAGAGTGAAATGGGATCAGATTTTAATGGGTTTTATAAGTTATCTACCGGACTAATGTAGGTTATCATGGCATATGGGTAATTGTGGATCGACTCACTAAATTTGCTCATTTTTACACATTAATATGACATATTCCTTGGAGAAATTAGCATGGATATATATTAAAGAGATATTTAGATAACATGGAGTGCTAGTAGGGATTGTATTTGACAAAGATCCAAGATTTTGGCTTAGATCGAAAAAAGCCATGGGCATTCAACAAAAGTTTAGTATTGCATATCATCCATAGACATGGGCAAACAGAAAAGAATAGTACAAACTTTAGAGGATATGCTCAGATGATGTGTATTAGAATTCAAAGGAAGTTAGGATCGACATTTGCCACTTGTAGAATTTGCTTACAATAATAGTTATCATTCTAGCATTGAAATGCCATAATATGAATCATTATGTGATGCAAATGGGATAATCTAGAAAGAATTTCCATCAGACCTGAGTTAGTACGAGAAATGATTAACAAAGTGGCAATAATCAAATGGAAAATGAAAGAGGCACAAGATCGACATAAAATTGGGTTGATACAAAAAGTAGATTGCTTAAGTTTGATGTAGGAGATCATGTATATATCAAGATAAGACTAATCAAGAGTTTATATCAAGGAAGGTTACGACGAAAATTAAGTCCAAGATATATTGGACCTTTTGAAATCCTAGATAGAGTTGGAGATTTAGTATATCTGTTGGCATATCCACCAAATCTCGCTAATATACATAATATTTTTCATGTATCAGCTTTGAGGAAATAAATTTCAAATCTAGACAAAGTGGTTGAATTAGAACCTATCTCACTCGAAGAGAATTTGACATATAAGAAACATCCAATAAGGATTTTGGACTATAAAGCGCAAACTCTTTGGAATATGGAAATCAAATATGCTAAGATCTCGTAGGATCCACAAACCAAAGAAGTTACATGAGACCTAGAAGAGGAAATCATAAAGAATTATCCTCAATTGTTTGAAGACTTAGGTAAACTTCAAGCTTTGAGGACAAAGGTTCTTTTGGTGGGTTGGGCAGGGGTTAGGGAATGATGTAATCCCCAAGTTTTTCATCAAGTTAAATTAGACTCAAGATTGAAAATCGTTAGAAAACTAGTGTAAAAGTTTGAACGAATAGTATGATTAGTAGATTTAAGTCTAATAGCATGTAAAGAATAGGCAAATGAGATTAGGAATTCAAAAAATTTCAATAGATTTATTTCAAAGTTGTTTATTAAATTATTCACTTTCAAATTTCTTATGAGAATTTAGTTATAAATTATTT
Organism: Combretum micranthum; assembly: GCA_024138025.1. NCBI lineage: Eukaryota > Viridiplantae > Streptophyta > Magnoliopsida > Myrtales > Combretaceae > Combretum > Combretum micranthum. The sequence goes on along the minus strand of JAMXBD010000928.1, from coordinate 81,181 downwards.
TTAGAATATTTATTTAACTAAATTTCTAATTTTAGGGGTCAAGCTTTGCATTAATTTTAATTTTATGTTCCTTGATACATTAAGCTTTAAAAAGCCCAATTAATCATGAGAAGCCAAGCCCAGTTCTTTCCATGTAAACAAGCCCATCTATCTACCTTAATTATTATGCTGCACACATACAATAAGTTTTTAAATGCCCCTAAAGTCAACCTTATTTTAGCTAAATTAAAGGATAATTATCAACTCGAATTGGATAAAAAAATTTCTCCTCCTCTTCCTTCTTGCAGGTGCGATTTATAAGCGTGGACACAAACTGCATTTTCTTCTTCATATTCTCCTCTCAAATTCTTCAAGAATTCAAGTTAAACTTCCATTATCAAGACAAGATACAAGTAGCTAAATTATTACATCTCTTTTACTTTGTAAATTTTGTAAGATATATAATTATACTAAATGCTCTTGTTAGTTAATTTTTGGATATAAGCTTGTTGATAGTGTTGGAGTTAGATATGTAAGAGTTAAGTGAAGCAATTGATAGTTTAAGTCCTAAATCATTGATATAATGGACTATTATTGGTTAGATAGAGTTGATGTTTATGCTTTTGTTAGGTCAATTTGAAGTTAGGAGAGAAACATATAAGTCTTATTTAGTTATGTTGGAGCGTATTTGATGCAGGACATGAAGATCATATTATTATTTTAGGAAGATTACGATTTCTTTTTCTAGATTTAATAGGATTAATGTTAATTTGATAGGAGCATTATCATTTCTAATAGGATTAATGTCATTCTATTGATATCAAGTTATTTAATTAGATTATATTCAATCATATAAATAGACTAGATTTGTAAATGTTGAGATGGAGATTTGTTATGAAATAAAATATTATTTTGTCTCTCCTATCTCTCATGTATTCAATGGAATCAACAGATTGATAGAAGTTACTTTCTGGTATTTGTGCACAAATCAACAGATTGCAATGTTTATGCTTTTTCCAAAATTCATAGTCTTATTGAGTTTTCATATTGTGATGCCTATTTGTCTTGGTCCTCTTAGAATCAACAGACATATAGAAGGTTGTCTTTTGGCAATTGTGTACAATTCAATGGTTTCAATTTTATATCATTCGCCACTTTCTAGGTATTTGCATAATCAACAGATCATGATATTTATCTCTCTTTTCTTCTATTACATCAGTTGGTATCAAAGCCGACATTCATCTTAGGATTTCATCACACCATAAAGACAAGCCAATGATGAAAATTCGAGGGTGGATTCTATCCACCTTAGAGAGGACGATGCAAGGCATGAAGATCATATTGCTATTTTAGGAAGATTACAATTTCTTTATCTAGATTTAATAGGTTAATGTTAATTTAATAGGAGCATAATCTTTTTTAATAAGATTAATGTTATTCTATTTATATCAAGTCATTTAATTAGATTCCATTTCAATCTTATAAATAGACTAGACTTATAAATGTTGAGACAGAGATTTGTTATGGAATAAAATATTATTTTGTCTCTCCAATCTCTCCTACTATTTTGTGGAATCAATAGATTGATAGGAGATTGCTTTCTAGTATTTGTGCAAGAATCAATAGATTGCAATGTTTATCCTTTTTCCAAAATTCGTACACTTATTGATTTTTCAGATTTTGATGCCTATTTTCTGGGTATTATTGGAGTCAACAGATATATAGAAGATCGTCTTCCAGCAATCATGCTCAATTTAATGAGTTTTGATTTTATATCACTTGTCACTTTCTAGGTATTCAAAAAATCAACAGATTGTTATTTATCGCTCTTTTTTTTCCACTACGTCAGTATTTGATGAAGATAATGTCATAAAAGGTGATTGAAAGGTGTAAATTTTGAAGCTGGAAAAAATGAGTTACAGATAGAGGAGTCACGGGCGTAATCTTGACCTTAAAGCTTCCAGTGTCAAGTTTTTGGTCAATTACGGGCATGATCTTGCTCTTAGTAGCATTTGATGTTGGTGTTTTGATGAATCACGACATCAATCACAGAAGTGAATGTGCCGTGATGATTAGCATAGCCTTGTACATGGCTGTGCAGGCTAGCCATGTTGCCTCCTCTGTTTCGCCTTGTTTAAAAAGTATGTATATATAATAATAATAATAATAATAATAATAATTATAATAATAATACACACACATTATATGTAGAATCTTGTTTTAGTGATCATAGAACATAGTTAAAATGCCATAAGTTATTATTCTCCATCCTCATGGATTAGTTAGGTGTGTATAGTTAAGAGTAGCATTTTTATAAATTATAATGACCAAGGAATTAAGAATATATTGACTTAAATTTATATACTTAAATAGTAATAAAAATTCTTGATTAGTTATATGCTTAGTAATATATGTTTATTGTTTTATAAGACCTTAAATCAAGACTTAGACTTTCCATTTGACTATTACGACGACTAAGACAAGATGCACTAGTGAGTAATTGATCTTTCCACTTGCTTGGATTGTAATGTAGTAGCATGTAACTTTAAATACAACATAAATTGATCATAAGTATGGGAATTGGGGAATAATTGCATGTTGAATTATTATTTAATTGAATGAATATTTTTAATACTACAAGTGATAACTAATTGTTTGATATTGAATGGTTAAAGTCTATTGTTAATTGTCCGAAGCTGATTGATTACTAATTAAATTGAACTAACTCTCATTTGATCAAAAATGAATCAGACATGCGTTGCATACATCATACCATTACATTTACATGGTATTTATCAAGTATTATATTTCTATTCTATGGATTGTGTTATTATTATTAGTAAATCTAGCAAAAAGTTACCATTGGATCGTCAACTCTATAGGAACTTAGTAGGCTTGAAGGACGTCGCCTGATAAAGATTGATTTGAAATGATAATGCTTAGTAGAAATTCTGAGACCTAAGTAAAGTTGAGAATATATTGTATATATAGAATTAGTTACAAATAACAAATAAGTTTAAAAATAATTACTTCTTCCTTAGTTCTGTTGGGTTTCCTAGACATGGAATACTTGGTGCTGGTCCTTTAACTCCCAAAAGAGGGCGTAAATCTCCATAAGATTTAGATTATAGTTATCAAAGCCATGCTTGTTGCATATGCTTGATTATTATATGCATATGTTTGATTGTATTGCATATGTTTGCTAAATAAACTTGTGTGAATCTACTGAATTGTGTTAAGATTTTGTTATTTACCGAGCTTGTTATGCTCACGTTCCCTTAGATTGTTTGTTTACAGCAATTAAAATGGGAAAGACAAGACTAAGAAGTTGAAGATAGTGTAGATATTAGAGACTTTTGAATATGAATTAGAGAAAGAATTTTTGTGTTTGTATTGAAACTTTGTGGGAGACTAATGTTTTAATAGTTGAGCAAATGTAGTATAAACCCTTGAAGATCTTTTGTTAAGAAGATGTAATATGAAGCCTTTTGAAGATAAAAAAGTTGTAATGTAATGAACAAGGACTCTTGTTAATTTATTCTTATATATATACTCAATGATTTCTTATTCTATACAGCCTTCGATACTGTTATACTATCCACACCAAGAAGTATTTTGGTTAATACTACTAGGGTACCTTGTGAGGTGTGACTTCATCAGCCATCTTATTATCAACACTAGCTTCGTAAGTAACTGCATAGTTATACCCCATCAATTTAGAAAGGTACTTATGTCGCTTAGGTGTTTGAATCACCAAAGATATAATTTCCTTTATAATGCATGCCTAACATGTATTGTCTCCACTTGTGAACTACCTTTACATAGCATACAATTTTCTCACAAAATCAAAAGCTTTCCTTAATTGAGTAGGCATCTTTTTTGCTAAAAAATGCAACAGGATGATCACTCTCTAATAGAAAAATACATATACCAAATCTTAAAGCATTGGTTTCTATAATAAAAAGTATCTTTAAAATTAGTAATGCAAAAATGGGAGCTGATATTAAAGCAGATTTTAGTTGCTCAAAAGCTTCTACTACTTTAGCAGTCCAATGAAAAGCATCCTTTTATAATAAATCAGTCAAAAACTTGCTAATGTGGCATAACCTTTGATGATAAAGCATCCATAATAAATAGAAAGTCCTAAAAACACACAGTTGTTTGATTGAGCTAGGAATAGGTCATTAACTCATAGCTTCAACTTTTGTAGGTTCAGGTCGTATACCATCTTTAGATACAATATGCTCCAAGTAATCAATAGTCATAATTCCAAAGCTACATTTTGATTTCTTTGAAAGAAAAAAATGTGTGAGCCAATAAGACTCGAAGCACCTGTTTGAGATGATCAATATGCTCTAAAATGGTCTCGCTGTAGACTAAATGTCATCAAAGAAAATGATGATAGACTTCTTAAGAAATGGCTGAAATATCTTGTTCATAATGCTTTGAGATGTTGCAGGAGCATTGCTTAACCTGAATGGCATCACAAGAAACTTATAGTTTAATTCCCAGGTTTTGGCCATAACATGAGTTAAAATTTTTTAAAAGAATTAAAATCTAAATCTAACTTTATATCATGAAAAATAATAAATGTTTTGGCAATATATTAATTAACATTTTTTAGTAATATAATGTGTTGTTTTGCGTACATTAAAAAGGTTGTTATTTCTCATATTTTATAATTAAACATTTTTCCAAAAGTATTAGAAGTTTACTACAAGCTATCACAATGAGTTTTACAGCATAGACACAATGTCCTTTCTCTTAAATAAAATTTCTTTCATTAAATGTTGAAATGACAATTCCCAATCAAACCATACTTATTTTCTTTTACAAAAAAGAAAAGTAATAAGAGATTTGAAAGTTTACGCAAAACTAGGCATTGTTGTTGTTTTCAGAAAACCAACACAATATTTTTTTAAGTTTTCTTTTCTAATATACTCTCTTTTACCCTCACAAAATCTTTCTTCTAAACTTTCGTATTTTAGCTTGAAAAACCCTAAGATCATGTTTGCAAGTTTTACCACTGGTGTTTTAGAAAGAAAAAAGTGAAGTGATCTCAAAAAGAACGATAAGTATTTTCATTTGTTTTATTTTCTCAGATGTCAAAAAGTATCTTCGTTACATACACCAGTACATGTGTATATTTCACCATTCACATATGAAATATCATTTTTAGCAGGTATCATTTTTCAGAAAAATCGAAAAAAACGAAACTTCGTTTGTTAGGAATGTTAAAAACAGATAAAAGCTTGTTTTGCGAGTTTATTTAGGCTTAAAATAAAAATATTTTCTATGTGTTCATAAACAAAAGCTATTTTTTGTCTCATCTAAATAAAGAATAACATAACATGCAATATAATAGTAGATCTACCCTCTAAGCTCTTATGTTGGATCTAAAGTTATGGTTTAGAAGATAGAGTTCTTATTAGATTAGTGTGTGTTGTTGTTGTTGTGGTGTCGAGTTGTTTTTATGCACGTTTTGAGGAAAGGATATGTTCTAGTAGAGTTAGTAGTGTTTTGGAGTAAGTTTTGATGTTGTTCTATTTGTTTTTTATGATCTTGTCCTAGTTTTGCTCTCGATGTGGATCAGTGGGAAGCCTTATGTAGGTGTCCAAGGGTAAGTTTTAGTGCACAGTATCTATCACGGCCTAAAGTTAAGCTCTCAACATGCCTGCGACAGACACTAAAGATTACCATGCCTAAAAATAAGTTAAGTGTTAGAGCATAGTGCCCTTCGCGGCCGACGATCGAGCCCTTAACCTACCCTTTGACAAATACTAAAGGTCATCATAGCCAAAATATATCAAAGTGCATGGAGCACAAGTTCTATCGCGGCCTAATGTTTAGCCCTCGATGTGCCCACGAAACAAGCTATGAAGGTTTTTAACAACACGCAACCTTAGTTGATTGAGACATGACATGGTTTTCTTATAGGAATGTACCATGCAACCCTTCTTAGGCTGCCTTTGACCTTTAGTTTGCTTTGGCATGACCCTAGTTTTGTATAGCGATGTGACCTTCAACCCAACCTAAGGAGTGAATGATGATGAAGAACATAAGTTAAGAAGCTTTTACTAGAGATCTAGGATGCTTAAGTTTTGATAAGAGTTCTATCTTCTCTATTATGTGTTTAGTGATGTATGCTTGTTCTTTTATAGGAGCTTTCAATTAAGACCCAGGGTTTCCAGTAGACTACTACAATCTCTAAGCAGGATGCATAAGTGAATGACTTGAATCTTATCACGATGTTGTGCTTATAATATAGTTGCACGTGTCTTTATATGAACAAAACTAAGTATGTATGGAGGTGGAGATATCGTATGCTATATGGTACTTGAATGTGTGACAAGCTTTAATATTCGAAGTGATAACAAATTTCCTGATGTTGATATGTAATGAATACTGATGATTGTCTAAACGTTGTATGATCGTTAATAGCATGATCTAAGTCTTATATGACATTTAATCTAAAATAGTCATACATTGCATGACAACATGCTGCATTAGCATGATACTTGTAAACCCCCAAATTTTTGAATCGGTTTAGCCCAAAACCCTAAACCGGAAGTCAACCGAAACTCTAAAGGTCAACAAAGCCCTAGTTAGACGTAATAGCTCAAAGTCCGGCACTCCCGAATAAGAAACTCGGTGAGGATAAGTAGAAGTTTAGAATGTAGAATAATGCAGAATTATCTAAGGCAATGTAAAAGGATCAGATTAGTAAAACCACAACTCGTCTCGAACCCAATCGGACATGGTTCTTGAAAAACGTGTCCAGAATCCCGGAATAGTAAAAATATTCTGAATACACCGTTAGACTCGTAAAAATATAAGGATTTCAAAAATATCAATTTTGTAATTTTTCGGTAAGTAAAAATAACAGATATCGCATTTATACGCGTATTTTCTTACTACCGGTACTTTATTAATCATATCTACTTTACATTATACTATTCATTACTATTCTATACTATTCTTTTATCTTTACTTTTTCTTACACCTACTCTTACACACTCCATAACCTATAACCTTTACTTTTTACCTTTCTCATAACTTTATTTCACATCTACTTTATTTATTACTTCATTGAATCCACAAAATACAAAAAATAAAACACACTCCCTCCCTTCATCGTACATGGCCGACGCCCCCCATGCCCCATTCATCCTCAATTTGTTTCAATTTTTATTTATTCCTCCACATTTTCCTATAAATACCCCTCCTCTTTCACTTCTTTCACACATTTACTACCCACAAATTCTATACAAAAACTCTCCCAAAATCTCTTCTCAAAACTCTCTCAAAATATCCTCCCAAAACTCTCTCAAATTTATTCCAAAACAACTTCTACCAACAACTAAAACCCATATCCACATAGCAATACCAAAGTCTTCTTTAGGTAACAATTCTATATTATTTTCTTTCTTCTCATGTCATGTAACTTTACATGACCATAGTGTGAGTTTCCAAAGACTAAATGTTATGGAAACTACATTATATTCATGTATTGTTCTTGTTCATGAAAATCTATTTATGTTTATGTTATTCGTATTATTGTTGCTATATCTAAGTATTATTATCTATATATATACATATTGTTTAGAGCATATAAGCTCACTTGCAATTTATTTATTTTTTATGCAATGCAATTTATTTATTTATTCCATTGCAATTTATTTATTTATTCCTTGTTATTTTAAGACTAGTCTCTAGTCTTAGACTTGTCATTATCAAGTCAAAACAAATTTTTCTTTCTTTCATTTTATTTTTATTTTGGGACTAGTCTACTTCTTAGTTCCGGGAGCCTTGAAAAAGCTAAGACTCACAATACTTGACTTTATTATTTATGCTATTTTGTTTGCTATTATTTTCTCATAATTCATGTTCATTTAATTTGTTGTCCAAAATTTCAAGTTCTAAACATAGTTGACAAAAAGGAGATTTTGACACTTAGAAAACAAGTTTATGTAAAGTAGATGATCTATGGTTTAAAAAAAAAAAATAATAAAGTTATCTCTTTTCAAGTTACAAGAAGAAACCACTAAGATTTTATAAACTACTTTTACTATAAAAAGTTTCTTAAAACACTTATTATCCAACTTTGTTGTTATAAAGAAAATAAATTTTTATGCAAGGATAATTTCTATGAAAAACATAATATGAGGAAAGAATGAGAAATTTTCAAATAAAAGATTTTTGTAAACAAATAGACAAAGAAATTTGTATAGAAAAAATAAATAGGAAAAATAGTATTAATATAGAAAACTTAGAAAGAAGAAAATTTATTTTCAAAAAGTTACTTGGAAATATATATATAAGCCAACATAAAACATTTTTTTTTTGTAAAACAAAAGAAACAAGATATTCATTTCAAGAGATTTACAAAAATGAATTCTTGTAAACTATATTTTTCTAAAAACTCCAAAACCGACATAATTTTACTTGAGCAACATGATTGGACAACAAACACTTGAGCATGAATAAATATGAGCTAAGTAACCATAAAAAGAGAAATTTTCAACCATATAGATAACTAAGTATTTATCAAACAAATTTTGATTGATTAAACCAAAGTTGTTTTTGCATTGGAAAATCCGTGGTGAATTTTGTCGCCACTGTTTCAGAGCCTATATGACCTTGTTTGTTAAAAATAATTTTAGAAATGGGTAGATCTTTTCGAGTAGGTAGAAATCGGTATATTATATGCACGATTCCGAGTTAAAATGACCAAGTTATGGCCATTTTAAGTTGGAACTTTCCTTTATACGAACTTTAACGTTCTTTTGACATTGTCTTGTCAAAATTCAAGAAAATCATCAAGAGATACTCATTGTGAGTATTTTCTTTGGCTAGGCGACTCCGAGGAAGGATATCTATATCCCGAAGATTATTTCAATTAAGAGGAGTGTGTGAACGACACATCCGCATAGAGGAATAGTCGACATGGCATCGTGAGTTTATTTCTTTTGAATGCTATACTTGTTGTTCTTGTAATTTAGTTGCATTAGAAGTTAGGAAAAGATAAATGGATATGTATGTAAATAATTCTTTGAAAGAATCCTAAGAATATCGAGGCCGGAATTGATTTAAAATGGTTGTTTTAGTATAAATACTTGCTTTGTAAGAGATGCTTTGATCACCATAAACTTGATAATAATAATGTTACAATATCATAAATAAATGGATTCATGCATACCACGAAGTGAGTCACATTGCATTTTGGGTTATTATCCTTGGGTGAGAAGGATAGTAAGCTCATGTCGAAAGCAACACTTGGCGAAAGGTCCAAAAGCGATTGCTTAGCGACGTTATGGAAAAAGAAAATGCTTGGCGGAAGATCCAAAAGCAAGGCTCGATTCAAGTAGACTTCACATGCTTGGCGACACTGGTCGAAAGCATAAATCTTTTTAACTAAAACTACTTGTTTCGAGGTTATGTATCACCAAACCCCGAATGGAGGGCGCAAATCCATTCAACATATAGTTCCTGGAAAACTATATGTCTTGTTTGCCCATGTGTATGTTGCATTTCATTTGTTTGATTAAATAACTTGTTTGAAACTTTGTTACAAGAAGTTATTTATGGAAATAATTCTCACTAAGCCTGTTAGCTTATACTCCCATAGATATCTTTTGCAGTTTCCCTATTTATGGTTAAGGCCACGAGGACCCTGCGGTCAAGTAATTTCTTTTTGGATAAAGGAAATTCTAGATGAAGTTAGTATAAGTAATGATGTACAAATATTCTTGTAATGATTAGTGATAGGGGAAATGTCCCTAAGTTTGTAAAACCTTGATATGAGTAAAATGATTATTATGATTCATCTTTTCTTAATATGTATTATATCTTCTTAAGCTTCATAATTCCATATATGGTCTCCTATAATTTGTGAGAGCACACCTTACACTTAATATCAAAGCTTTTGGAATGGCTAAGATTATCATACTTAAGCTGTAATATTGAGTGTGGCGGACTATTACGTTTAGGGTACCCCTTCGGTGTGACAATACCCATACTACGTATTGATATCCTAATCTTATGGTAATGCCTTGTCACATTGGAGAGTCCGGGTAAGGTTACAAAGGGTTGCTAACCCCACGAGAACTAAGTTAACTTGAGGCATGCCGCCCAAGTGGTGGAGACTTTTAGGGTGTCGATACTTAGGGAATTCCTAATGGTTCTAAGGTGAAGTTGAGATTATGTTGAATATGTTTATATACTATACGGTGGAGTTACTAAGCTTGTCGATCACGTGCGATAGGTGTGGTGGTCGACTTGAGAGAAGCCTTGAACTGATGTACGTGTAGGATATCTTAAAAAGAGGAGTGGGAGGAGGAACAGGTAAATTGCTTTCTTAGTGCCCGACTATGACAGAAGATCCAATTAGATAGATTGATTGTTCTTGACTCATTCTTCATAGAATAAGTGCTTTGATATTTCTTTAAGATATTTCAGCAAAGTTTCCATGTTGCTCTTAATCTTAGCAATGTGCAAAATCTCCACAAATGAGAAGAGCAGCCTCCTATTTATAGATGTTGGAAGTTGATGCTATTCGTTAGATTGTTTCTAAGGATCCAAAGGCTGAGATTGAGCCTTCTTTTCTTATAAAAGTAGGCTGGGCTGGACATGAGCTTGATAAATTTTATTATATAAAAGAAACACATTTTCAATATTGAAAAGGATAAAGGCTTATATTATTCTACATAAGCCTTAATTTAGCTAAACAAAGCCCAAATTAATTAGAAAGACATTTTTGGAGTCTACTTTTCATGCACGAGAAAATCGAATTAGGCCAAGAGCAGAATGAATTAGTCCGACAATCCCTGTTCCAAGCCTACCAAGCCGAATCTCCCCATGACATCCCTTATTGGACTTGGTCTTCTAACCCTTGCCACTAGTCTAAAAGACCGATCCATGGCATTAAATTAGGTAAAAAGCTTAATTACTGAAATGACCCTTTACATATGCTAATTAATTTTGGAAAACTTCTCCTTTCTTAGTTTTCAGTCTCTCATGGGCATAGAATACTTGAGATTGGTCATTCAATTCCCCAGGAGGGTGTAAATCCCATTGGTTTGGATTTCGATCATCGGAACTACACATATCATATGGATGAGTGTGACATTGCATATGGTTGTAATTAAAACTTGTTTGGCATTTATTGAAGTGTGTTTGATCATGTTATCTCATTGCGTCATGGACTGCTCATACCCTATAGATTTTATTCTTTAGTCTGTAGAGTAGATTCAAGATTGAGGTAAGTGGATATAAAGACCTAGAGGGAAAATCCAAGGCTCGAGTGAAAGTTGAAAAAGACTTTTGTGTAGAACCCCTAAGTTGTTTTCTTGTAAGTTGTAAGTTGTTAAGAAACTTATTCTAAGATGCTTGTAAGGTTGTTTTTGTAAAGATCTTATACGTATGCGAAATTTTTTATCTTGATAATCTCATGGTTCTGTTTTAAATGTTCACCCCACACTTCCTAATAGTACGATGCTCACAAGTTTTCTTGAAAGGTCTTTATTGGCTATTTTTAATTCATGACTCTCTAATTCATCAATGGGTGTCAATGTATAAGATACCCTATGGGGGTAATGGCACATAATGTCCCTCATGAGCTTTTAAAACCGTTTTTTCAATGTTCCTTGGATGCATGATTTGATGCTAGCTAGAAGTTCATCTATAGTTGGGATGGGAAATTGGTCCTTAATTGTAACTTGGTTCAAGGCTCTATAATCAATGTGAAATCACCATGAACCATCTTTCTTTTTACTAGCAAAACTGAGGATGAATAGGGATTGGTAATATGTTTGAACAACCCCTTGTTGAAGCGTCTCATTTACTTGTTTCTCAATCTCGGATTTCTAAAAGTGAGGATATCTATAAGCTTTGACATTCACTGGTCCTTTACCATCTTCATGTGTATCTGAAAGCGAGGATATTGAATCTCACGCATAGGAGGCAATGATGAAGGTGCTTTAAACACATGTTGATATCTACCCAATAAGGCCTCAATGCTTCATTGCTAGTGGTCAAGTTGGATTGTGAAAGACAACAATTGAGCTAAAAATTGAAAACAAGAAGCCATCGCATCCACTTGTAATAATCGCTTAATTTAGTGATAGGAAATGTCAGTTCCTGAGGGATACCCTAAAAGTGACAATCCGCCATACACGAAACTAAAGCCTAAGAATGACTACCTTAGTCGTGCAAAGGGTTCCATATCATGTATAAAGCGTACATCACAACCAAGGGAATGCATCGGAGTAGCGCAATTTACATTGATAACGATTAAGTAACCAGACAAGGAGAATACTTATCATAAAACATAAACATAGTTGATTACAAATTTTAGGAGCATACTCCCCGTTATTGTCTTCAAGTCAATATAAATACACCTTAATATCTTTAAATACTAACATAGCATACATTACATGTATAAAATCTTACAAAGTAACTTCATCCTATGTTCCTATTGCCTTCATAAAAGTTTAACATCCATCCATGACTTCCTTAATGTCATGATCATCGATTAAAGCCACGGGTATACCTATTTCAACAAAAATCTATATGGGGGTATAAACTTACAACTAGCTTAGTGAGATATTCTCTTTCATTCGCACGATGATATCACATAAGTTCATTTAATTTTTTTCACGCATATGCTACGCATACTGTGCAACAACCACATTATTACACAAATATATAACTATCCAGAAACCATATATAGAACGGATTTACCCCTCCATGTCTGTCACGCTCTAAGGGGTACCCTAAACGTAACAATCCGCCACACTCAACATTAAAGCTTAAGGATGACCACCTTAGCTATTCCCAAAAGCTTTGATATTAAGTGTAAGGCGTGCTCTCACAAATTTAGACGACCATCTATGGAATTATGAAGCTTAAGAAAAAAGGATTCATAATAATCATTCATTCATTCATAGCAATGATCTTACAAAACTTAGGGGCATTCCCTAGTCAAAATTCTAGTACAAGAATATTTCTACATCTTATCTAAACTAAACTATATCTAGAAATTCCTTAATCCAAAAGGAAAATACCTGGCTACGTGGTCCACGTGGCCTCAACCACAAATATGTGAACTGCAAAAGATATCTATAAGGGTATAAGCTAATAGGCTTAGTGAGAACTATTTCCATAAATAACTTCTTGTGTAAAGGAATTCAAACAAGTTGTTTAAGCAAACAAATGAAATGTAACATACACGTGGACAAACAAGGCATATAGTTTTTTGGGAACTATATGTTGAATAGATTTATGCCATCCATTTGGGGTTTGGTGATACGTAACCTCAAAACAAGTAGTTTTAGTTAAAAAGATTTATGCTTTCGATCAATATCGCCAAGCACATTAGGTCTACTTAAAAAAAGCTTTGCTTTCGAACTTTCCACCAAGCATTTCCTCTATGTCTCCAAGCAATCGCTTTCAGTTACTTCGCCAAGTGTTGCTTTCGACTTGAGCTACAATCCTTCTCACCCAAGGATAATAGCCCAATGCAATGCGACTCACTTCATGGTATGCATAAATCCATTTATTTATGATATCATAACATTTATTAATATCAAATTTAAGGTGATCATAGAATCTCATACAAATCAAGTGTTACACGCTAAAACAAACATTAAATCAATTCCAGGCTTCGATATTCTTAGGGTTCTTTCAAGAATTATCTACATACATATCCATTTGTCTTTTCTTAGTTCTAATGTAATTAGATTACAAGCACAAACAAGTAAAGTATTTTAAGGAAATAAACTCACGATGCCATGTCGACTATTCTTTTATACGGATGAGTCGCTCACACAATCCTCTTAATCAAATAGTCCTCAAGGTATAGGTATTCTTCCTTGAGATCACCTAGTCAAGGAAAATACCCGAAATGAGTATTTTTTTGATGATTTTATTGAATTTTGACAAAACAATGTCTTGAGAACGTCAAAGTTTGTATAAAGGAGAATTTCAATTTAAAATGACCATAACTTGGTCATTTTAACTCGGAATCGTGCATATAATATACCGATTTCTACCTACTCAAAAAGATCTATCCATTTGTAAAACTATTTTTTATCAAAACTAAACCATTTAGGCCCTGAAACAGTCGTGATCAGATTCACCACGAATTTTCTAACTCAAAAACAATTTTGTTTTAAACTTTAAATCTTTCAAGATTTGTTTGATAAATACTTAGTTATCTATATAGTTGAAAAATCCTCTTTTTATAGCTACATAGCTCATATTTATTCGTACTCAAGTGTTTGTTGTCCATCTATGTTTCTTAAGTAAAAAAAAATGAAAATTTGGAGATTTAGAAATCTATAGTTTATAAGAAATTTATTTTGTAAATTTTTTGAAATGAATACTTTGATTCTTTATTTTTTAAAGAATTACTTTATGTTTGACTTATTATTTCTCCTAGATGACCTTTTTCAAAAAAGCAATTTTTCCCTTTCTAAATTCTCTACATTAGTACTATTTTTCCCTATTGATTTTCTATACAATTTTTCTTTGCCCATTTGTTTGAAAAGATCCTAATTTGAAAACTCTCATTCTTTCCTCATAAGGTTTCCTTTATTTATGTTTTCATTGAAATCATTTTCGTACCAAAAATCATTTTCTTTTTTAAAAACAAAGTGATATAGAAATGATTTAAAAGCTTTTCAAAACAAAAGTAGTTTCTAAAATTGTAGTGAATTCTTCTTAAAACTTGCAAAGAAATAACTTTTACCATAGATTTTATATTTCATATAAACTTATTCCTAAGTGACAAAATCTACTTTTTATCAAGTATTTTTAGAGCTTTGAAAATTTTGGACAACAATCTTAATGGCATGATCTTATGAGAATTATAATAATAAGCAAAAATAACATAAATATTAAATAAAATCAAGTATTAGGAGTCTTAGCTTCTTCAAGGCTCCCGGGAATAAGAATAGACTGGTCCCAAAAGAAAAATAAAATGAAAGAAAGAAAAAATTTGTTTTGACTTGATGAGGACAAGTCTAAGACTAGAGACTAGTCTTAAAATAGCAAGAAGTAAATAAATTGTAATGAAAGAAATAAATAAATTGCAAGTAAGCTTATATGCTCTAAAGAATATATATATATATATATATAGATACATAATACTTAGATATAGTAACAATAATATAAACAAAATAACAACATAAACATAAATAGATTTCCATGAATAAGAACAATACATGAACATAGTGTAGCTTTTATAACATTTAATTTTTGAAAACTCACACCATGGTCATGTAAAGTTATATGACATGAGGAGAAGAAAATAATAAGAAAAGTTTACCTAAAGAAGGTTTTTGGAGTATTATGTGGTTATGAGTTTTGTGTAGGTAGAAAGTGGTTTTGGGATTATTTTGAGAGAGTTTTGGGAGGATATTTGGAGAGAGTTTTGAGAGGAGAATTTGAGAGAGTTTTTGTAGAGAATTTGTGAGTAGTAATTGTGTGAAAGAAGTGAAAGAGGAGTGGGGTATTTATAGGAAATGAGGAGTGAATTTTTGTGTGATTTAAATAAAAGAAAATTGAAACAAAATTGAGATGGATGAATTAAGGGGGGGGGGGGGGGGGGGGGGGGGGGGGGGGGCACCGACCATGCTTTGAGAGGGAGAGAGAGAGAGAGTTTTGTTTTGTATTTTTTTAAATAAATGAAGTAATAAGTAAGGTAGATGTGAATTAAAGTTATTGAAAAGGTAAAAAGTAAATGTTATAGGTTATGGTATTTGTAAGAGTAGGTATAAGAAAAAGTAGAGATAAAAGAATAGTGTAGAATAGTAGTGAATAGTATAATGTAAAGTAGACATGACAATTTAAGTACCGGTAATAAGAAAATACACGTATAATTACGATATCTGATATTTTAGTTATCGAAAAATGATGAAATTGATATTTTTTGAAAACCTTATATTTTTATGAGTCTAAAGGTATATTCAGAATATTTTTACTATTTCGAGCCTCGATATACGTTTTTCAAGAACTGTGTCCGATCAGGTTCAAAACTATTCACGGTTTTACTAATCTGATAATTTTAGGCTTCCTTATGTGATTACGCAGTATTCTATATACTAAACTCTTACTTACTTTATCCGAGTTGCTTATTCGAGATTGTCGGACTTAAGCTATTACGTCTAACTAGGGTTTTGTTGACTTTAGGGCTCCGGTTGACTTTTGGATTAGAGTTTTAAGCTAAATCGATTCCAAAACTTTGGGAGTGTACAGTGTCGAAGGTTACAGAATTATTGATGAAGATCCTCGACCTTCTACTGTTAGTCCTCAGGCTCCTGCCCCAAGCGTTTGGTTGGCTCAGCTCCGAACCTACGGCCGCATTCCCCGAGCGATTTGGGTTCTCTAGGAAGGAACATGGCCCGTGTCCCAGTACAATAATAGCCAATCTAACTCTAGCGTAAGAGTAGCAGCCTTCCAAAAGATTGTGATTCGATGGATGCTATGCGTGTACGTTTTATTTTTCTTAAGTCAAACCTTATTAAGGTTTTCAAAACACAAGTTTTCAAACTTTTTTTTATCCGAAAATACTTGTATTAAAATGTAGATATTTGTATAGTTACAAAAATCCTTTGGAAACATATTTGTAGCCTCATATAGTATGCAAAATTTAATGGTGTTGTCTCAACGATTATTTTTCACAAAGCAATTCATCTTACGGTGTTGAAAACTTGAATTTTTAACATTTCTTTTTTAGTTGTTTTGAAAGAACTTCATAAATTCTTGGGTTATTGTAAATGAATGTATTTCTTATTTTGTCTTCCAATTTCTTTTCTAAGTTAAATTTTTCTTAACTTTGATTTCTTGTAAAATTTTACTTCTAGTATTAAGGAGTAAAATTTCTAAAATTGCTATTAAGTTGTTGATATCATATAAAATTTGAGTTATTCATATTTCTCTTTTTAAAAGAAAACATTTTGATAAACAAATCATTTTTCCTTTTATATTTCCATTTTCTAATCCCTTTAAAATAAATTTTTGTTTCTAAACTTGGTCTCTTAAGTCTTTTACCACTTTTATTTGGAAGGAAAATCATGTTTCATTATTTTTCTACGTTGTTGATAATAACTATTGTTTTTTGAAATTTATCAAGTTTATATTCTTTTTATTTCTTTGAAAACATATATATTACTTAAACTTGGAAACCTTTATTTTTCTAAGTGAGTTTATAAATTAGTGGATTTATTTTATCTTAACTTTGAAAACTAGTTTACTTTTTAGTTTTTATTAAGAAGTTGAAAAGATTCCAATCTTTAGATTTTTATGAAAATCTTGCATATCACAAATTATTAATACTAAACCTTAGGTTATCTCTTATGAAAAGAGAATGTTGATTTTCTTAGTTAGTTTCTTTGGAAACCATTCTTGTTGTTTCCCACGCAAATTCATGTTGAGTTTGATAAGGAATTGAAAAAATCATTTTTCTATGTGTTGACAGAAACTTTATTTAGTGACAAAGTTACAAGATGAAAGAGTTTGATCACATTTCCTTGGTTAAAGAAAACTTTCCTCTAAACTTTTGTTGAGACAATATCATTATGGTTATGCATGTACATAGCATGTAAAATAATAAGAACATAGAAAGATATCAGAAGCAAATGATAACAAGCTAGATAATAATAATATCAAGTATTGGGAACATTAACTTCATGAAAGTAACCTGGTTAAGTATTGAGAGCCTTAGCTTCATCAAGGCTTCCTCGGACTAAGAATAGACTAGTCCCAAAAAGAAAAGAAAAGAATGAAAATCGTTTTGACTTGATAAAGACAAGTCTAAGACTAGAAAGACTAGTCTTACTAAATTACATGAGATAAGTAAATAAATAAATTACAAAGCATAAATAAATAAATAAATGTTATGTTAGTGAGCTCATTTGCTCTTAAAAATATATATACATATACTTCATAATATATATATATAGAGTTAGATTAGAAGCAGTGATGATAATAGCAACATAATAACAATATAATAACAATAATAGCATAAAGGAAGTGTAGGCATGAATAAGAACAAAACATAAACATATTGTTGCTTCCATAATCTTATAGGTTTTTAGGAAACACAAGCTATGATCATGTTAAGTTACATGACATGAAAAATAAACATGAGAAGTTTTGCCTAAGGTAATGTGTTTTGTTGAAGAAAAAGAGAGGTGGTTGTAGTATTATGTGGGTAGTAGTTAAAGAGGGGTTTTGGTAGTATGTGAGTAGATGAAATGTGAGAAATTTGGAAAAGTGAAGAGAGATTTTGAAGAGAGAATTTGAGGACTGATTTTGGGAGAGTTTTGTTATGTAAAATGAAGGTGTGAAAGAAGTGAAGGGAGATGATGTATTTATAGTTGAAGAAAGAAGGAAATTTGTGTAATAAAATAGATTGAAAAAGAAAAAAATTGAGAGAAAGAACCTTGGGGGGTGGGGTTGAGCTGGCCATAATAGAAAGAGAGGGGAGAGAGAGATTAAATTTGTATTTTTGTAAGAAAATAATTAATATGTAAAATATGATTAGATATAAGATATATAGGGAAAGGTAAAAAATAAGAAAATAGGCGTATAGGTAGTAAGAATAGGTAATAAGGAAAAGTAGAAATAGATAAATAGTAGAAATAGTACTATGAATAGTAGACTACACAAATAAAATAATGGTAATAATAAAAATACGTGTAAATGGGGCTATATCAGATATTTTTATATACCGAAAAATTATGAAATTGATATTTTTTGATTTCTTATTTTATTACGAGTCTAACGGTATTAACGGAATATTTCTACCGTCCAGTGTATCAAGGCATGGTTTTCGAAAAATGATCCCGTTGGGATCCGAAAGACACTAGAAATTTGTGAATCTAATATTTTTAAGCTTCCTTATATTATTACAAACTATTATAAACAATTATTTTAGTTCCATTTTTTAGGTTTTAAGAGCGTGGGATTACCGAATCTTAAACTCTAGGGTTTGTAGTAGACTTGGTTAACTTTAGGATTCCGGTTTGACTTACGGCTTGTTGATTTTATTCGTAAGATTATAAAATTTTGGGGTTTTTTCCGTGTTATATTTTTTGTTCAAACGTTTATGGTTTATTTTGTTTTATTTGTGATCATTTAATATTTTACAGTTCTCGGGATCGTTTAACCGAGTCTAAGGTTTTGGGTTGACCCAGTTTGACTTTTGGTGGTAATTGAAAGTTTTTATTCTAAAATTCACCAAAGGATTTAGGTTTTAGTATTTTGTTGTCGAGCGTTATTTAGATACATCATCTTGATTTGTGTGTTAGAGATTGGATAGATGATTTGGTTGGCGTACGGATGTTGAATCAATCGATTATTGGATTTTCCGTTTTGTTTTGAGGGTTCTCTTTTTCTTGAGGTTAAGAATTTTTGTATTTGATCTTATTTAGAATTCAGTTTTAACTTGGGTCGATTTTCAGGATCTCGGTTTTATTGTTTAACTTCTAAGATCATTTTATAAGAATTATGAAAATTTTAGGGGTTTATAGGAAATCTGAGATAAACCTTCCTTTTTACCCTTTAACTAAACTAAAACTCTTTTTTTTATAGAACTGAATGGTTGGGTTATGATAATCAATAGTAATGGGCCTCAATTCTTAGAGTCATTGCACACTAAGCACTAAATCAGCTGTTTGTAATGGTAGCAAACAAATGTATCCATGAGAGAAAGACCTTGAACCTGAAAAGCCACATTCTCAAATTTTCCTTGACTTGTCATTTTAGTGCAGTTACCAATGAGAAACATTGAATGTAGCTAAAGAAATGACAATTAAATTGGGATGCATTAATAATATAATTCGACAAAGTTAAGTGTGCTACTAGAATCAACTAAAATATTCATAGATTTATTATTGATGATACCTTTGAAACAAAATGTTTGAGGTAAAGGATTACTTGCTAAAGTGTGATAGTTGATAGTATAAGCTTCATTGCACTCTTCATTAGCGTCATGAAGTGAAGGCATAGTGTCTGAACCATCACCCTCTTCATTAGTCATTAAAAGCAAAAGTTTGGCTTTATACTTATGATTTCAACTATACTTTTCATCACAACTAAAACATAAGCCTTACTTATGTTTGATACTCATTTCTTGATTGCTGCACTACTAAATTACTTTGAGTAGAACTAGTAGAGGACAAGGTTGACTTTGAAAACTGTAAAGTGTTAGAGCTCGAAGAAACAGATTTGAATAGCATCCTAAAACTTCGATTCATACATCTTTGCTAGCCAAAATATTTGTTGGTCGAGCAATTAAAACTTCCTTCGAATATCATGCTTAAGACAAAAAAAAAAAAAAAAAAAAAGCTTAAGAGAAGCTATTAAGCAAACCAATAACACTAGTGGATAATGATTCAAACTTTGATTGATACTTATCAACTGTTCTTTCTTGTACCAACTTAGATAATGCACCTTAAACATCATGATACTTAGAGGGGCAAAACTGAGCCTCTAAAGACTTAAGAAATAAGATCCAAGTACTGATCTGTTTGTTTTGATCCATCCATTAAAACTACTTCAATGATTTATCCTCTAATGCAAATGAGGCAATGGTTCAGAGCGGCTCATCAAGTATTTTATGAAAGTTGAAAAAAATTTATGTTTTGAAAATCCATCCTAACAGGTCCTCACCATCAAATTTAAGGATTTCTAACTTCATTCCTTTTAACATATTACCAATAAGAGCTATATCTAAAGATGATGAACTCTGAGGAGAATGAATACTATGATTACTGGAAATTTTTTTATTCGGATCAACTTGATCAACTTGGATTTGCAAATTATGCAGTGAATTCTGAATAGAGGCCATGTTATCTTGTAATTATGAAGCAATAGTTAATTGTTCTTTGAATTGCACTTGAATGTTCTTCATTGATTCAGCAATTGAATAAATCAATGATTGCAACTTAGCAATCTCCTCCTAAATGAGAGCATCAATATTACCAAGCCCACTCAACAAGCCTCAATTCCTTAATCACTAACCCTAGAAACTTCTAACATATTGTGTCACTTTAGTCTAAAAGCTAAGTTCCTTCTCTCTACGTCTCTCTCTCTATTTCTTGTTCTTTAACAAAACCCTAGTTTGTATTCTAAGGTGTATTTGTTGTAATATTGCAGGTTGAAGATAAAATGCTAGACTGAGACTTTTTTGTGCAAATCTCCAACTCCTAAAACTACTTTTTCGTTAATAGTAAGGGTAGCTTAACCTTTTTTGCCTTTGTCTTATTTATATTCCTTTCAACATTCAATCCCTAGGATAGATGCATAGCTCTGTTGTTACAACTGTACTTTGTGAAATATAGTAGGTTTTACAATTGTAGTCTATGACTAAATGAGTATCTGTAACTAGACTAGCTAAGAATTACAATTGTTTTATAAAGAAATCTTGGTGCCATGATATTGCTTTCCTATTCCTTGTAACAAGTGATCCCAAGTCTTAATGATTCCAATTGAAACATACCAGGTCCCCATGTGCTTGTTGAAAGCCGGCCACCGTCCCCTATATCATCAACTTATGTAATAAAGACATCACCCTATTCAACATAACTTATCAGTTCAACAAGAGACCGAGTAATAATTACCCTCTTTCTATTATATCCCCTTTTCTTTTTGCTCCCATGTCTTTTTCATTATATATATTTTCTGCAATTTATCTGTTTTTTTCCTCCCCCTCAGCACATGAAAGTGTGCATTTGATTCCTTTCCACAATTTTGACCTCCTTCTTACTTCTAGCAGTGAGTGCGTCTTTGATAAATGACATCTATCATGTAAAGAAAAATACATTTTTTTTTCAAATAATCTCATAAATGATTTTATTATTGACAATTTTCTTTCAATAGCTGTAAATAGATACCACGTCGGCTAGTTGTTCTTTAAAGAGCTTTATATAGCTTTCTTTTATATGCAATATCAAATGAACAATTGGAAGTCTTGTGAAGTCGGAGCGTTCTTAATCATAATCTTTTTCTAAATATTAGTGAATTCACCAATTCTCTCACATTTGGATTTTCGCTGCACTGGGCTTTTGTTTTATGATTTTTCTGTTTGCTTTCTCATATTTGTTTGGCCGGTCTGTTTTTCATCCGTATTCATATTTGTATCGAAATAATATGTGTAAATATATTTAATTTGTTTTTATATATTTTATCTATTTTATATTTTATGAGAACTACCAACTTTTTTTTTAATCTATATTTATTTTTTGATAAACAATTTATTAAAAAAAAATTTGAAAAAACTATCTGTATCTACTAGACAAAGCTAGCCAAACAGATGGTCTGTTTGGATGGTTTGTTTTTCATTTATATCTGTATCTTTTCAAAATTATATGTGTACATATGTCCGATTTACATTTATATTTTCTCTAGATTTGATCTATTTATAAAAACTATCATTTTTTTTATCTATATTTAATTTTTTATAAATAATTTATTAAAAAAAATATTTAAAAAAAAGTATCTGTATTTGTAATCTATCAACAAACAATCAGACATATTTCGTTGTGGCTGGGTTTGGTTGTATTATTATCTAACGGTGTCGGATTCTTAGCGTAATATTATGCTTATCATTATCAAAATCATCTATATTTTATGATATATCAACTGAAGAACTGGAAACACTGCAATCTCCTGGATCCGAGATGGACGATGGCATGATTCGATCATAGTCATACAATAAGCATTTTCCAACTTCACTTATATCTGGATCAACGCGTTAGTTTCAGGAGTGAGCACGTTGTTGAAAATATAATTTGCAATTTTTTAATATTAACGGGGGCAGTGTATAGGTTGATGGCGGTGAAGTGCTTAATAGCTAAGTAGCGGACAGCTACAATTATCTAGACGTGAAGATTTTTCTTTTTTTATAATTACTTTATGATAAGTATTGATACAGGTTGTCTTTTATCTTTAGAATTTACTGGCATTTCCCGTCAAACTGTCCATAATTTATGTATTGAAAATTTTATGTCCCATCCTTTTTTATTGGTCTTCTAAATTATATATAACTTGTGTTCCTAGTCAATTGTGATTAAATATATGAAAATATTTAAACATATTAAATGCTGGATAATTTACCGGACGATTTGTTAACTGGATAATAAAAATTTCCTAAAATGAACAAAAGAAACATATATTAAATATTACTTTTTTTTTATTTCTAGTAATTATAGTGGAGTATAAACGATTTTGGATTCTAAAGGAATGCTTCCAAATATAAATAAGAATTGAATCCAATATGCTATTTTATTCTATTCGTTTCCAAGTAACGTGCTATATATGTTCATATTTATCAATAATAATTAAAAAAAACAAAAAAAAAAAAAACCTATCGTACAGCTAAAAAATAGTTCAACAAAAAGAATACTCTTTTTAGACGGATAAAATTCGGTTTGGTTAGTTGTTCGAATCTGATAGCTCATTCTTGAGAAACCAAAAGTAATATCACTATAAAACCATTGGCCTGCATTTTAAGACTTCAATAGGACTGCATGATTGGACTTACAAGTTTGGTTTAAATCGCATCAATATTTTTATTATTGAATTCCTTTTAACCTTCCATTGTTTCTAGCTGGGTATTTGCTCTCACCATGAGAACCCAAATTAAATTTTGACTTCTTATTTTCATCTATTGCCTTTATTTTATTTTACAAAAAGGATTTGGATCCTATGAAATAGGTTTACTTTTAATTTTATTAAACATTTGAAGTAGGTTTTTGCTAAAAATTTCTTTAAAACTAAAATAGCTACACTAATCCCATACAACCCCTATTTATTTTTGGCCTATTATCCCCTTGCATGTTGATGTGATGGTTTTTCTTATTATGTTAATTCATGAAAGAAATTGACATTTTAGCTAGAAGTCTTTTTATCGGTGCAAGTATTCTCGGCGCCTAGTCCTACTAATTATGTATAAAATATAATATATAAAGATGTTTGTAATATGAAATTTGGTATTTTAATTTTACACATGTCCAAAGTATATCGTATAGTCTTATTTATTTATTTATTTAGTTATTACAATTATTATTTTATCATTTTTTATTATTATCATCGTCACTGTAATTATAATATTATATTTTATCTATAAGAACAATAGACTTGAGTTAGTAAAAAAATGTTAAATTATAAATATAAAAAAAAGATTAGTGATAAAATGAAAAGTAATAGACTTGAGTTAGTAAAAAAATGTTATTTGAATTAAAAAATGCAATGAAAAAGATAATCTTACTACCTATACGCGTGGATCAACGCGACGGTTTCTTCATAAGTCCAGCAAGGGGAAGGGAAGGTGCCCTGGGGAGGAGGCGGTTGGGGGAGCTGAGGTGGCGGTTGGGGTTGCTTTGTAGGAGTAAATTGCGGTGTTGGTTGCGCCTCTGAAGCATCTTTCTAGAGGCTAGAGTACTCATACCTCATCATTGAATATCTTTTGCGTCAAACTCAATTGTCATCTAAGGGAATCAGTGCATATCATTGGAGCATAATGGTTAGCTTGAGTTAAGTGGGGCACCTCTCGAATGACTATATTGAACCTGCACTGAAGTGAATTCTCAATTTTTCAGTCGATGAAAGCATCATGTGTAATGTTTTTCTTTCACACACTACTACGAAGACACAAGAAGAGGAACAAAATGAACATCTGTTCTGTTCTTACAATAACATTTACCCTCATGGTTGTTGGCAGTAAAAATTGCAATGCTTCAAATCAGGAGAAATATGTTTGTCCTGTGTTTTATGGGTACAGGCAGTTGCAGAGGAGATGTGAATAGGCTTCATGAGAGTTGGTTTCATCAGAAATGGGGAAACAAAGACATACCTATGATGCCCAAGGTATAATTTGTTGTTTAATTTTCAGGTACCTTATTGAATATAAATCCTTAAAGTGAGTATTGGCAAGATCTTCAAAGGTAGAATGCTTTGCTAGCTTTTATATATAACTTTGAATAGTTTTGTCTCGATAGATTATTTGGTTCATGGTATCAAAGATTGAGATTATAAAATACCGAAAGTTGTCGGCCCAAAAAAAGAAGAAAAACACCCAAAGTTGGTTCCCTTGATCTGGATTTGATGCTCCAAGCATGCAAATTTCAGTTGTTGAGCCTGAAAATTTCTTGTTTCCTTAATTTGGTCTATAGCAATCAAAGGCCTGCTGAACATGGAGCTCCACATAATTAAAGAAAGTTTTGTAAAATACTTTTAAAATATATTTTTTAAAAAAATATTTTGGAAGCTGCTACCAATTAAAATTGAAAAAAATTAGAAGATTTAATAAATACTAAGAAGAAATTAATTTTCTAACCACACATCGTGATTTTCTAAAAATTAATTTTTTTATGAAATACTAACTAGCGAAATGACGGGATTTGATTGTCTTATTATAACATACGGTTACCAATTACAGGCTTTGACATCGTTAATGGACCTTAATTAAAATACTTTCATTTAATCTGTGAAATGACTATAACAACTAAGGTTGATAAAATAATAAAAAAATAGATTACCAAATATTTATAATAAAAGTCATTAAATTCCCAAAATGGGCGACAATAAATATAGTCAGTGAGAGATAGCAAAAAATAATAAGAACGACCGAAGAATTAAAAAATATGATTATATGCAAAAACTGAAAAAAAAAAAAAAAAAAACGGTTTCAAAACCAGAACTAGGAACCGGACCGAAACCGTTGGAGATAGTTTCGGTTTCGGTTCTCAATTTCAAGATCCGAAACTGACGATTCGGGGTTCGGTTCGGTTTCAAAAACCGTGATGATGTCCACGTAAGCAATTACATGTGAACCTTTTCTATTTTTTATTTTTTTTAAAAGATTAATTTTTAGGAAACACTAAAATCTAACATGCAATACAATGAAAATGCAATCTTGTAATTTTTTTTTACTACTTTTCAAAGTTTGACCTAATAAACACAAAACCGCACACAAGTGAGTATTAACATGACCTACATTCAAAAATGTGATAGTGCTAAAAACAAAATAATAAAAATATTAATTAACGTGAAACCATAATAATATGAGATGACATCATGGCAGGTGACCTGGATGAAATCTTTTATAACCTGTAAATTCAAAGGTACGAAAAATGAAATAAGAAAAGGAAAAAAAACTTTTTTTTTAAATAATTTTTATCCTAGGAGGCTTAAATTTAGTGGTCCAGTTTTGAAAAATCTAATGCGACCATAATTTTAAAACAACTAATTAATGCAATTTTATTTATGAAAACGTATCTAAATTACAAAATATGATTTTTAGGCAATGTAAAACCTAAATATGCTTAATATATGAATGGCATGCAATTTTGAGAGGGACATGAAAAGGATAAATATTTAAAATTCCAAAGCTATGATTTTATGATAAAATACCAATTGATAGAATTACCTCTAACTTCTTCTCGGACATAGCTAATGAAAGAGGATTTTCTTTGAAACTTGTTTTATTAAATATAGCCTCTAATTTCTTCTTAGAAAAAGCTAAAGAGTGAGGACTTTATCTTGAACTCATTTTGTGCATAGATTGAAACATTTATACTGCCAATATACTCTCCACTTCCCTTAGAACCATAGAACCTCTCTAAGTAATAACATTCCATAGCCAATACCAACACAGGACCCGTCCTTTAGTGCCTTTTTAGTTCCCAGGGTACTGAGAACCCTATGGTATCCAATTGGAGAAATAAATCCACTAACTTAGCTTAGGACTACCATAGAATCGACATGTTAGCACGTGACATGAATACTATGCTAATGCAAGTATGTTGTTATGCAATAAATGATTGTTTAATTAAATAGCTAAATAGTATTAATCCATTCTTAAAGTGACCAATCAATGTAGCAAACACTCATCAAACACAAAACTGCAATCATATCAAGAATTGTGTGATCTCTTTGATTTTAATGTTTCAGCAAACAAGACAATCAACATTCAACAGATAGTTACCCAATCCCTACACATAGTCATTTATTTTCATTTAATATGATGCAACTATATTACACACAGGTGATAGGGTCAATGTTACCCACCTAACATCTAAGCTAAACTATAGAAATCTTCTAGGAATCTAATCATTATCCCCACCAACATCCAATCATCAACAATCATCATCAAATCATCATCATCCTTCATATATGAAATTCAAACAAATATATATATATATATTATATGGCTAAAACTATTACAGAGGATATATCAAAGACAATTTTTGGTTTATAAAAATAAACTCACTTTACGATCCTATTTAATCAGACACTGAGTAGGAACCCTGCCATGGCTATGAAGATCACCCTGCTAGGATAGTTCTCCATTGTCTGTCAAAGTATTCCTTCCCTTTTATATTATAGTCATTTATCACAAGAAGTTTATCTACACATACATATACTAACAATACTCATATTCAAAGCAATCAACATTTAAAACAACATATCAAGCATTTAAACAATATGCTTCCTTTATCAAAATAAGTTCAACATACTACAATTACCTCTAGGCTATTTATTCATTAAGTCTATATTGATTTAACTTAATCACTTAATCCAATTATTAAGTTATATTCATTAATCTCTCTAATTCATTCTCATGTATCTATTATGACCTTAATCAACTTAAATCTCTTATTTATTTCATTTTAGCTTCTTCTAGTCCTTTAAGTTATATTAGACTTAAGTCTATTAACTAATTTACTTTATATCTAAATTACACATTAAGCCTAGTTTAGTTACTAAATTGCAATGATATCAATTGAATTTATTATACTTCCTCTAATCAGTACTTCACTAAGATATGGCTAAGTAAGTTTAATTCCTCTATTTTTCATACTAATGATTGTGCTTCTAGATTAACGGCACTAGAAATAGGAAAAGATAAAATGGGAAGTGCATGTGATTTACAATTTTGGATGAATTTATACTAAACATATCGAGTCTTAAATTGCCTATAATCAAATAGATGTTTTATTATCATGTAGGAGTGTCTTAAATTATATGATCAACCTTAAAACATTATAATTATATGCCAAAGGCTTAATGAAATTAATTCATGCATTTTACGTAGTTAGTCTCATTACATTCACTATTATATACTTGGGGGGACAAGTGCATAACAGTGGTGGTTGTCATAATCGGTAGTATCTGCATGTGGCGAGTAGTAGCTAAAATGATCTAGAAAGTGGCGAGTAGTAATCGATATGACCTACAGGTTTTTGAGGGCAAGTAGTAGCTAGTAAGATCTATAAAATCTATTTGCAAAAGTTTTGGCCGTAATTGACCGATATACCTAACTCCGAATAAAGGGAACAAATTCATTCAGCATATAGTTTCCGAAAACCATATGTCTTATTTGCTCAGGTGTTTGATGCATACCATATGCTTGTTTAATTATAATGTGTTTGATATTTTGACTCAAGCATGATAACTATCATACCTTAACAGAGTACTCTAGCTATATCAGTATACCATGTATCTAACTAAAGCCTTCAAAGTTACATAAACACTATTAACTAATGTTTCCTATTTGAAGTGGATAATTGAACAATATCGATAGTTGTTTTGAGTGAGAAAGAGATTGCATATATATATTAGCCACAACCAAACATAAACATATAAATATAAGAAATCATATATTTTTACAACCATAGTCTACAGGGCTTCAATAGAACCCAAGAACAACCAAAACTTACAAGGGAAAACAAAACTTAACTTATACTATTAGAACCCATTACTAAGTCTCTATTACATATATGGTCTTCTTCTCAAAAGAATACATTAGTCCATTCTAGACTAACTTCCACACCCAAGCTTGGTTTTAGTCTTCATGCTTAAAACCCTGTAAATCAATAGTCTAAGAGAGCATGAGCATATAAAGCTCAGTGAATAACAGAATCTTAACACTATCATTAAGAACAAACAAGTTTAGTTAGCAATCATATGCAATGCATGGAACAACCATATGTAGCAAGCATGGTTTGAATAATTGGAATTCAAACCTATAAGGATTTATGCCCTTCCTAGGGGTTGAAAGAGAAATTTAGTAGTTCATGTCCATGAGTAACTCAAACCAAAGTAGAATGACTTCCTCTTCGCCTAACTCGCCTGGGGGAATAGCCTCTACCAGAGCCCCATAGGACATGAGTAGTCTTTAGAGAACAATTTTTTTTTTATTTTCAATTAAAAACTTTTACTTTTTTTAAAATTTGAGAAATCTCACTAAATATTAACATCTTAAAGCCAACTCCAACATAGACAAGCTCCTTTGAAGCCTACTTAGTTTCTGCGAAGCTGACAACCTTATGGCAACCTACAAGCAGACTCATTAGTCCCAACAAGCATTACCATAGATCGAAATCTAACACATGACATGTACCATGTTAATGCAATATGATGATATGATATGCATGTCATGTTAATTTCAAAAGTCTATTAATTAAACTTATTCCATATTATCAAGTGGTCAAATCAATTTCAGACACTCAATGATACAACTATAATTTAATGTCAAGGGAGTAGTTGTCAGTTCGATTATTAAGAATTACAACTCAAACATACAATATATAACATCCAATATTTCCTATCCCCATGCAATTGACTCGCTATAGTTACGATTAAATTATATCCCACTATTTACAATCACAAACAAAGTGATAGGATTCAAGTTACTCACCCGTGCATGCTCCTTAATTGTTGTAATAGTCTAACGGAAAAATCTAACTCGTGATCTAGGGTTCTTATAAGATAGAAAAGCTTGTATTACTATCTACTTAACAAAGACAAGAAGGATTAAACAAGATTCTAAAGCTAAAGGAGACAAAATGACACTTTAAGGTTGCCACGCCCTTCACTACGCCTCGTACCAAGGGTCGTATGAGACAAGGTAATACACAAGCTTCACTACGCCCATGTGGAGAAGAATCACTTGATGACCAGAGGCCACTACGCCCTTGCCATACCCTATATCAAGGAGTGTGTCAAACCGAGTGAAGAATAGAGGCTACCACCATCTCTGCTATGCCCCATATGGAGAAGCACAAGGGCTACCACCACCTCTACCACACCTTATATGGAGAAGAACAAAGGCTACCACCCTCTGCCATGCCCCATGGCAAGGGGCCTGGCAACCCAGATTGAACTCATATCATGCCACGCCTTCCCTCATACCCCATGGCTTATTGGCAGCGAAAAACACTTTTTCACTTCACATTTTTACACACTTAACCAACTTTAGTCGCCTCAAATCCATCCAATACACTCCAATTCTTCATCCAAGTCTCAAATTCATCATTCCTCAATTCTTCTAACCCATCCCTACAATCGCATCAAACAACCAACCAATAACCGAACCATTAACTTTAAGCTTTAAAGCTCTAAAATGACTTCTCTATCACTCTACTTCACATATTAATATCCAAAACTCATAACCATTCTAAATCAGCCATTAACCAACAACAATAACACTAATTTTACAACTACTCAAACACACCAATAACAAAAAAAAAGCAAGAAATAACTTACTTAGACTTACTTTAATTTGAAATGGATGCTTAACTTGCTTTCCTTGGTGATTAAAGAGAAGAATTGAATTTGAAGAGAGGAGTGTGTGTGTGTGTGTGTGTGTGTGTGAAGATGTTGGTTTTAAAGAGGAGAGAAGGAGAAGATGAAGGTAAAATTTCTACCTTTAAGGATAATTATGTATATGAATACAAGTTACTTTGTTGACTTTTAAAATGATTCAAATAAGATCATATGTGTGCAAGTGCATGGGGGTTAGGGTGGAATGCTAGGATTATTTTTGCTATCATTTAGTTCAATTACAACACTTTAGTCTTTACTTCTATCACATGATAATTATCAATCATTCAAATTCAAGGAAAATCTTAGTAACATTATAATTTATAAATTCATATTTAATAAAATGATTCCTTATAAGAATTTATATCAATACTTTTAATAAATCCAAAGTCTAATTCATAAAATTCAATTTTCCTATAAGAATATAAAATACACTTTAAATTGACAATTTTCTTAAAATAATTCAATTGATGATTTTAAACTTCAATTCTTACTAAATTGATTTTATAAAAGTTATTATACTTAAATTTACTCAACAAATAATTACTAAAACATATACAATCACAATACATTAAATATTTATTTTCTAATTCTATTTATGAAAAACTTAGGGATTACAATAACCAAGGAATATTCTTACTAAGCTAGTAAAGCTTACACCCCTATAAATTTTTGTTATCGCAGGACCACTTACTTTTATACCTACGATCACTCTTTATCGGAGTAAGAATTCTTTTGGAGAGCTTTTGGGGGAAATCCAATCATGGACTCTACATCGGACTCCCTTTAAAATCTTTTGGTGACAGTATTTAATTTTATGCAGGACTTAGTTTTATTTTAATCCTTGGAAACTTCTAGCGGGGGAATGCCCTTAAGATGATGTAAAAGAACTATATCCATATATTTTGTGGAAAAAAATTTATGTAGATGCTTACATGCTTATATTACTTACTCACTCACTATCTCCACCCAATTTTCTATTGGTTGTGTTGTACGCCTCCTACCTATACTTTTGCTGTGACTAAGGTAGTTATTCTTAAGTCTTAATATTGTATGTAGCGGACTACCACGTTTGGAGTATCCTATGGGACATGACATCGTCTGTCATTTCTAAGAATAAATGTGGCTTCTTGAAGCATAGAAGTGTTGTAATAGTAGCCCATGAGCCTCTCCACACCATAGATGACTTCCATGTCTATCCATTTTTCACGCCTTTGGGCATCATACCTTATCCCTTCAATGACATGATACCAGATGGTACCACAAAGTCCCTGTTTCCACATGTTAAACATCTCTCAGGTGGACTTAGGCCGTCTTACTAGAGCATACTCCTCATACAATAGCCTAAGCTTCTGTCAGTACTCCACAAAGGTTTCTCCATATACCAATTCCAAACTTTGGGCCTTGGCCTTAAGTTCGACGATGCTAAGTTATACAAAGAAGAAGAGTGTCATTAATCATTTAGAAAATATAAGTTTTAATTAAGGTATTTAAAGTTAAGTCTCGCCTTGCTATTTTTACTTATCTACCCTTTTTCTAGATCCAAATCTATTGCCTTATTTCTTAAACTTGTTGTTTTGATACCAACTTAAATTGTCACACTTCAAAAGGTATCCTAAACATGATAGTCCGCCACATATGATATTAAGACATAGGAATGACTATCTTAGTCACGCAAAAGTCTCGATAACATATGTAAGGCATACAACATAGTAATAGAAGACCGAGTAGGATGTATAGTTTGAACAAATAGTGTAAAGCATGCAAGCATCTACATAAATATTTTCCCATAAAATACAAAAATTGTCAGGCCCCGGAGGGTACCCTAAACGTGGCAGTTCGCCGCACATAATGTTAAAGCTAATGAATGACAATCTTAGTCACGTATAAGCTTCGATATCACATGCAAGACGTGCTTCCAAGATAGTAGAAGACTCATAGGGGTATTACGTTTAAGCAGATAATAAAGGCATGCAAGAACTTATATAGATAAACATGTAATATTCATTAGAATAAAAGTCTCTTACAACTTCTTAGGGGCATTCCCCTGTTCTAATAGTCTGGTTCAACTAAGCCATCATCAAAATATATATAAATATAACATAAGTCTACTATAGAGATTTTTCTTAGAAGTCTATATCTAAAACTAAATACATATAAACTTCTTCCAAAAACTCCTAGTAGCTTTGGCTCATACCTGACAAAAGGGGATCCTTGGTGCCAACCACAAGTAATCATACTGTAACAAAAAGCTATAGGGATATAAGCAAAACTAGCTTAGTGAGATAACTCCCATCTACAAAACATTTCCATAAAACATACAAGTATTTAGACAATCATATGAGAATGCATCAATCACATGAGCAAACAAAATACATACGATTAATCGAAAACCATGTATAGTATGGATTTTACGCCCTCCATGTTGGGGGTTGGGTGGTTACTACCCCATACGACCATCAATAATTGCAGACTTACTGGCTCCTACTTGCCTTGTAGACTTTTCGGCTCCTACTTACCCATGTAGACTTTCTGGCTCCTACTAGTCACCACTACAACTCCTCGTTTCATACGAAGAATAGTAGTGAAAATAAATGTGACTCACAAATATGATATGTATGAATCCTTTTCAATATAGGGTTATTCCATTATTGTCGAATTCAAGTTAAAGGTGACCATAACAATATTCATCATATCATTGCAAGAAAACATACATTATTCATCAATTCCTTTTTCGATATTCTTAACTTTTATTCAATCAATCATGAATCCAAATCACACAACATTTGTTCATTTATCTTTTTCCTTATTTTCTAGTGCTACTACTTACAAGCACAAACAAGGAAATGTAATTAGTAAGGGATTAACTCACTCCATGATGATCGCTCCTAGTCGAACTATTCTTCCGGGAAGGTGATATTGGTTCATTTTTCACCTAAACAAGATGAAATACCCAAAATGAGTCTTTCATAGAATTTCTATTTTGAAGATTCTAAATCTATCTTGAATTCGTGGTAAAATCGGATTTAAGGAAATTCCAACTTAAAATGGCCATAACTTGCTCATTTTAACTCGGAATTTCGCATATTATATGTTGTTTTCTACCTATTTGAAAAGATCTATTCATTTCTAAGGTTACTTTTACTATAAAAGGTCATTTGGGTCTCAGATTAGAAGGGTACAGATTTAATACGAAAATTCCATCCTTGAAAAACAAGAAGTTCTAATCTTTCCTTTACTAAGGCTTGTTTAAGTAAAACTCAAATATGTATATTTTTGAAAAGAATTCCTTATGTATATAAATATACTCATAATTTATGCATGAAGCTATAGGTGTTGTTTTGTTTAATTTATTTCCTTAAAACAACCTATTCTAGTGTTTTGGAAATTTGGATTTGTTAGATTTTTGTTTTATGTGGGTAAAGTAACTTATAAAATTTTTGGATTATCAAAATCTAATTTACTTTATCTTGATTCTTTAGTTTATCAAAAGTGATTGGAAGATATAGTTTGGTCTTTTGAAGTTATCTACTAAATTTATTTCTAGGATAGAGTTTCCAAAAAGTTTTCTTTAGTAGTACTTGATGAGTTTATTCTTTGAAAATTCATTTTCCTTGTAAATTGATTTTCTTGAAAACTTATTTTGCTTTTGGTTTAGAATGTTGATAAAAATACTACCAAGTTATTATCGATATATCAAGACTTTATTTGAAAAGAGATATCTTTAGACTTTAAGGAAACTTCATTTAATAGTTTGAAATTTCATGATGAGTTTTGCATATACTTTTTTTAAAAGAGATTTCTTTTAAAAATATTTTTCTAAGTCTTTGGAAAAATTTTGATCAAGTTTTATTCGTTCATCAAAAGATTCATTTTCTTTTATTTGGACAACAACTTATTAGCCATGCATGAATATGATTATGTAGTTTATAAAAGCTAAAACTATCATAAGATAAGATAATAAAGAACATAAGAAATAAATAAACACAATAGTAATTGTCAAGTATTTGAAGCCTTAGCTTTTTCAAGGCTTCTCGGGACTAAGAATAGACTAGAAAAAAATTGTTTTGAATTAATGAGGACAAGTCTAAGACTAAAAAGACTAGCCTTAAAAAACTTGAAAGTAAATAAATTGCAAGGTAAATAAATAAATTGCAAGGGAAGTAAATAAATTGCAAAACAAAGGAGCTTATATGCTCTAAAAGATATATATATATATATATATATATAGCTACATAGATATATTTAGTTAAATATATGTGAAAGCAACATAAAGGAAAATAGATTTATGAACAAAAACAAAGTATGAATATATTGTTGTTTTCTTAACCTTTATAGTTTTAGAAAACACACATTATACTCATACTAAGTAAATGAACATAAAGGAAACTTAAAGAAGTATTACCTATGAAAACTGAACTTGAGAGAACTCTTGAAGAAATTTTGAGAGAGTAAGAGTAGTACATGAATGGTGTGAAGGAAATAAAAAGAAGTGGTGGTATTTATAGGAAAAAGTGGAAGAAATTTGTGTTAAATAAATAATTGAAAAATAAAACAAATTGAGGAGAGAGGGAGTGATGGCCGGCGCAATTCTTGAGTGTAAGAGGGAGAGAATTTTATTTTTTTGTATTTTTGTTAATGAAAAGTAAGATATGAAAGGTGTGAAGTTGTATTGGAAATGAAAATTATAAAAAAAATAGAGGTATGATTGTAAGAGTAGGTTGTAAGAAAAAGTAGAGATAGATAAATAGTATAGAATAGTAATAAATAGTATAATGTAAAGTAGACATGACAATTAAAGTACCGGTAGTAAGAAAATACGTGCATAATTGCAATATATGATATTTTTAGTTACCGAAAAATTATAAAACTGACATTTTTGAAAACATTAAATTCTTACTAGTCTAACGGTATATTCGAAATATTTTTACTATTCTGAGTATCAGGACACGCTTTTCGAAAACTGTATCTGATAGGGCTCAAAACAAATCGTGGTTTAACTAATTTGATTTTTGTAAGCTTTCTTATGTTATTACAAACTATTCTACATGCTAATCTCTTATTTAATTTCTTAGGGTTGCTTATACGGGATTGCCGGACTTGAACGGTTACGTCTGACTAGGGTTTTCTTGACTTTAGGATTTCGGTTGACCTTCTAATTAAGGTTTAAGCTTAATTGATCACAAAACTTTAGGGGTTTACAAAAATAGTTCTTTTATATTATCTTAGGTGCATTCCCCCGTTAAAAGTCTCCAAGGATAAAAAATAAAACTAAATCTTCCATAAAACTAAATACTATCACTAAAAGATTTTAAAGAAAGTCTAATCTAGAGTCCATGATTAAATTTCCCTCAAAAGCTCCCAAAAAACTCTTACTCGAATAAAGGGTGATCACAGGCATAGAAGCAAGTGGTCCTGCGACAACAAAAATCTGTAGGGGCATAAGCTTTACTAGCTTAGTGAGAATATTCCCGGGTTATCATACTCAAGTCAAAATATCAAACAAGTTATAATTAAGCAAGCATATGATATGCATCAAACACATGAGTAAACAAGACATATGGTCTTTCGGGAACCACATGTTGAATAAATTTATGCCCTTCATTCAAGGTTAGATATGCCGGCTAATTATGACCAAAACTATTGCAAATAGATTTTTATGGATCTTGCCGACTACCACACATCATAAAAAACATATAGGTCATGCTCGCTACTACTCGCCACTTTGTAGATTATTTCGGCTACTACTCACCATATGTATATGCTACCGGTTATGCCGACCACCACTCTTATGCACTTGTCCAGCCAAATGTATAATAGTGAATGCAATGGAGTTAAGTAAGTGATGTCACGCCCGGAGGGGTACCATAAATGTGGTAATCCTCCGTACACAATACTAAAGCCTAAAATTGACTACCTTAGTCATGCAAAGGCTTCCATGTCATGTACAAGGCGTACATCACAACCAAGGAAACACATTAGAGTAGCGCAATTTACATTGATAATGATTAAGTAACAAGGCATGTAGATTACTTATCATAAAACATAAAACATAAACATAGTTGATTATAAATCTTAGGGGCATACCCTGTTATTGTCTGTAGGTCAATATAAATACACTTCTTAGAAATTTCCAGAATACTAACATGGCATACATTACATATAAGGAATCTTACAAAGTAACTTCATCCTACATTCCTATTGCCTTCATAAAAGTTTAACATCCATCCATGACTTCCTTAATGTCATGATCTTCGAGTAAAGCTATGGATATACCTATTTCAATAAAATCTATAGGGGTATAAGCTTACAACTAGCTTAGTAAGGTATTCCTTTTCATTCACACCATGATTTCAAATAAGTTCATTTAAATTTTCATGCATATGCTATGCAACAATCACGTGATTACACAAATATATATAGTTATCCGAAAACCATATATAGAACAGATTTACCCCTCCGTATCGAAGGTTAAGGAATTGTTGATGAAGATTCTTGACCTTCTACTACTAGTCCCCAGGCCCTCGCCTAAAGCGTTTGGTTGGCTCAACTCCGAGCCTAAAGTCGCATTCCCTGAATGATTTGGATTCTCTAGGAAGGAACATAGCCTATATCCCAACAAGATAACAGTCAATCCAACTCTATGCATAGGAGTAACAACCTTCCAAAAGAAATGTGACTCAATGGATGCTATGCGTGAACGTTTCATTTTTCTTAAGCTAAACCTTATTAAGGTTTCTTAGGGGCGATCAAACAATTTAGCAACAGTAAGCAAGCATAT
This sequence comes from Combretum micranthum, assembly GCA_024138025.1. Lineage (NCBI taxonomy): Eukaryota > Viridiplantae > Streptophyta > Magnoliopsida > Myrtales > Combretaceae > Combretum > Combretum micranthum. The sequence continues at coordinate 43,809 of JAMXBD010000928.1, read as the reverse complement.
ATGTACGTAAACAAAATACTTAAACAAATAATTCAAAGTTGTGATATTCTTAATTCTCATTTTATCACATAAGCATAGAATCACATATCCCTGAATTCCTCATATATGTCCATTTTTATCTTTTCTTTGTTTTCTAATGCCACTATTCTATAATCACAAGCAAGTAACGAAATTAAGAGGAATAACCCACTCGTCCATTTCGCAATCTTCTTACTCCTAGTAATCCTCAGGAAGGAAAATCTCGTATTCTGGTCACCTAGTTAAAAGAAATACCTGGGATGAGTATTTTGTAGAAATTCTACTTAAACTTTCTAATTCCACTTCACTATGTTCGTCAAAAATCATGTAGAATAAAATTCCAACTTAAAATGGCCATAACTTGCTCATTTTAACTCAGAATTTTGTATATAATATACCGTTTCCTATCTATTCGAAAAGATCTATCCATTTCTAAGTTTTTTTTTATCATATAAGGTCGTTTGGGTTCCAAAACTGGAGGGTACAAATTCATCACGAAAATTGTAGTTTTCAATACATATGTTTGCAGACTTTTCTTTATCCAAAAATACTTGTATCAAAATATAAATATTTTTATAGTTAAAAAAATCCTTTGGAAACATATATATAGCCTCATATAGTATGCAAAATTTAATGGTGTTGTCTCAACGATTATTTTTCACAAAGTAATTCATCTTACGATATTGAAAATTTGAATTTTTAACATTTTCTTTTCTAGTTGTTTTAAAGAACTTCATAAATTCTTGTGTTATTGTAAATGAATATATTTCTTATTTTGTCTTCATATTTCCTTTCTAAAATAAGCTAAATTTTTCTTAGCTTTGATTTCCTACAAAATTTTGCTTCTAGTATTAAGGATTGGAATTTCTAATTGTTGAGATCATATAAAATTTGAGTTATTTATATTTCTTCTTTTAAAAGAAAATGGTTTGATAAAAAAAATCTTTTTCCTATTATATTTTCATTTTCTAATCCCTTTAGAATAAATTTTTGTTTCTAACTTGGTCTCTTAAGTCTTTTACCACTTTTATTTGGAAGGAAAAATCATGTTTCATTATTTTCCTACGTTGTTGATAACAACTATTGTTTTTTGAAATTCATCAAGTCTATATTCTGTTTATTTCTTTGACAACGAGTATATTACTTAAATTTGGAAACCTTTATTTTTCTAAGTGAGTTTATAAATTAGTGGATGGATTTTATCTTAACTTTGAAAACTAATTTACTTTTTTGTTTTTTTGTTAAGAAGTTGAAAAAATTCCAATCTTGAGCTTTTTATGGAAAACTTGCATATCACATATTATTAATACTAAACCTTAGGTTATCTATTATGAAAAAAAGAATGTTGATTTTCTTAGTTAGTTTCTTTAGAAAACCATTCTTGTTATTTCGTATGAAAATTCGTGGTGAATTTGACAAGGAGTTGCAAAAGAATCATTTTTCTATGTTTTGTTGACGAAATCTTTATTTAATGACAATTATTTTTAGTTCCGTTGTTTAGGGTTTAAGAGAGTGGGATTGCCGGATCTTAAATTATAGGGTTTGTTGTAGGCTTCGTTGACTTTTAAGGTTCCGGTTTGTTGATTTTATTCGTAAGATTACAAAATTTTGGGGTTTTGTTCGTGTTATATTTTTTGTTCAACATCTATGGTCTATTTTATTTTATTTATGATTATTTAATTTTTTCGGTTGTCAGGGTCGTTTAACTGAGTCTAGGGTTATAGGTTGACTCAGTTTGACTCTTGGCGAAATTTGAAAATTTTTATTCTAAAATTCATCGAAGGATTTAAGGTTTTAGTATTTTGTTGTCGAGTGTTATTTGGATATATCATCTCGATTTACGTGTTAGGAATCAGATATATGATTCGATTGGTATACAGATGTTGAATCAATTGATTGTTGAATTTTCTATTTTGTTTTAAGGGTTCTCTTTCTCTTAAGGTTAAGGACTTTCGTATTTGATCTTGTTTAGAATTTGGTTTTAACTAGAGTCGATTTTTAGGGTTTCGGTTTTGGTTTTTGACTTCTAGGATTATTTTCTAAGTATTATTAAAATTTTAGGGGTTTACAAGTGAAGTGCATGAATTAATTTTATTAAACTTTTGGCATGTAAGTATAATGTTTTAAGGATGATCATACAACTTCAGACGCTTCAACATGATAATAAAGTATTCATTTGATTACAGGCAATTCAAGACTCGATATGTTTAGATAAATTCATCCAAAATTGTAAATCACATGTACTTTCCATTTTATCTTTTCCTATTTCTAGTGCCACTAATCTACAAGCATAATTATGTGTATGAAAAATAGAGGAAGTAAACTCACTCGGCTATATCTTGGTGAAGTACTTCTAGTTAAAGTAGTCCTTCGGATAGCAAAGATCATCTTCCGGGTCCCTTAAATAAGATAAATACCCAAAATGAGTATACCATAGAATTTATACTTAAATTTTCTAACTTTATCTTCTAATTTACGGTAAAATAGGATTTTTGGAAATTCCAACTTAAAATAACCATAACTTACTCATTTTTAACTCGGAATTTCATATATGAGATGTCGTTTTCTACCTACTCTAAAATATCTATCTATTTCAAAGGGTTTTTTTTTTAAGGTCATTTTGGTTGAAAAATGTGCCGGTACAGTTTTGACACGAAAATTTCAACCTTCAAATTGTGATTTACTAACTTCTTTTTCATCAAAAAATTTCATAGCAAATACATAAATGTTTGTATAGTTTAAAAATACTTCGAATATATATACATATATTGTCACGCCCCGGAGGGTACCCTAAATGTGGCAATCCGTCGCATATAATATTAAAGCTAATGAATGACAACCTTTAGTCATGTAGGAGCTTTGATATCACATGCAAAGCGTGCTTCCAAGATAGTAGAAGACTCATAGGGGTATTACATTTAAGTAGATAATAAAAGCAAGTAAGAACTTATATAAATAAACATAAGATTTTCATAATAATATCCTTACATCATCTTAGGAGCATTCCCCCGCTTTAGAAGTCTATCAACAAAATAATAGCTACTACAACACAAGCCTACTATAGAGATTTTCCTAGAAGCCTATGTTCAAAACTTAAATACATATAGCTTCTCCCAAAAACTCCTAGTAGCTTAAACTTGTACCTGGCATACGGGGCTCCTTGGGGCCAACCAAAGGTAATCGTACTGTAATAAAAAGCTATAAGGGTATAAGCAAATCTAGCTTAGTGAGATAATTCCATCTACAAGACATTTCCATAAATCAAACAAGTATTTAATCAAGCATATGAAAATGCACCAATCATATGAACAAACAAAGTACACATGATTAACCGGAAATCAAGTGTAGCATGGATTTTACGCCCTCCATATCGAGGGTTGGGAGGTTACAGGCCTATACGACCATCAATATTTGCAGATTTACCGACTCCTGCTCGCTCTGTAGACTTTCTGGCTCCTACTAGCCTATGTAGACTTTTCGGCTCTTACCAGCCACCACTACCATTTCCTCATTTTCCCACACGAAGAATAGTAGTAAAACAAATGTGACTTATAAGTATGATATGCATGAATTGATTTCATTATATATTTAACCAAGTAATGTTTAGTTCAAGTTGAAGGCGATCAACACAATTTTCATCATATCAATACAAGAATCACAATTTATTTATCAAACCTTCTTTCTATATTCTTAACTTATTTTCAATCAATCATAATTCCAAGTCACACAACAATTATTCATTTTATCTTTTTCTTAATTGCTAGTGCTACTACTTACAAGCACAAAATAAGGAAATGTAACTTAGTAAAGGATTAACTCACTCCATGTCGGTAGATCCTAATCGAAGTAATCTTCCGGAAAGGTGATCTCGGGTCTTTCTCCACATAAACAAGATGAAATACCCAAAATAAGTCTTTCATGAAATCTCTATTCTTAAAGATTCTAAACTTTCTCAAAATCACGGTAAAATCGTATAAGAGGAAATTCCAATTTAAAATGGCCATAACTTCCTCATTTTAACTCGAAATTTCATATAATATACCGTTTTCTACCTATTCGAAAAGATCTATCTATTTCTAAACTTATTTTCATCAAACTAAGTCGTTTGGGTTTTGAAAAAGTGGCGGACAGATTCACTACGAATTTTTATAGACTTGTTTTCCTTCTTTTATCCAAAGCTCATTTTGAAGAGATAGGTAATATAATAGCTTGTAAAACCTTTGGAATGTATATACATAGATTTATTGACTCATAACAAATGTATGAAGTTAATGAAGTTGTCTCAAATTATGAAAAAGTAAAGTTTTTAAAGATTTTGAAACTTGAGAACGTTTGAAATATTCATTTTGCTTTGAAAATATCTTAAGTTATTTATAATGAGTATTTCTTTTCTTTTCCTAAATTTTATTTTCATAATCTCTTTAATTTCCTAAGGAATGATTTTTATTTCCTAAGCTTAGCTTCCAACACTTTTTGAAAGTAATAACACTTCTATATTTAGAGAAATAATTTCTTGATTTCTTGAGATCATTTTATTTTAATGAAAAGAAGTTCTATCATTTGAAGAAAAAGTGAAGTTGTTGTAAAATCTTTGTTTACTTCAAAAAGTCCTTTCTATGTCATGTATGTTTATAAAATTTCTTATGAACTCTTCTAAGTTTGTTAAGATGACTTCATAGTTTTAGAAAAGTTTACTTCCTACTTTTATTTCTAGAAAAAAAAATCTTTATTTTAAGAAAGTATTTCCTCTTTTATTTTGTTTGAGACAAAAATCATTATGTTCATGCATGAATATGAATCATAAAGTTATGGAAACATAAAAAAACATAATAACTTGAAAGAACAAGCTAATAAGAAAATAAATCAAGTATTGGAACTTTAGCTTCATCAATGTATCACGGGACTAAGAAAAGACTAGTCCCAAAAGAAAAAAAGAAAATGTTTTGACTTGATGAGGACAAGTCTAAGACTAGAAAGACTAGTCTTAAAAATAACATGAAAGTAAATAAATTACAATGAAGTAAATAAATTGCAAGAAAAGTAAATAAATTACAAAACAATGAGCTTATATGCTCTAAATAATACATATAGCTATATAGATATATTAGATAGTTATAAACATAAAAGCAACATAAACGAATTTGATGATGAACAAGAACAAAGTATGAACCTATTGTTGCTTTCTTTAACCTTCATGGTTTAGAAAACACACACTAAGCTCATACTAAGTAGATGAACATAAAGAAAACTTGCAAAAAATTTACCTAAAGGAACTAAATTAGAGAGAACTTCTTGAGAGGAAATTCTTGTAGAAATTTGAGAGAGTAACTTTAGTAGAAGAAAGGTGTGAAAGAAGTGAAAGAAGTGGAAGTAAGATGGGGTATTTATAGGAAAATATGAGAGATAATTTGTGTTAATTAAATAAATAAAAAATAAAACAAATTGGGAATAAAGAGGGAGGGGCCGGCGCTACTTTAGTGAGGAGAGGGAGAGAAAATTTTTTTTTTTGTATTTTTAATTAAAAGTAAGATATGAAAGATGTGAAGTTTTATTGGAAATGAAAATGTGTAAGAAATAGAGATATGGGTTGTAAGAAAAAGTAGACATAGATAAATAGTGTAGAATAGTAGAAATAGAAATAGTGTAATGTAAAGTAGACATGACAATTTAAGTACCGGTAGTAAGAAAATACGCGTATAAATGCGATATCTGATATTTTTAGCTACTGAAAAATTATGAAATTGATATTTTTGAAAATCTTATATTTTTACGAGTCTAACGGTATATTCGGAATTTTTTACTATTTCGAGCTCCGAGACACGTTTTTCAAGGACTGTGTCCGATCGGGTTTAAAACGAGTCGCAGTTTTACTAAACTGATCTTTTTAAGCTTCCTTTGATAATTACAAAGTACTCTACTCACTAAACTCTTTCTTACTCTCTTCGGGTTCCTTAAACAGGAATTTCGGACTTAAGCGGTTACGGTAAACTAGGGTTTTGTTGACTTTAGGAATCCAGTTGACTTCTAATTAGGGTTTAAGCTTTAATTTGAATTCAAAACTTCGGGGGTTTACATATATATACTCATATTATATGCATGATTTTAGTAATATTATCCAACAATGAGTTTTCACAAAACAATTTATTTTAGAAGTTGAAAAAATAAAGTTTACAAAGCTTTTCTCTAAGTTATTTGAAGGATCTAATATTTTGTGTGTTTTCCTATTATAACTATATTTTCCTAACTTCATAAAATAAATTTATAGTTTTTAAAAAACTTGATTCCATATGTTATCGGCAAATTTTATTTTCTAAGTGGGTTTTTAAACTAGTAAGTTGATTTTAACTTGAATTGAAAATTTTGTTTTATTCTTAGTGCCTATCGAAGTGTTGGTATAACCATCTAAATAAGTTTTTAAGAAAAATTTGCATAGCAAAGAATTATTAACATTAAATTCAACAATAAATTGTTTAGCATTTTGAAAAGAATGAAATTGAACCATCATCATAAGTATTAGAGAAACTTGCATTATGAGTTATCAAAATTTAAATGAACCTATTAGTAATTTGAAAAAAATGTTGTTGAATAATGATCCTAAGTTTTAATGGAAATTTTATCTTAAGTGTTAAGAATTATATATATAGATAGTTCAGTCTTATTCTTATAAAAGAAAAGAATTCCTTTTTATTTTTTTGGAAATTTAATTAAGACTACAACCTTATGATTATACATGAATATAAACTTGTAGCTATGTAGTATAATCAAATAATTCATATAGGGGATAAAAGATATATAAAATTAAGTAAATATATACAAAATGAAGAATTGGGAAGTCTTAGCTTCCATCAAGGCTTTCCGAAACTTAAATATGAACAAGCTCCAAAAAGAAAAGCAAAGAAATAAGTAAGAAAAATCACGAGAGTCTTAGATTTATATCAAGGTTCTCCGGACTTAGATTATGGACAAGTCCTATAAAGAAAGAAAGAAAATCGTTTTGACTTGATAAGGACAAGCCTAATTCTAGAATGACTAGTCTTAATTATTTGAATGAAATAAATAGATGAGTGTAAACCCCCAAAGTTTTGTGATCAATTAAGCTTAAACCCTAATTAGAAAGTCAACTAGAATCCTAAAAGTCAACAAAACCCTAGACAGACGTAACCTTTCAAGTCCAGCATTCCCGTTTAAGCAACACTAAGAAAATACGTAAGAGATTAGTATGTAGAATAGTTCATAATAACCTGAGAAAGCCTAAAAATATCAGATTAGTTAAACCGAAATTCGTTTTGAGCACGATCGGACACAATTTTTGAAAAGCGTGTCCTGGGGCTCAGATTTGTAAAAATATTCTGAATATACCGTTAGACTTGTAAAAATATAAGGTTTTCAAAAATATCAATTTCATAATTTTTCAGTAACTAAAAATATCAGATATCGTAATTATAAGCGTATTTTCTTACCGGTACTTAAATTGTCATGTCTACTTTACATTACACTATTTATTACTATTCTACACTATTTATCTATCTCTACTTTCTTACAACCTACTCTTACAAACCATACCTCTATTCTCTTACAATTTTCATTTCCAATACAACTTCACATCTTTCATATCTTACTTTTTATTAACAAAATATAAAAAAATAATAAAATTTTCCCTCCCTCCCCTACATGATTTGCGCTGGCGCCCTCTCTCCTCTCCTCAAATTGGTTGGATCCTTGAGTTTAACGTTGGTGATCATGTGTATCTGAAAGTGAATCCGATAAAGAGTATTCATCGTGTACAGGCCCGAGGAAAGCTAAGCCCAAGGTATATCGGACCTTTCGAAATCCTCGAACGGGTAGGAGATTTGGCTTATCGTTTGGCGTTACCACCAAACCTATCAGGAGTACATAATGTCTTCCATGTCTCAGTGCTAAGAAAGCATATCCCCAACCCTGACCGGATTGTGGAGCTTGAACCAGTCAGGCTGAAAGAGAACTTGACTTATGAGGAGCACCCAATTCGAATTCTGGATCAAAGGTTCAAAAGCTGAGAAACAAGGAAATCCGATATGTCAAGGTGTTATGGAGGAATCATTCACGAGAAGAGGCTACTTGGGAAGCCGAGGGAGATCCGAAAGAAATATCCAAATCTCTTTGAAGAATCAGGTACGAATTTCAAGTTGCAAATTTCAAGTTTTGAGGACAAAACTTTCTTTAAGGGGGGTAGTTGTAAATCCCCAAAATTTTTGGATCCGAATTATAGTTTAAACCCTAATCGGAAGTCAACCGGATTTCCAGAGTCAATCAAACCCTAATTTACCGTAACCGCTTAAAGTCCGGCATTGCCGTTTTCTCAAGCCCTAGAAAACGAAATTGGAAAAATTAGCTATAATAGTTCGTAATAGCTATAGGTTTTATAAAAATATCAGATTGAAGAATTTCAAGTGTCCTTTGAACCCGATCGGACATGATTCTTGAAAGACGTGTCCGGAAGCCCGGAATAGGAAAAATATTCCGAATATACCGTTAGACTCGTAAAAATATAATATTTCCAAAAATATCAATTTCATAATTTTTCGATAGCTAAAAATATCAGATATCGCTTTTATATGCGTGTTTTCTTACTACCGGTATTAAATTGTCATGTCTACTTTTACATTACACTATTTTCTACCATTCTACACTATTCATCTATCTCTACTTTTTCTTACAACCTACTCTTACAACCTATACACCTATTTCTTACACATTTTCATTTCCAATACAATCTCACATATTTCATTTCTTACTTTTAATTAACAAAATAACAAAAAAATAAATTTTTTCCCTCTCTTTCTTCCTAAATAGCGTCGGCCACACCCCATCATGCATCCATTCATTTTGTTTTCATTTATTTAATTCACACAAATTATCTCCCACATTTTCCTATAAATACCCCTTCATACCTTCACTTCTTTCACACTTCTTTCACACTTCTTCTTCTCTAAAGTTACTCTACTAAAATTTCTCTCCAATTTCTCTCAAGAGTTCTTTCAAGAAGTCCTCTTAGTTTAGGTTCTTTAGGTAAGAAATTTCTCAAGATTTCTTCATGTTCATTTACTTAGTATGAGCTTAGTGTGTGTTTTCTAAAACCATGAATGTTAAGAAAGCAACATTAGGTTCATGCTTTGTTTTTGTTCATAATCAAAATTCCTCTATGATCATTTATGCTTCCTTTATGTTCTTTACTATCTAATATATCTATATAGCTATATATATTATTTAGAGCATATAAGCTCATTGTCTTACAATTTATTATCTTTCATGCAATTTATTTACTTCAATTCAAGTTATTTAATTTCAAGTTGATTTTAAGACAAGTCATTCTAGTCTTAGACTTGTCCTCATCAAGTCAAAACAATTCTTTTCCTTTTTCGGGACTAGTCTTTTCTTAGTCCCGGGGTACCTTGATGAAGCTAAGGTCCCAATACTTGATTTACTTTATTATTTACTTAAGCTTTCAAGTTATTATCTTACATTTCTATAGCTTATGATTCATATTCATGCATGAACATAATGTTTTTGTCTCAACAAAGATGAGAAAATGTTTTCTTGAATTAAAGATTCTTTCTAAAGAAATAAATATGGAAAACGGATTTCTAAAAACCCATGAACATGCATAAGAATGATTTTCTTACATAAACAAAAGGTTTTATGAAAACTTATCTTTCATCAAGAAGTAGAAATTCTTTTGAAATCATTACAAGAAATAAAAATGTCATTTTATTACTTTTTGAATCCAAGTTTTGAAAATAAAGCCACACCTTAGGAATTTAAAGAAATTACAAGAGATTAAATTTAGAAAAAGAATATTCATCTCAATAACTCAAGATCTTTCAAAAGTAGAATAAATATTCAATAGAATCTCAAGTTCAAAGTCTTTTAAAACCTTACTTTTTATAAGTTGAGACAACTTCATTTACTTCATACATTTGTTATGAGTCATTACAAATATATATATACCTTTCAAAAGTTTACAAAATAATTGAAATGTTTATCTTTTCAAAATGAGCTTTGTTTACAAGAAGGAAAACAAGTGTTTACAAATTCGTGGCAAATCTGATCGCTACCTTTTCGGAACCCAAACGACTTATTTTTATGGAAATAAGCTTAGAAATGCGTAGATCTTTTCGAGTAGGTAGAAAACGATATATTATACGCGAAATTCCGAGTTAAAATGAGCAAGTTATGGCCATTTTAAGTTGGAATTTCCCCTTATACGATTTTACTACGATTTTAAGAAAAGATTAGAATCTTCAAAGATAAGAATTTCATGAAATACTCATTTTGGGTATTCTTCTTGATTAGATAATCACGAGGAGGATTGTTCGTATCCCGAGGATTACTACGATTAAGTGGAAATTCCGAATGACCCATCCAATTCAAGAAAGGTGTCATCATGGCCGAGTGAGTTACTTCCCGTTAATTTTCTCATACTCTTGATTGTGTTTGTAAAATTAGTTGCACTAGAATTTAAGAAAGATCAAAAGGAAGTGTATGATAATATGTTGAAAGAATATTAAGTATATCGAAAACCGATTTGATTATAATAAAGTTGTATGTAAATTAATATCTTGAAATGTTTGAAATTGATTGATCACTTGAAAGAAGTTAAATATAACTACTAGACTTTAATTAAAGAAATTATTCATGCACTTCATATGTTGAGTCACATTGCATTCACTACTATACAATTGGTGGGACAAGTGTATAATAGTGGTGGTAGACATAACCGGTATATCATGTAAGTGGCGAGTAGGAGCCGGTAAAAACTACAAAAATTGGTGGCTAGTAGGAGCCTGTAATAACTACAAGTTTTTGATGGCGTATAGGAGCCGGTAAGATCTATAAAAGTATTTTTTAAAAGTTGTGGTTGTAATTGGCCTGAATACCCAACCCCGAATGAAGGGCGTAATTCATTCAACATATGATTCTCGGAAAGTCATATGTCTTGTATGCTCACGTGGTTGTTGCATTCATATGTTTGAATAATAAACTTGATTGATAATTTACTTCGAGTATGAATTTTGGGATTTACTCAAAGCCCATAAGCTTACACCCCTGTAGATATTTGTATTCTCAAAACCTATTTTTGAGCCCGAGGCCTTCCCGTATCCGTGTGCGTTTTATATTGAAGCTTTTGGAGGAAATCTACTCGAAGACTTAGATTAGAATTCCTTTGAAATCTTTGATGTAGTATTTTGGATGTTATGAAGTTTATCTCGATCCTTGGAATTAGCGGGGGTATGCCCCTAAGAAAGTATGTAACAGACCTTTGGTTATTTATGATATGATATACTTTATTTCTGGATCCTTGTATGTTTATCTTTACTTGCTTAAACTATGCTTCCCAAAAGCGTCTATTACCGTGTTAGACGCCTTACATATAATACTAAGGCTTTCGCACGACTAAGGTAGCCATTCTTAAGCCTTGATTATATGTGGCGGACTGCCACGTTTAGGGTACCCTTCGGGGCGTGACAATTTTCCTATAAATACCCTCTCTTCCTTCTACTTCCTTCACACCTTCTATACACAAAAAAATTACTCTCTCAAAATTCTAAAAGAATTCTCTCTTAAAGTTCTCTCAAGTTTAGTTTTCATAGGTAATATTTCTTCAAGTTTCCTTTATGTTTATTTACTTAGTATGAGCTTAGTGTGTGTGTTTTCTAAACTATGAAGGTTAAAGAAAGCAACAATAAGTTCATACTTTGTTTTTGTTCATGAATCTAATTTCTATTATGTTGTTTAATTATATATTTAATTAAGTATATCTATGTAGCTATATATATATATATATATATATCTCTTTTAGAGCATATAAGCTCATTTGTTTTACAATTTATTTACTTTCCTTGCAATTTATTTATTACCTTACAATTTATTTACTTCCATGTTATTTTTAAGACTAGTCTTTCTAGTCTTAGATTTGTCCTCATCAAGTCAAAACGTTTTCTTTTTCTTTTTGGAACTAGTCTTTTCTTAGTCCCGAGATACCTTGATGAAGCTAAGGTTCCAATACTTGATATATTCTTTACTAGCTTATTTCTTTAATTTCTTTCTTATTTCTTCATAATTTTATGATTCATAATCATGCATGAACATATTGATTTTGTCTCAACAAGATAAATGAGAAAAAGTTTTCTTAAAATGGAAATTCTTCTCTAAAAATAAAAGTAGGAAGTAAATTTTCATAAAAACTTAGGAATTTGTCTTAACAAACTATTCTAAGTAAATCTAGAAGAGTTTATAGGAATTTTTGCAATACATACAGAACATGGAAAGAAATTCTTGAGTAAACAAAATTTTTACTAAACTTCACTTTTTCATCAATACTAGTTTGACAAAAAAAACCAAGAAATTCCTTTCATAAAAAAATAGAATGATTAGAAATAAGGAAATTATTTCTATAGAATTGTTTATTACTTTCAAAAAGTATTAGAAACTAAGCTTAGAAAATAGAATCATTCTTCGGAATTTAAAAAGATAAGGAAATGAAATTAAGGAAAGAAAAATACTCATTTAAAATAAATGAGATATTCTCTAGCAAAAGAAGAGGAATTTTCAAAAGTTTCACTTTTTTTTAGAAGACTTTACTTTTACCAAAATTCATGTTGTTTGAGACAATTTCATTATTTTCATACATTTGATATGAGTCAATAAATATATGTAAAATACATTTCAAGATTTTACAAACTATTATAATATCTATCTCTTTGATATGAGTTTTTGTTAAAAGAAGGATACAAGGTTTTGTGAAAATTCGTGGTGAATCTGATCACCACTATTTCGGAGCTCAAATGACTTAGTTTGATAAAAATAGTTTTAGAAATAGATAGATTTTCAGTAGGTAGAAAACGGTATATTATATGTGAAATTCCGAGTTAAAATGAGCAAGTTATGATCATTTTAAGTTGGAATTTCTCCAATCCGACTTTACCGCAAATTTAAGATAAATTTAGAATTTTCAAAAATAGAAATTCTATGAAAGACTCATTTTGGGTATTTCATCTTATTTAGGTGAAGAAGGAACCGAGATCACTTTCCCGGAAGACTACTTCGACTAGGATCGATCGTCATAGAGTGAGTTAATCCCTTACTAGTTACATTTCCTTGTTTGTGCTTGTAAGTAGTAGCACTAGGAAATAATGATAAGATAAATGAACAAATGTTGTGTGATTGGGATTCATGAATGATTGAATAAAAGGTAAGAATATCGAAAGAGGAATTGATGAATAAACTATGTTCTCTTATGTTGATATGATGAATACTGATTTGATCACCTTTAACTTGAATTCAATATTAATTGATTAAACTTATATTGAAAATGATTCATGCATATCATAATTGTGAGTCACATGTATTTTCACTACTATTCTTTGTGTGGAGAAACGAGGAATTGTAATGGTGGCTAGTAGGAGTCAAAAAGTCTACATGTATAAGTAGGAGCCGGAAAGTCTACAAGGTGAGTAGGAGCCAGTAAATCTGCAAACATTGATGGTCGTATGGGCCTATAACTACCCAACCCCTGACATGGAGGCGTAAAATCCATACTACACATGGTTTCTAGTTAATCTTGTGTATTTTGTTTGCTCATGTGATTGGTGCATTCTCATATGATTGTTTAAATACTTGTTTAAGATATGGAAATGTTTTGTAGATGGGAGTTATCTCACTAAGCTAGTTTTGTTTATACCCCTATAGCTTTTTGTTACAGTATGATTACCCATGGTTGGCACCAAGGAGTCTCGTTTGCCAGGTATGAGCCAAAGCTACTAGGAGTTTTTGGGAAAAGTTATATGTATTTAGTTTTGAACATAGACTTCTAAGAAAAACTCTATAGTATACTCATGGTATATTTATGCATATTTTGATGATGGCTTAGTTAAGCAAGACTTTTTAGAACGAAGGAATGCCCCCAAGAAGTTGTAAGAGATTATTATCCAAATGAATATTACATGTTTATTTATATAAGTTCTTGCATGCTTTTATTATCTACTTAAATGTAATACCTCTGTGAGTTTCTTACTATCTTGGAAGCACATCTTGCATGTGATATTGAAGCTCTTGCATGTGATATTGAAGCTCCTGCATGTGATATTGAAGCTCCTGCATGACTAAGGCTGTCATTCATTAGCTTTAATATTATATGCGGCGGACTGCTACGTTTAGGGTACCTTTCGGGGCATGACAATGAGCAAGGAAGTAAGAGCATAAATAAAAGTTAGATTAGTGAGCTTTAGGCTATAAGATCATATATATACATATACATATACATATACATATACATAATACATATAAGAAGTTAGATTAGTAGCATGAATGAAATAGTAACATAACAACAATAATTATAAATGAGGATAGTGTTGAATAAGATATGAACAAGTTATTGTTTTCATGATTTCATCCCTAGCATAATGCTCCTGGAGTTTTAGAAATCAAATACACAATATGTTCATGTTAGAACTTTTACCTAAGATTAAATGTGGATGGAAGAATAAATGGTGTGTGGGTTGTTGTATGCAAAGAAGAGAGCATTAGGAGGAAAACTTTGAAGAGAAAAGTTGTTGAGTGATTTTGAGAGAGTTTTGTTATGTAAATGAGATGTGTGAAAGAAGTGGAGGGAGATGTGATATCTAAAGAGAAATGTGAAGGAAAATTAAATGTGATAAAATTAATTGAAAAAGAAAAAAAAAAGATGTTAGAGAAGTTATGTGTAAAGTTTTATGAGAAAAGAAAATGTAAGAGATAGGTGTTGTAAGAGTATAGAGTAGGTAGTAAGAAAAAATAGAGATAGAGAAATAGTAATGAATAGTAGAAATAGTACAATGTATAGTAAATAATACTAATAGTAAGAAAAATACGCGTAAAAGCACTATATGATATTTTTAAATACTGAAAAATTACGAAACTTACATTCCATGACTCCTTATGAAATTACAAATCTATATTAATTTTTAGAATATTTTTACTATTTCGAGCATCGAGACACGTTTTTCTAGAATTGACTTTGTTCGGGTCCGAAATGATCAAATTTATGACAAATATGATCTTTTTAGGTATCTTATATTATTTTGAACTATAATCCACTATTAGTTTATTTCTATTATTCTCAGGTTTCGGCATGAGATTGCCGGAGTTAAAACTACTGTATGCCTTAATTATTGTTGACTTTTGAAGTTTTCGTTTGATTATGTTTAGGGTTTACTCCAATTTTACCCTAAAATTGAGGGGTTTATAGAAGATATACTATATGATTGAAAATTTACTAAAATTCCTAATACAATCAACCACTAATAAATAGTTTTTTTCATGTCAAAAAATAAAATAAACAATTTCAATAAAGTAGTAAAAATAACTCCGAAATTTTTTTTTTATTAAATTAACCACTTCAAAGTTAAGATACCAAATTAAATTTTTATATAAAGTTTGGGTATCAAATTTGAAGATTTCTCTTTAATATTATACAGTTAAATAGATATAACAACATGTGTATTTAAAGAGAATGGAAGTTTGTTTTTTTTTTTTTTTTTCAGTTTAAATGTCATAATATATATTTGAAAGAAGAACGTTTTATTAAAAATACAATTAAATGACATACTTAAAAATAATATTACTCTAATATACATTATATATATAATAAACATTTATTCTTAACTTGCACGTCGCCATATATTTGTAAAAGCGCACATCAGCCCGATGACGTCCTCATCTTCTGCTTTTCCCACGCAAGCCTCGTATTTAAACACTTCTTATGAAATTTCGTCCTCGTTCAGATGGCATCTTTTACTAAGTCAACATGTGCCAGCGCGTGATTCCATTCGAGTTAACTAGAATTTGCGAGTTTATACGGTTTTTTTTTTTTCTCTTTTTCTTTCTCTTTTATAATTAAAATAATTATAAAACTATTTAGATATAGAGTTTCACGTACAATTGAGTCTATACGATTTTGCAAATTTTAAATTTTACCATTTTTGCAAAATTTTATTGATCTTATGTTTTTTGGTGACAGTAAAATCACGGGTTTTCATAGCCATAACATATACAATATGAAAATACACCCACGTGGGCATGCGTTCTTTGAATTTTTATTATTCATTTTCAAAATAATATGTAAAATTATTTAGATTTTCAATTATCTTCTTCATAAATAACTGTAAAAAAGATTATAATTTTTTTAAAAGGAAGCTGACATATCTATACGTATTGACCAATACAGCAAAAATACAGAGACACTTCAAATTTTCTAAGGATCTATGTTTGGCCCATTTTCATTCATTCATCCATAAAATTCTTTTCTTCTTTTTGTCATTTGATATAATCATTATTGATGAAATGACTACTAGCTGTTTAATGGTTATACTCAGAAAATATTAGATGATATCTCGAAAATTTTAACAAGAACATTAGATTTTTTAAAACGAAATATTTCACCCCGATACAACGTATCTCTTAAAATAATATATCCAGGTTTATAAACTAGAAAAAAAAAAAATTACTATGTGTACGTTGTATATGACCATTTCACACACAAACAATATAATACATGGTGGTACGAAGGTGTTTGAAAAGTATGGAAATACAGTCTAATTCATTCTTAATTATTATACATTTGGTCACGTTTTTATCGTTAATGATACAGTTTTATATTGAGTCCACTCAGGGGTCAATCTTTAATATTTGTTGGCGTAATTTGAGATCTCGGAATACATGAATATAAAAGGACAAGGAATAGCGACCTTAACTTTCACGAACTTGCATACATTTGAAGTGCACCACACCACACCATACCCCCCACAACTACTAATTCTTCCAATGGCTCTCTCTTACTCCTTCCAGTGGGATCTTAATCAACCGGTAAATTATACATCTAGCTTCATCGCAAACTATAATTTTAAACATCTCTGCTTTTTCGTGCAATCCAACCATATATTGGGGAAAATATGTAGCATATATGAAAATTTTATTTATTTATTTTTGTATATGTAGGTTCTTTTTGAAGATCATGCAGGAGCGAGAAAAATAGTATTGAATCGACCAAACAAGCTCAACAGTCTCACCTACAAAATGGTAGGATACCATCATTTTCTTTTTTTTTTTTTTTTTAAATTAGACATGATGATATATTTTGTTGGGAAATTGTGTTGTGCATATTTCTACATATTCTGGCTCTCGGTTGTGTTCAATGGTTAAAGGGCCAACCATAGCATAAAGAAGACTTTCATGTCTCAAAATAAGTAAGAACCTCAATATATGGCAGGTTTGTGTAATGATGAAGAACTTAGAGACTTACGAACGAAATTCCAACGTCAATTTGGTAATCTTGAAGGTAATTAAAGCTCTTAAAAACCACGCATGATAAATCCAACTTTATATGATTATTATACTCTCAGCCAAGTATTTAAAAATCCAGGGGAATGGAAGAGCGTTTTGTGCCGGTGGAGACTCTGTTGGGATGGTTGTTTCCATGGCTACAGGTGAATCTCATAACACCCCAGAGACACATAAATAGATACATACAAACACATAATATGCATACTTTGTAGCTAATGGTAAGTCTCATACACGCGGATTTCACAGGGCACTGGAGTTTCGGAGCTAAGTTTTACGAAAGACAGTTGCGCTTAGATTACTTGTTAGCTACTTATAAGAAGCCACTGGTAATTAAGCATACATCAACCCAAGCGTTGTTCAAGATTAATTACTTAATAGTTTTATATTATTTTTATTTAATTATCTGTTTCGATACATATATAATAGTGTTTATATTATTATATTGTCGTTTAGGTATGTCTGCTTGATGGTATCGTGATGGGTGGTGGTGCTGGACTTTCCATGCATGCGATGTTTAGAATTGTGACCGAAAAAACTGTAAATCAATTATTTTCCTCCACACTGGATCCAGGACCAGGGCTTTTTAATTACGATATCATTTTAGTTTTATTTAAAAATTAATATTAATATGATTGCAGGTATTCGCCATGCCAGAAGCCTCGATAGGACTTTTTCCGGATGTTGGCGCATCTCATTTTTTATCCAGACTCCCTGGCTTCTTTGGTATGCATGTTTAATATATGAATCAACTTCAAGGTTAAAGCTAAGTGTTTCTAAAGTAATTGCTGCCTAATTATCTATCTATCTATCTATCCCAATTCCCAATAATAAAAGATAAATTTTATTAAACCCACCACCATACATACTCGTCAAGCTCGAGTACCGTGTTTCCCAATTAAATTGTACCAATCTACGTTAGCTAAAATATGATAGGAGATATACCTCTAATAGTCGATATTTTGTGCAACATAGCTTAATCTTGATCTGTTTTTCCATCCCCAAAAATTAAGCTAATGTCAATTTAAATCTAAAAAGGCGAAATCAACAAGAAAGAAGCTTTGGGAATTGAAAGGGAAATAAATAATCCCCTTATTTGCATAAATGTAGGTGAATATGTCGGGTTAGCTGGAGTGCGCCTAACTGGAGCAGAAATGCTAGAATGTGGTCTTGCCACTCATTTTGTACTCTCGAAGGTAAGCAATTACTTTTTGAAGTCGATTTGTTGCCAATTTAAATTCGTATTTACTAATAAATTTATTAACCATTTCAAAGAACGCTGAAATTGGTAAGAAATAAGCCTAATAAATTACAAGAATAATATGTTGATGTAAAAATAGAAACCGATTTGCTATTATGCTAAAGAAAAGAATATCAAATGTTGTATTTTAAAATTTGGGATTATTCTAATGATTTTAATAATATTTAGGGATTTCACTATAATCTACCCACCCAAAGAAAAAATGACCATATTTTTGTGTGGGATTGGGAATCATTATCTACAGGATCTTCCTGATTTGGAGCGTGCACTGTGTGAATTAAAGTCTTACAATAGATCAGAAATTTCCAAACTTATAGACAAATTTGCAGTACACAAGCCCCACTTAGACAACAACAGTCCTTGGAAAAGGTAACCATTAATTTAACTCAGTGCACAATCTCTCTTTCTATTCGTTAATTTACGTGCAATCTATCATGAAGTTGATTGATTTCCTTATTGAAATAATAGATTGGAGACTATAAACAAATGTTTCTCAAGAGATACAGTTGAAGAAATATTGCACTCTTTGGTAAGTGGATCGATGGAGATTTAAAGCTCCCCTGTTTATTTGATTGTCATTGTTTCTATATTTATAATTTAGTTTTAAAAAAATGGGAAAAAGATAGAGAAGCTAGCACCTTGTGTTGTGACACTAGGCGTAGTTGAGCTGGAATATTGTGTTTGTATAGTTTTGTTTGCGCGCGTGTGTGTGTATAAATTTTGTGATGGCTTAACTCATTAGTTTACTTAGTCTAAATTGTACGCATTGGTTGAGAAATTATGGTTGATAAAGCTGTGGTAGTGGTCATTTTTATTGATGATTTATGTACTTTTTTTTAATAAAAGTGATATTGATTATTGTGTGGTGTGTTTGATGATTTATGTAAACTGTAGAGACTGTGCTTTATATGTCAAAATGATATCATGAGCACATTTCTAAATATGAATTTGCTTGTTGAACTTGAATATTCTTTTCGATGGTAATATTTTCTTTCATAGTTGAGTATTTGATTGTTGTAATTCGAATTTTATGTGTTGTACATTTTTTGCCATATAGGTGTTATTGTTCAAATCATATATATTTTAATATATTAAAAAATTATGTTTTCTATTATACTTAAAAAATATATATGTAAAATATCTAAATTTTGATACATAAGATCATAGTTATAATACATATTTGATTTTTCACTAGTTCCTCATTCATTTTGAGTTATATAATGCAGAGATATAAATAACTCAAATATATCCATGAGATATTTAATTTAGTTTATAATTTATTCATATTCGATTTAAGAATAACTGTGTCATGCTAGAGCTTGAATTACTGAAGTAGTTTCTCCAATCTAAATCAAATTTTATAATATTTAGATTTATGAGCTTATGAATCTTATTGAGCTCATGTCGAGCATAATTAATCGGGTTCAATCAAAGTTTAGCAATAGAATTTTTTTCAATTAATAAAAGTATATTTTTTCAATGCCAAGGAAATTACACTCACTCAAAGTACAAAATAACCTCAAAGGAAATTGCTTCTTATAGGAAGAATTGAGTGTTGAGAGAGATGAAAAATGGATCAAGGAGGCAGTGAACTACATCAAGTCAGCCAGCCCTACCAGCCTGAAAATATTTCTCCAATCGGTAAGCCGAATCATATTTGAAAAGAGCACCAATTATTGGGCCAATGGATCTTTTTCCAAAAAACCATGTGCCTCTCCAAACAAATACGGGTTTGGCCTGAAAAAAAAAAAAAAAAAAAGGGCAATTTAAAAAAAAAAAATTATCTGACAATTATAGAAGTGAATTGTCAAATTTTCCGACAAATTTAATGATATGGTAATAAGATTTAACACTTCTTTTAATCATTAGATTCGAGAAGGTCGTGGACAAACACTTGAGCAATGTCTTGTTCGGGAATACACCATCTTTTGCAATATCGTACAAAGAAAAATCAGCAACGACTATTATGAGGTGCAAATTTAGCAATTTCAAGAAAATAATGTCTTTTTAAAAAAAATAATCTTATAGATTTTTTACTGCTTTTCGTATACGTACAGGGCTCGAGGGCAATGTTGATTGAGAAAGATAAGAAGCCTAAGGTATGAAATAATAGATTATTTGACTCTTAGATGGCAGATATAATTCTTTTTTCTGCCCAACATGTCCTATCTAACGCATAATGCTTACTAAACAGTGGGAGCCTGCAATGCTAGAGCTCGTCAAAAAAGAGACTGTCGATCGATTTTCCAGACCAATTGAAGATGACGAACCCTGGATCTGTCTCCAGCTTCCTACAAGATCTAACTTAATTCTGCAATGCCAAAGGAGATCTAAGCTTTAAACATATCCAAATGGTCGTGTTAAAATATGGATCCTAAGTAGCATGTTGAATGTTGATCCAAGAAACCTTTTATATAGCACAAAGTATTCAAGCTGTCATGAAATCTACAATTAGAATAAGTACTCATGTAACAAAGTTTATGGCAATGAAATTTCACTTCTGTTCATATGCTTGTTCCATTGAAGCTTATAAAGTGTGAAATGAGACTAACATAATGCAATTGAATAAATAGAAGTTCCTAAATCCTAACACAAAGTATCAAGTGACAACACGATTCCTACTGAATCTAAAACACGACTGAAAACATAAGATTTGAAACTGACATGATATGATACGTTTGAGACTAACATATTATAAATTTTATAGGAATATAGTACCTTTGATCCACATTCCATATTACTACCATATTATACTTAAAGCGAACTCCAATTATGATATATCATAGTACACCTACCATTAGAACAATTTTAGTTAGAATTTTACATCCTTTTCCTGTCATTCGATTCAAACCTTACTTAGTGGACCAAACAACAGGGAATCGATTCCTTTCAGAGGGGTAGAGAGAGAGAGACCTTTCTTGATCCTACCATATACACTGCATTACTTTTTAATGTCAGAAGAAACTCCTAATGTCAACTTATCATTAGTCTTTAAGAAGCCACTTGAGTAATGCCTAACATCTTTATACATCATAGAGGCTTCATGAACCAACAAGAGTTGTCTAATGCTAAATCAGTATTTATACTCTATAATGCAAATGTGGCAAACGTGTTATTCGAAGTCTATTGAATTGCAATACAATTTACATCATCGTGCAATCCCTTTCCTTTGAATCACCATACTCACAACTTCAAAGATGCAAGATGGTTAATGCCCACATATAGCTGAAAAAGGAACCACACATATGAAGTTCTTGCAGTGTCATTTCAATCAACATATTACTACGCACAACAACTAATTGACAATTGAACCTTTTCATGATTCCATAAACTACAACCCTAGTAAATTACCCCTCTCCTAGAAAAAGGTAATTCATGGATGCAGCGAATGTTTAATTAGACTGAGGTTTCTCCAGTTATAGTTGGATCAATGTCGACGCAATCAATAGTGTATTCTCGTCCTTCAATCTATTTCACCCCATGTTTAGATTGAGCGAAAGGAGAAAACTATTCAAAAGGAGTCAATATACAGTTGATCCATGTGTTGGACTAAAAGATTATGTGAAGTAGGTATAAGTGATGGAAGATCAACCACATATGTAGTTTGCCAAATGAATTAAAATCATAAAGTTGAAATATACCTACATTTAGGATTGTGACAAAAAATTATCTTAATTGAGGATATATACTTCCAAGGCTCATAACATTGCAAGTTCAAAGCAATAAAAGACCAAACGATGCTCCATGTACCTCATTTGTAGCATCGTCATTGATTGAAACTAATACATTGATACCGCTGTTGACACGAAAACATGGATCAAGAAGAAGAAACACCAAATATTCAACACTTCATTTTCCAATGATGAAAAGGTTATTTCTTCTTCAATTACCAAAAAAAAAAAAAAAAAAAAAGGAACGAAAAGATTACTTTCTTCTTCAAGTCATTCGGTTAATTGGAAAATTTGAAAACAGATGCATCAATATTCACCAATGAACACTTAAGAAATTTATCAAACTGACACTTAATAATATACTTTTCCTAAAAGTAGCAAAATTACAACCGGAATGCTTGTTCTTAGATCGAATTCAAATTAAGTCAAAATGTATGTTTAGTAAATTAAGTGACCCCTAATACTTGAACAAAGTGGTTCCAAGAGCTATTTAAAGATCCATTTAATAGCTAAATCAAAACTCAAATTTAAGAGAAGACATCCAACTAATAAATAAGGATTTAGACATCTTATTCAATTTTCCTCAATATGAGTGCATGTCATATATTTGGAAGATAGTGAAAAAGCCAACACATCAAACTCAACAACACAAATGTTCAAAAGCTATCATCATTAAAATGAAAATTCTCCAAAAGTACACAGTACCTAGAATTTCTCCATCCTTTATCAACCTAAACATTAAGATGAAAAATACACGGTATATCAGTTACAAAATCCAATTTAGCAAAGCAAACTATCTATACAATATAGGAAAATAACCCTAACTTAGTCATTGTACTTCTAGGTCAACATTGATTAGTCAGAATGAGACTCTTCATAGTCTTGGTAGTGAACAAAATTAGGAGTGGATGAAGACTCATCGAGATTAGATAAAGAAGAAGAAGAAGAGAAGAGGAGTCAGAGAAAGTATAGTAAGGATCAACTAGTGGGACACATAGGAATGTCCAGACAAAAAGAATGAACCGACCTAGTTGTTGGAGTAGGAAAAAACAGGTAAGATCCAAAAGCTATGAGCTGCCTATGCGATCTTCGATACAGGCTATGTATTGCCATAAGTTAGTTGATATGTGTGCTACCCATAATATTATTACACTATTGAACACCATTTTAGAAAATTTGAATTGAATTTAGATTTTTTATGGTTGTTTCTTCAATGATATGTTTGATCAATCTTAACCTTCATGTCTGGTCTTGCCTTAGCTTTTTTTTTTTTTTTTTCCTTCTCTTTTACAATTTTGAAGACCCGTGTTTTGTTAGAAAAGGTGAGTCTTTGTGGTAAAAGCAGTTAGAGTTTCGTTTACAGATTTTCCACGAGAAAAGGCTCAAAGAGTTGGGACAATGGTTGTTTTACCAAGTTCAATATGTCAATTATCTTTTTGAGGTGGCTGAAACGAGGCCTGCATGGCTTGTCAATCAACTCAATTTCTAGATTACTAAAATAAATATAAAATTCGATACAATAAGTACTTTAATTGTATAATATAATTTTATCGATAAGGTTTTATATATAAATATTTAGTCTTTTTAATTTTTTTCATTTTCCTTTATAAAAATAACAGTTAGGTTACGTAGCACAATTCGACTTCAGCACTAGTTTCGAATTGGAACCAAATGGGGTGCTTCCAATGTGGTTTTAAAGGAATTATGTGGTTACCTGAATAGTTCTAGAACTTTGGAACCATTCATGTTTTTTTTTTTTTCCTTCCTTTATTATTTTTTTTAAGATATTAACATTAGAAATTGTTGTGTTGTGTTTAACCAAGGACATAGAAACTTTGCCGACGTTTATCCAGAAAGGGTTGTGTTGTGTTATATTCCTTTTTTTACTTTTTAGAACCAATGAGGTGCATTATAGTCCGAGATATTGTCCATCTAATTTTACCAATGTTGATGTCCTCATAAGTGTTGATTTTCTTTTTCTTTTTTTTTTTTTTAAGAAACTGGCGATTTTACGTTTGGTTTTAAAATCAAACCATACCCATGTCTAGACACAGTGACTCAAGTAGAGTAAATTTATCTTTGTTACTTACCTTCTCATTTCATTTAAATAAATCGTCCAAACATTCTACATGGGTCAAGCTAAGACTAAATTTTGTATATCCACTATTTAGTCGTGTATTCCATGTAATTCTATTGGAAAAACTCATACTTAATGTACACTATCTAGTAAATTCTTCATTTAATGCTCACAGTAACAAAGAAGTTTAACACAAGGTAAAATACACATTCGCATACTTTGCAATAGATGTCGAGTAATCCACCAAGTATAAAATTCTTTCAATTTGAGTTTTGCCTACATTCATATAATTGAAACAAATTTGGGATAGATCACGTAAAATACCATTTTGCAATTTAAATCCAATCGCAAAACCATTAAAAGGAGAAAATAATGAATTTGGTACCTGAAATTTGATGGAAATTCAATTTGGTACCCTAGTTAATAGAGTTAAAGTCCATTGTGACATGGATATACAACCTAACCCCTGAGTGACACATGGACAACACATAATAATAATAATAATAATAATAATATAATAATAATAATAATAATAAATAATAGGGAAAGGGAAGGGGCGAGAGAGAATTTGGAAAGAAAGAAAAAGGAAAGAGAATGAGAAGAATGATGAAAAGAAATTATCAATTTTTGAAAAAAAAAAATGATATGAAAAAAGATTCATGTAAATAGAAGCAGATAGAATAGATTAAGTTTTAAGATTTTCTCATATAATTATCAATTTCGATTTGCACTTATCTATAATAGAAAATTTTCTTGAGAATCGATGTTTATATGAAAAGTTAGAAAGATAGAGCATCTTCTTCATGATCAAGCTTCATCTTCATCAAGAACACGTTTCATCTCTCTCTACTCCTCTCTCTCTTTCTAAAAACCGAGTTAACTTGACCTTCATTAAGCTCGACATCATCAAAGCCGACCTTCACAACTTCACTAGACTTATCCTCATTTTCTTCGACATCCTCTGCTACCAAATCAGCATCATACACATATAGAACTAAGAATCACCATTTTAGATAACCCATAGTCACCAACATTTACTAACCCATGACCAAGATCCGAGTTGACTCACTATTCTTGATCTTTGATGCATAATAACCATCAATTGTATACCAAACCAATTTGAACTTGAAGACACGTCTTCACCAAGTCATACGCATTCACTAATCCAAAACATGTCATGAACTCAACGAGTTGATAGTTCTTAACTCATCGATTATCATGTCCATGCAATTTCCATAAAAATGTATGAAGATTCAGGTTGATGAGATGTTGGTCTCCTTCCTTTTTTCTTTTTACTCTCTCTCTCTCTCCCCCTTCCTCCCTTCCCCAGTAAGTTTTCTTTTATTATGTCTTATCCATGCATCGCTCGAGGATTGGGTTGTATATCCATGACAACAAGGAAGTTTAACTCTGTTAAGTGAGGCAGCAAATGTAGCTATGAAAAATTTAATTAGGTATTAAGTTGAAATTTATAAAGTTCAGGTATCTACTTGAATTTTTCATCAAAGTTCAAGTACCAAACTCAGCATTTCCCTTATAATAAAGTGAAAGCACAACCTTGATAATCATAAAATAATTGAAAATGGATGTCTTATCTTCAATTGTAACCCCATCTTGAAAAAAAAAAAAAGGAAAAAAGATAGTCTCATTACTTTTTAACATGCATTGGTCATAGATGCCGAGATGTAATGAATTATTATTGAGTACCATCCTATTCATTCTTGAATAATTATATAAGAAGGCATTAACATTCTAGAATAACTTCATTTAAGGTATCAATCTTTCCTTTGAAGTGTTTAAAGGAGGAATAGATGTTTTGTAAAATGAGTTAAATGAAGTATCGATGTTTTCTAAATTCAGTTATATTATCAACTTTTGTATAGTTTTTTATGAATTTTTCTTAACAGATACCTTGCTTGATTGATTTTTCTTCATAACAACTCAAAACATTGGTACTTTAAATGAATTTACCCCTAAACATTAATAATTTCCATTGTAATTTACCTTATTTTTCTTTGAAAAGAAAAAAAAAAAAAAACCTCATTCATTTTTTTGTTAATTTTACCATTTTTTAGCTTAGGATCATTACTGACATGTATGAATAGGGAAAAAAATCATCTACTAAAAATGATTGAAACTAAATATGTGTGTGTGTGTGTGTTTGTATGATTATTATGAATAAGGAAAAAAAAAGGGGGGGGGGGGGGGGGGGGGGGGGGGGGGGGGGGGGGGTGGAGAGGTGTGGAGGGGGGTTGGGGGAGGAGAACGAAGAAGAAAAATGTAAAAATAAGTGATTGGGATTAGCGACAAATAGGTCTTCCTATGTATAGGGTACCAAACCATACCTTACTCAACTGAGTGATGAATAGGTGGATATTGATGGTCAAAGGGTAGCGTATGGCTACAAATTTTTAGGAATTTACTATTAAATGATAAGGTAGGGTATGGGTATAGCTATGGGTATGGGATGTTCATACACCGTACTCAGATTAGAACATGTCACGCCCCGGAGGGTACCTTAAACGTGGCAGTCCGCCACACATAATATTAAAGCTAATAAATGACAATCGTAGTCACGCAGGAGCTTCGATATTATATGCAAGGCGTGCTTCCAAGATAGTAGGAGACTCACAGGGGTATTATGTTTAAGCAGATAATAAAAGCATGCAAGAACTTATATAGATAACCATGTAATATTCATCTGAATAAAAGTCTCTTACAACTTCTTAGGGGCATTCCCCCGTTCTAATAACCTTGTTCAACTTAAGCTATTTTCAAAATATACATAAATATAACATAAGTCTATTATAGAGATTTTTCTTAGAAGTCTCTACTTTCAAAACTAAGTACATATAAACTTCTCCCAAAAACTCCTAGTAGCTTTGGCTCGTACCTGATAAACGGGGCTCCTTGATGCCAACCATAAGTAATCATATTGTAACAAAAAGCTATAGGGGTGTCAGCAAAACTAGCTTAGTGAGATAACTCCCATCTACATAACATTTTCATAAAACACACAAGTATTTAGACAATCATATGAAAATGCATCAATCACATGAGCAAACAAAATACGCACGATTAATCGGAAACCATGTGTAGCATGGATTTTACGCCCTCCATGTCGGGGGTTGGGTGGTTACTGGCCCATACGACCATTAATAATTGCAGAGTTACCAGCTCCTACTTGCCTTGTAGACTTTTCGGCTCCCACTTGCCCATGTAAACTTTCTGGCTCATACTAGCCACCACTATAACTCTTCGTTTGCCCACACGAAGAATAGTAGTGAAAAATAAATGTGACTAACAAATATGATATGCATGAATCGTTTTCAATATAGGGTCATTTCATTATTATTGAGTTCAAGTTGAAAGTGATCAAAACAATATTCATCATATCATTGCAAGAAAATCATAAATTGTTCATCAATTCCCCTTTCGATATTCTTAACTTTTATTCAATCAATCATGAATCCAAATCACACAATATTTGTTTATTTATCTTTTTCCTTATTTTCTAGTGCTACTACTGAAATAGCCAAGAAATTCCTAATTTTATTTTATGAATGAATTGTTGAATTATGCATGATAAATATATGTTGATGGTTAATTTAAATTTTGATGAACTATGTGATATGTGAATGTGTAGAATTATTTAAATATGTTAGAATTAGTTATTTGTTATTTTATAAAATATCAATATGTTTTAGGGTGAAATATACATGTTAGAAATAAATGGAATGTATGCATATGAAAGCCCCTAAGTAGCAGAAAATTTGAGTAAAAATAGAGCCAATAAAACCCCTTTTTAATGCCTTAAAACAAAGCCATTTAATTAAGTAAAACAAGTTAAATTAATTAACCAAAGCTAAAGTCATTAAAGCCATTAATACTCCTTTTGCCACCTGCCCTTTTTAAAGCCAATAAGATAAACACAAAAGTCACCTAACACTTCAAAATTCGGCCAAAAATTGCCTCACCAAAAACACTCTCCATATTTGCCCTAAACTCATTCCTCTCTTCATCAAAAGAGCTCCCAAGGTGACCCCTAAGTTGAAGTTTGATTTTCTACAATTCTCACCATCAAAAGCTTGATCTAGAGTCCTTAAACCGAGCATAGAAGTCCAAGTGGTAAGTGTGTTCTCTATTTTTCATTTTCATGCTTGTATGTGTTCTTGATGATATTTTGTTTATGAATTCGTGATCCATGTTGTATGGATATTATATGAAGTGTAATAGGACTAGATTGGTTAGTTTTACTTGTTTGAAAGTGAGTTTGAAGTGTTGATGAGGGTTGAATGGTTGGATGATGGTATAGAGTGTGAATTTGGAGATTTTGGTTGTTGAATTGTTGGATGATGATTAGAATAGGGTTATAGATGTTTTGAGATGATGATTGATTGATAGAAGTGATAAATGAACTTATAATAAGCTTGGAAAGATTTGGAATGAGTTGAAGAAGTGTAAAAGCATGTTTTTGAAAAAGGGAAAAACAGGGGAAAAACTTTGGAAAATTTCCGCTGCTGTCAACGCCTGCAAATTTGCCGGTGTACTTTGCCGGTGTAGGATTTACGCCGCCGGCTTTGAAGTTTACGCTGCCGGTGTTGAAATGACTTTTCATGACCAGAATCGTGGTTCCTTAACGCTGGCAAATTTTGCATTCAACGCCGCCGGCGTTGGAACCGGCGTAGACCCTGCAGCTCAAACATGTTTTCGTATATCAGCGTAACTTTTTCATCCGATCTCCGATTGAGATGATTCAAGTTGCGTTGGAAAGATAAGAAAGAGATCTACAACTTTCATGTTTTAAATTTTTACAAATTCGAAACGTATCAGTGCTTAAATTTTACATCTTTCCAACTGATACATTTTCTAAATAAAGTTAAAAACTTGTTTTTGATTGATTTATAGGTATTTGCTTTACCAAATGGATATATTTGATCTAAAATGAGATAGATATATGATAATTGATGTATTATGATGATTAAATGATATAATTTAACATGATTTAAATATATTTATAGATTTAACAAATTAATGAATTTTCATGAGAGTTAAGCTAAAACTAGTTATGTTTATATATGATTTCCTTTACTTATTTTAAAAATCTTGTGATGATTTATTTGAATTTCTTTGGATGATAATGTATGAGATTGGTTGATATTGAGCTTGAACTAAGTGTAAAATTGTAATAATTCTGTTGAACAGTATTTGATTCTCGCTCGGCCATCCCTACTAACTCCCGAGCTAATACAGGTACGCAGTAACCTGCTTGTCTCTGTTAGGATAGGCATTTATAAAACTTAAATATATAATAAGAAAACTTAAAATGTGATTGTTGCTTGTGTTTTATGCCGTTAAAATCCAATTCCTACGCCAGGTCATGTATGAACCTAACGGCGACCCCTCATAGTTTGATGAGTTTGGGATGGAAGTTGGTATCCGGTTCGGGGAGCGGCACCTTGCTCGGTTTGAGCACGGTAGATCTAGGCGCTTAGGCCACTCCTGTCATTTGAGATGACTTTCATTAAGTGGTACGGCGGGTAGTCGACGGGGGGTATAGATCGGTGAAAATTTATTTAAACTTGGTAGGAAGTACCATAGTTTAGTTCAAACGTTTATGAGAACGGGTGAACTATATTTTATGATATGGACTGAGTATAAATAGAGCTAAGTAACGGCTATTAACCCTGGAGGAAGCTACTTTTCTCTTTGACTTAACGATATCTAGGACGGTATGAGTACCCGAACTACTTATATCAACCCCCTGAGCGTCCGAGTGTTACTCAGGTCCCCTCGCGATCCCTGTTGTCCGGAGTTTGAATACTCCCGTGTTGATTGATTAATTAAAGATTAAAGAATAATTGAATGGATGTTGCATATTGCATTTAGACTAAGCTTGTGTGCTTCATCTCGCTTTTGTATTCGTTGCTGTGTACTGGGCCTCTGGCTCATTCTTTTAACAATTTCAGGTGATGACCTGGACGAGTCCTATGCGAGCATGGGTTATGGCTCCGATTTTGAGGACTTCTTGGAGGAATATGAGGACTAGAGTTTGACCAGGACTGGACGGAACCATTCTTTTTGTAATAGACTAGATAGTTAGTTAGAATAGATGTTTGTAAAGCTTTATATTTTGTTATTTTGTTTAAGGCTTGTAAGAAGCCTGTGGATGTAATATATGTATGTATATATCTAGCTTGATCTGCCTTTGTTTGAAGTTGTGTATATATGTTAATATGTTTTGAAAAGCTACTAAGTAATTATTTCTCAAAATGATTTATTCCTTAAGATTAGGTGAACAATTCATCAAACAATCCTTTTAAGACAACCTTGCATATAATTCTGCAGATTATATGCGGTTGGGGAACTGCTATTGCTTATTTCAACTAGGGGTAATAGCGGGTCCTTACAGTTGGTATCAGAGCATAGTTTGATTAATTGTTTGCCTAATTAAAATGATTTGTTTGCGACTTGACTTAGACACAAATAGGTAGAATAGGATGAGCATAGTTGCTAAGTTGCTTGAATGCTTGTGTTTGTTTGTTTTCTTGAATGTTTTGTGCTTATTGCTTGCCTTATTGCTTGACGGATTGTTTGTTATGATGTGTGATTGTGAATGCTAATTAATAGGTTGAATGTGTGACTTGAATGCATATACCTGTATGTGTGTTGAATGTATTGTGTATGGCTATTAAGATGGACAGGTTAAGAAGATCTACTAGACAGCAATCAGATAGGGAAAGCATGCCACCGCCACAGTCTTCATCTACATCTGCTCCTACATCATCTTCTACCCCAAGTAATGAGACCACTCCATCTCCAGCATCGGCTTCTGCTTCTCAGATTCCTTTACCGACTCCGATTCCGCCACCACCACCTATGCCGCCTATTCCTCCTATGCCACAGATGCCTACAGGTGATCCGAATTCCATGTATGGCATGATGAGAGATATGATGGCGATGATGCAACAATATCAGGTGATGATGTCCCAGCAGACACAGTACTTCATGCAGCAAGGTAATCAACCTGGAGTGAGACTTAATGAAGCACCACCTGTGATTGATCAAGCTAATCAGATTAAGTTACATGACTTCAGTAAGATGGTTCCAGAGTTTGATGGAACGAGCACTGATCCGACAGTGGCTGAGAACTGGATAGAAGAATTAGAGAAGACATTTGCCGCCAGTAGTACTCCTGAAGATAAGAAAGTGAGCTTAGCAGTTTACATGATGAAGAGAGAGGCTTATAACTGGTGGAGACTAGCTAGTGGAAATTTGCAACAACCCATCTCTTGGATTACATTCAAGGATACCTTCTTCACTAAGTACTTCCCGAATTCAGTACGAGAGAGGATGATTTCTGATTGGTTGAACTTGAGACAAGGAAGCAAGACCATAGATGAGTACCATGGAGAGTTTTGCAGGTTGCTACGCTTTGCTGGAGGAGATTATCGTGATGAGAGGATGAAGGTTCAGAAGTTTCAGAACGGTTTGAATGAAGAGATTCAGAATGAAGTGAAGAAGTTCGAATTGCACACTCTATCAGATTTAGTTGCCAAAGCTTTGTTGATGGAACAGATAAATAATGATAGTCGAGTTAGGAGAGCCCGAAGAGCTGCTTTCATGGGGAAGAGACCTGCTCCAGCCACATCTTATGGCGGTTATCAAGGTGTTAGCAAAGGAGGCTATTATCAAAACCGAGGAAAGAGACCTTACCTGGGAAAACAAGGAGGTCAGAAATCAACATCTAAGGCTTCTACACCAGTGTTTGAGAAGAAATGCCCTAGATGCTATGGTCCTCATGAAGAGACAACTTGTAAGTGGACTCCCGGAGCGTGCTTCTCATGTGGTCAAGTTGGGCATAAATACACAGAGTGTCAGAATCCCAAGCTACCACCAGTGTTTTGTGCTTATTGTAAGCAAAGAGGGCATCATATTTCCAATTGCAAAGATCGACCTGATGTTAAAAAGGGAATGAATGTGGAAAAAGGGAAGACAAATGCTAGAGTTTTCACCCTACAGCAAGTTGAAGATACGCCTGCAGTAGACACCTTGGCAGGTATTCTGAATGTGTGTGATAGGAATGCTTATGTGTTGATTGATACAGGGGCGACTCATGCATGTATTTCTGAGAATTTCATGAACGATTGTAATCTTGCTTCTGAAGTGTTGAGTGATCGTGTTATGTGTGTAACTACTCCGTTAGTGATTGAAAATAGGCATCCATGTGTGTGTAAGAATGTGAATGTGATGATTTCTGATGTGAGCATGCCTATTGATATGATAGTGTTACCTTTATCTGATTTTGATGTAATATT
The DNA here is from genome assembly GCA_024138025.1 of Combretum micranthum. Classification (NCBI taxonomy): domain Eukaryota; kingdom Viridiplantae; phylum Streptophyta; class Magnoliopsida; order Myrtales; family Combretaceae; genus Combretum; species Combretum micranthum. The sequence goes on along the minus strand of JAMXBD010000928.1, from coordinate 11,109 downwards.
GGGAATGAATTGGCTAAATCATTATAAGGTCACTATCGATTGTAGTAGAGCGGAGTTGAGTTTTGATTTGGATGAAGGAAGGTTTTCATATATGTTAGAGAGGTTAAGACCTAAGAGTATGAAGTTCATGGAGTTGTGGGAGAAACCGGTTATAGCAGCTATGAGTATGGAGGAAGTAGATATCAACATGGTGCCAGTTGTGAATGGGTTTGTGGATGTATTTCCTGAGAAGTTACCTGGATTACCACCTGATAGAGAGATAGAGTTTGGAATTGAAGTGTTACCAGGAACGGTACCTATCTCTAAAGCTCCATACAGAATGGCTCCAGGAGTTGAAAGAGTTGAAGTTGCAATTGCAAGAATTGCAAGACTTGGGTTTTATTAGACCAAGCATATCCCCGTGGGGTGCTCCAGTGCTTTTTGTCAAGAAGAAGGATGAGAGTTTGCGTATGTGTATTGACTACAGAGAATTGAACCGGGTTACTATCAAGAATAAGTATCCTTTGCCACGGATTGACGATCTGTTTGATCAATTGAAGGGAGCAACTGTGTTTTCTAAGATCGACTTGAGATCAGGATACTATCAGCTTAAGATTAAATCTCAAGACATTCAGAAGACAGCTTTCAGAACCAGATATGGACACTTCGAATTTTTAGTGATGCCTTTCGGGTTAACCAATGCACCAGCTGCATTTATGGACTTGATGAATAGAGTCTTCAAGGATTATTTGGATTCATTTGTCATAGTCTTCATTGACGATATCTTGATCTATTCCCGAAGCAAAGAAGAGCATCAAGAGCATTTGAGACTTGTGTTACAAAGGCTTCGAGAGAAGAAACTATATGCCAAGTTTAACAAGTGTCAGTTTTGGTTAGAGGAGATATCTTTTCTTGGACATATTATTTCAAAAGAAGGAGTCTCAGTTGATCCAACGAAGATTGAGGCGATTCTCAAGTGGACAAGGCCTACAACGGTGAGTGAAATCAGAAGCTTTCTTGGATTAGCTGGATATTATCGAAGATTTGTGGAAGGATTCTCAAAGATTGCATCTCCATTAACCCGATTGACCCGAAAGAATGTTAGGTTTGAATGGGATGATAGATGTGAGAAGAGCTTTGAAGAGTTGAAGGAGAGATTGATATCGGCTCCTATCTTGGCGCTACCAGTCCATGGAAAGGAATTCATAGTCTTCAGTGATGCATCTATTCAAGGACTCGGTTGTGTGCTTATGCAAGACGGGAGAGTTATAGCTTATGCTTCCAGACAGTTGAAACCACATGAAAAGAATTATCCAGTACACGATTTAGAGTTAGCAGCTGTTATACTTGCACTGAAATTGTGGAGACATTATTTGTTTGGAGAGAAGTGTAAGATCTATACGGACCACAAGAGTTTAAAGTACATCTTCACACAGAAAGAACTCAATATGAGACAGAGAAGATGGCTTGAACTACTTAAGGATTATGACGTGGAGATCCTCTACCATCCCGGGAAAGCTAATGTAGTAGCGGATGCGCTTAGTAGAAAGAAACATGAAGACATTGCTACTTTGCTTTCTAGCCAAAAGGAGATCCAGATAGAGTTCATGAAGCTAGATCTTGAAGTCACTGTGGAGCAAGTAGATGTGATGTTAGCTCAACTGTCTTTGCAACCAACAATTCTGGATAGAATTAAACAAGCTCAAGAGGAAGACGATGAAACCAAAGGAATAAAGGATTCTATAAGGATTGGGAAAAGGAAAGAATTAAGGATTGATATGGATGGTGTTGTGAGATATGGGAATCGACTATTTGTGCCATGTGGGTTAAGAGAAGAAGTCATGAAGGAAGCCCATTCCTCTCCATATTCGATTCACCCGGAAGTACAAAAATGTATAAGGATCTAAAAAGAAATTATTGGTGGGAAGGTTTAAAGAGGGATGTAGCTCAATATGTCTCTAAGTGTATGGTTTGTCAACAAGTAAAGATTGAACATCAACGGCCCGGAGGAGAACTTCAACCTTTGTCAGTGCCTGAATGGAAATGGGAAGACATTACCATGGATTTTGTATCGGCTTTACCCAAAACCATAACCAAGTATGAAGTTGTTTGGGTTATCGTGGATAGATTGACAAAGTCGGCTCATTTCATACCATTAAGAGTTGGAGAATCATTGGAGAAGATGGCACATACCTATATCAAAGAGATAGTGAGATTGCATGGTATTCCAAAGACGATCACTTCAGATAGGGATTCACGCTTTGTCAGCAGATTTTGGAAGAGTCTACATACTGCTTTGGGTACACAGCTTCAGTTTAGCACGGCATTTCATCCTCAGACAGACGGGCAATCTGAAAGAACGATCCAGATCTTGGAAGATATGTTAAGAGCATGTGCCTTAGACTTTGGCAATAGATGGGATACATATTTGCCACTCATAGAGTTTTCTTACAACAATAGCTTCCAAGCAACGATTCAGATGGCGCCTTATGAAGCACTGTATGGTAGGAAGTGCAGATCCCCAATACATTGGGATGAAGTTGGTGAAAGAACAGTTTTGGGTCCTGAGTTAGTACAGCAAGCGGTTGACAAGATCCGAGTGATTAAGCAGAGAATGAAGACGGCTCAAGATCGGTATAAGAGCTATGCTGACATGAGGAGAAGACCATTGGAATTCGAAGTTGGTGACCATGTATTCCTTAAGATCTCACCAACAAAAGGAGTGATTAGATTTGGGGTTAAAGGAAAGTTGAATCCAAGATATATAGGTCCATATGAAGTTTTGGAAAGAATCGGGCCATTAGCTTACCGACTAGCTTTACCCCCGAATTTGTCCGAAGTTCATGATGTGTTTCATGTGTCACAGCTCAGAAAGTGTGTATCGGATCCTGAAGCTATCGTCTCTACTCATCAACCCGAGATTCAACCCGACCTAAGCACAATTGAGAAACCTATTAAGATCTTGGACAAGATTGACAAGGTATTGAGAAAGAAAGTAATTCCTTTTGTCAAAGTTTTGTGGTCGGGTCAAAGCGAAAGAGAGGCGACTTGGGAACCCGAAGATGAGATGAGACAGAAGTATCCCGAGTTGTTTGAGCAATGATTAAGGTATGATAAGTTTCGAGGACGAAACTTTTTGAAGGAGGGGAGAATGAAATAGCCAAGAAATTCCTAATTTTATTTTATGAATGAATTGTTGAATTATGCATGATAAATATATGTTGATGGTTAATTTAAATTTTGATGAACTATGTGATATGTGAATGTGTAGAATTATTTAAATATGTTAGAATTAGTTATTTGTTATTTTATAAAATATCAATATGTTTTAGGGTGAAATATACATGTTAGAAATAAATGGAATGTATGCATATGAAAGCCCCTAAGTAGCAGAAAATTTGAGTAAAAATAGAGCCAATAAAACCCCTTTTTAATGCCTTAAAACAAAGCCATTTAATTAAGTAAAACAAGTTAAATTAATTAACCAAAGCTAAAGTCATTAAAGCCATTAATACTCCTTTTGCCACCTGCCCTTTTTAAAGCCAATAAGATAAACACAAAAGTCACCTAACACTTCAAAATTCGGCCAAAAATTGCCTCACCAAAAACACTCTCCATATTTGCCCTAAACTCATTCCTCTCTTCATCAAAAGAGCTCCCAAGGTGACCCCTAAGTTGAAGTTTGATTTTCTACAATTCTCACCATCAAAAGCTTGATCTAGAGTCCTTAAACCGAGCATAGAAGTCCAAGTGGTAAGTGTGTTCTCTATTTTTCATTTTCATGCTTGTATGTGTTCTTGATGATATTTTGTTTATGAATTCGTGATCCATGTTGTATGGATATTATATGAAGTGTAATAGGACTAGATTGGTTAGTTTTACTTGTTTGAAAGTGAGTTTGAAGTGTTGATGAGGGTTGAATGGTTGGATGATGGTATAGAGTGTGAATTTGGAGATTTTGGTTGTTGAATTGTTGGATGATGATTAGAATAGGGTTATAGATGTTTTGAGATGATGATTGATTGATAGAAGTGATAAATGAACTTATAATAAGCTTGGAAAGATTTGGAATGAGTTGAAGAAGTGTAAAAGCATGTTTTTGAAAAAGGGAAAAACAGGGGAAAAACTTTGGAAAATTTCCGCTGCTGTCAACGCCTGCAAATTTGCCGGTGTACTTTGCCGGTGTAGGATTTACGCCGCCGGCTTTGAAGTTTACGCTGCCGGTGTTGAAATGACTTTTCATGACCAGAATCGTGGTTCCTTAACGCTGGCAAATTTTGCATTCAACGCCGCCGGCGTTGGAACCGGCGTAGACCCCTGCAGCTCAAACATGTTTTCGTATATCAGCCGTAACTTTTTCATCCGATCTCCGATTGAGATGATTCAAGTTGTTGGAAAGATAAGAAAGAGATCTACAACTTTCATGTTTTAAATTTTTACAAATTCGAAACTTATCAGTGCTTAAATTTTACATCTTTCCAACTGATACATTTTCTAAATAAAGTTAAAAACTTGTTTTTGATTTATAGGTATTTGCTTTACCAAATGGATATATTTGATCTAAAATGAGATAGATATATTAATTGATGTATTATGATGATTAAATGATATAATTTAACATGATTTAAATATATTTATAGATTTAACAAATTAATGAATTTTCATGAGAGTTAAGCTAAAACTAGTTATGTTATATATATGATTTCCTTTACTTATTTTAAAAATCTTGTGATGATTTATTTGAATTTCTTTGGATGATAATGTATGAGATTGGTTGATATTGAGCTTGAACTAAGTGTAAAATTGTAATAATTCTGTTGAACAGTATTTGATTCTCGCTCGGCCATCCCTATTAACTCCCGAGCTAATACAGGTACGCAGTAACCTGCTTGTCTCTGTTAGGATAGGCATTTATAAAACTTAAAATATAATAAGAAAACTTAAAATGTGATTGTTGCTTGTGTTTTATGCCGTTAAAATCCAATTCCTACGCAGGTCATGTATGAACCTAACGGCGACCCCTCATAGTTTGATGAGTTTGGGATGGAAGTTGGTATCCGGTTCGGGGAGCGGCACCTTGCTCGGTTTGAGCACGGTAGATCTAGGCGCTTAGGCCACTCCTGTCATTTGAGATGACTTTCATTAAGTGGTAGGGCGGGTAGTCGACGGGGGGTATAGATCGGTGAAAATTTATTTAAACTTGGTAGGAAGTACCATAGTTTAGTTCAAACGTTTATGAGAACGGGTGAACTATATTTTATGATATGGACTGAGTATAAATAGAGCTAAGTAACGGCTATTAACCCTGGAGGAAGCTACTTTTCTCTTTGACTTAACGATATCTAGGACGGTATGAGTACCCGAACTACTTATATCAATCCCCTGAGCGTCCGAGTGTTACTCAGGTCCCCTCGCGATCCCTGTTGTCCGGAGTTTGAATACTCCCGTGTTGATTGATTAATTAAAGATTAAAGAATAATTGAATGGATGTTGCATATTGCATTTAGACTAAGCTTGTGTGCTTCATCTCGCTTTTGTATTCGTTGCTGTGTACTGGGCCTCTGGCTCATTCTTTTAACAATTTCAGGTGATGACCTGGACGAGTCCTATGCGAGCATGGGTTATGGCTCCGATTTTGAGGACTTCTTGGAGGAATATGAGGACTAGAGTTTGACCAGGACTGGACGGAACCATTCTTTTTGTAATAGACTAGATAGTTAGTTAGAATGGATGTTTGTAAAGCTTTGTATTTTGTTATTTTGTTTAAGGCTTGTAAGAAGCCTGTGGATGTAATATATGTATGTATATATCTAGCTTGATCTGCCTTTGTTTGAAGTTGTGTATATACATGTTAATATGTTTTGAAAAGCTACTAAGTAATTATTTCTCAAAATGATTTATTCCTTAAGATTAGGTGAACAATTCATCAAACAATCCTTTTAAGACAACCTTGCATATAATTCTGGAGATTATATGCGGTTGGGGAACTGCTATTGCTTATTTCAACTAGGGGTAATAGCGGGTCCTTACAACTACTTACAAGCACAAACAAGGAAATGTAACTAGTAAGGGATTAACTCACTCCATGACGATCGCTCCTAATTGAAGTAATCCTCCGAGAAGGCGATGTCGGTTCCCTCTTCACCTAAAAAAGATGAAATACCCAAAATGAGTCTTTTATAGAATTTCTATTTTTGAAGATTCTAAATCTATCTTGAATTCATGGTAAAATCGGATTGAAGGAAATTCCAACTTAAAATGGCCATAACTTGCTCATTTTAACTCGAAATTTCGCATATTATATACCATTTTCTACCTACTCGAAAAGACCTATCTATTTCTAAAACTGTTTTCATCAAACTAAGTCATTTGAGCTCCGAAATAGTGGTGATCAGATTCACCACGAATTTCACAAAACTTGCTTCCTTCTTTTTACAAAAACTCATATCAAAGAGATAGATATTATATAGTTTGTAAAACCTTTGAAATGTATTTATATATATATTCATTGACTCATATCAAATGCATGAAATTAATGAAGTTGTCTCAACCATGAATTTTTTATAAAAGTAAAGTCTTCTAAAGATTTTGGAAAAGTGAAACTTTTGAAAATTTCCTCTTAGTTTGCTAGAAAATATCTCGAGTTATTTTAAATGAGTATTTTTCTTTTCCTTAATTTCATTTCCTTAGTTTTTTTAAATTTCTAAAGAATGATTTTTATTTTCTAATCTTAGTTTCTAATACTTTTTGAAACTAGTAATAATTCTATATTTATAGAAATAATTTCCTTATTTCTTAAGATCATTCTACTTTTATGAAAGGAACTTTCTTGGTGTTTGTCAAACTAGTATTGATGAAAAGTGAAGTTTAGTAAAACTTTTGTTTAATCAAGAATTTCTTTCCATTTTATGACTTTGTAAAGTGTATGTATATATTGTTTAAAAATTCCTATGTTCTTAAAATTTCTAATGAACTCCTCTAGATTTTTAGAAAACGTTTGTTAAGATAAATTCCTAAGTTTTATGAAAAATTACTTCCTTCATAATAACATTTATTTTAGAGAAGAACTTCTATTTTAAGAAAACTTTTCCTCCTTTATCTTGTTGAGACAAAAATCAATATGCTTATGCATGTTCATGAATATGAAATCATAAAGTTATGCAAACATAAGAAAGACATAAAAATTAAAGAAATAAGCTAGTAAAAAAATATGTCAAGTATTGGAACCTTAGCTTCATCAAGGTATCCTGAGACTAAGAATAGATAGTCCCAAAAGAAAAAGAAAATTGTTTTGACTTGATGAGGATAAGTCTAAGAGTAGAAAGACTAGTCTTAAAATAACTTGAAAGTAAATGAATTGCAAAGGAAGTAAATAAATTGCAATAACAAGGAGCTTATATGTTCTAAAAGATATATATATAATATAGCTACATAGATATATTTAGTTAAATATATATGAAAGCATCATAAAGGAAAATAGATTCATGAAAAAACAAAGTATGAACATATTATTGCTTTCTTAACCTTCATGGTTTTATGAAACACACATTATGCTCATACTAAGTAAATGAACGTAAAGGAAACTTAAAGAAGTATTACTATAAGTGATACTTTTAAGCTTTCCTATGTTATTACGAACTATTCTACATACTAATCTCTTACTTACTTTCTTAGGGTTGCTTGTACGGAATTGCCGGATTTGAACAGTTACATCTTACTAGGATTTTGTTGACTTTAGAAGTTCCGGTTGACCTTTTAATTAGGGTTTAAGCTTAATTGATCACAAAACTTTGGGGGTTTATAGAACATGTATTACATATCTATCCTATTAAAAATTATAAATAATATTAATAAATAAAAAATAAGAATAAACAACATTTTTAGTTTTGCATTAACTTTTATGTAAGATAATCATTTGTGCACTACCTTCTAAAATTCATATTTTGAAAGAAACTTGTATTGTTTTATTTTGAAGAACTTGTAATTTTTATTTTGGAAGATTTTTTTGTATGTCATGATAAATGTGTATTTTTACACATTTATCTCACATATTTATCACACTTTCATACATGATTTGACACAACTATGGTGAAATTATGCCAAAAACTAATTTGAATGATCTTGAATCAATTACAACAAAATATGAAAAAGTTGTCAAAAGCAATCAAAATAAGAGTTAAAATGGCAATTGTGTGTTCCTAAAAGCACTATATGCTTAATTGCTATGAAAATCTCACTTTAAAAGCGGATTGTAATGGGTTGGTTTGTATTTAGCATAAGTTCAATGTCTAGCAATTTAAGGTGGCATGATATGCTATTAACTAGATGGTGCTAAGCTTTCAAGAGACATGAAACAAGCTTTTATTTGTTTGACAATAGTTGAGTGATATTGTAGTATAGCTTAATTTTAAATTTAAATAGCATTGGATTGAGTAGAGCTCATTCTCAAATCTAAATCAAGTGGCATTAGCCATTCAAGTGTTAAAAATGCAGCATAGTAGGCTTTGGAGCGCATAAATTGAGCTTGAATTGGTAACAATAAGTTAAGGACAACAACTCAACCAGCCTGAGCATCACGTGAAACATTAGTCAAGCACAAAAAACAACTAAAAGTTATAGAATCTAAGTTGCTACTATTCATGTCAATTGAAGGATTTTCCAATTTGTTCTTGACTAAGTAAGTGAAATGAAGAACTCCAAAGCTAACTACAATTGCTGACCATTTAATCAAGACCACGATAATAGATCTCTTTTATTTAATTTCTATTGTTGTCTAATAATCTAGTTTGATTTGTTATAGAATTTTAATCAAGTGCCACTCAATTGAACATCTAAGCACTTACTTGTGAATGTTGGAGCGCCTATTATCCACCATGATAGAATCTTAAGGCTACCTTATAACAACCGAGTAGAACCGAATGGCTAGCGCAAAAAAAGGAGTACCTCATGTCTTAGCTAAATAAGTAGCAGCTACGATCTAAGTTGACTTTAGCACTTGAAGTGTGAGCTGCTACAATAACAAACCAATCAAATATAAAATTTTGACTAGAAAACCAAGTGGGAACTCTACATGCCGACCTATTAATGGAAGATCGAGTTGCTACATAGCAGCATGCAATAACCACTCTGAATAGTTCATGATAGAATATAACTGAACTTTAAGTTGATCCAGAAGTCTTAGCACTACAAGAATTTTGAGGTTTAGCCACGTTAAATTACCGTTGCAAATTGTGAAAAAAACGTGGCAAAATCAATTTTGCAACGTTTAATAAATGTGGATAATAAACGTCGCCCAATCTGTGTTGCAAATTGATTTTGCCACGTTAAAAAATTAAACATGGCGAAGATAATTTAGCACGAAAATGACATAATGAAAGGCAACATAAAAACGTAGCCATAAGTTATATGATAGGCGATTTTGTTGTGTGGCCAATATGCAAATTTTGTTCCCGCCTTTTTTAGTTGGGTTTGTTATGAAATGGATTGGGTGACGTTAAGTAAAAAACGTCGCCAATGTAATTTTCGCGCTAAATTATGTTCGCCATGTTTAATTTTTACGTGGCCATAAGTTATACGATAGGCGACTTTTGTTGTGTGGCCAATACACAAAATTTGTTCCCATTTTTTTTTTTTTTGGGATTGTTATGAAATGGATTTGGTGATATTAAGTAAGAAAACGACGCCAAGGTAATTTAAATATAAATTTACGCTTATAAAACGTGGCATTGAAACGTGGCCATATGTGACATGATAGGCACATTTTTTGTGTGGCTAATATACAAACTTTTTCATCGCCTTTTTATGGATGTAATTGTTGTGGTGATTTTGCGACGTTAAATGAGAAAAACGTGGCCAATGTAATTTAGTGCAGAAATTCCATTATAAAACGTGACATTAAAACATAGCCATATGTTATATGATAAGCCATATTATTTGTGTGGCTAATATACAAATGAACATTGTACATACCTATTATTTTAAACTTCGCTAATATTGTTCTTGCTTTTTTCATGGATGATTGTAGATTGCACTTGAGATATGAGTAAAATAACTATTTATGTAGAATCATTGAACCTATTTAGCAAAATACATAAGTGGTGTTTAAAGAACCTTTTCCTGTAAATATACCTGTGTAATGTGTATAACCCTATTACAATAAACAAACATAAACTTTTCCAACATACATCAATCACTTTGCACACTTGTGCAAAGTGGAACCAAAATACTCATAAAAAGTTCAAACATCAAGTTGTGATGAGTACAATACTATTGATGTAGAAGCTCATTAAACCTATTTAGCAAAATAATAAGTGGTGTTTAAAGACACCTTTTCCTGTAAATATACCTGTGTAATGTGTATAACCCTATTACGATAAACAAAATACACTTTTCCAACATACATCAATCACTTTGCACACTTGTGCAAAGTGAAACCAAAATACTCATATAATAAGTTCAAATATCAAGCAAGACAAAAGATTCTTGAGAGAGTTAGTTTGGACATGTACAAAAACATAATCCTATTCAATTGGAGGTTATTTCAAAAAAATGGTTAGAAAACCCCTACCCACCTCCTCAAAACAAACCTTACACATAAGTTGTTAAAAGCATCAATTCAAACATGCTAAAAGAGATAATCATATTCCATCATAGGCATTTCCAAAAAATTCCTATCAATCTCAATTGTCATCCTCACTTCCTCCACTTTCATCCTCACTTCCATCACTATCTTCATTATTAGATGGCCTTAAAGATCAATCCCATCCACTTGGATTTCCTGTAAAACAAAATGTTAAGTAATAAAGCACACATAAATATACTTACCCTTTGAGAGGAAGAACTATGATTTGTGTCCACACTAATATAATCATAAAAAGTGCATCCACAAGTATTAATATGAAAAGCATAACCCACCATTAGTTGCTGGAAATACTTTAAAATGGTTGACTCAAACAAGCAATACCTATTCATCTGAATGTTAATAGAGACCCAAAAAAAAGGAAAAAATCAGACATTGCACTTTTGCTTGTAAAAGGCAAAAAGAAGACTAATAATAATATTTATGAAAATTATGATAAGCTTAGCATAATTATATAGATATACATTGAAGTTATTATTTAGGTGTTTTCA